>CP092865.1:122966072-123360512 GCA_030710605.1 Cordylochernes scorpioides | reverse complement strand
AATTCTCATAACAGATGTGTGGCACCTAATAAATCATAATATATTTCAAAATCATATTTTAGTATATGAAAATAATCTTTTTTTGAAAACCTAAAACCTATCAGTAAAATTTGAATATTGGCATTTGTATGTGTGACAGTTTCTTGTGGAGTTTGTGGAGAGTGGAATGATCGTCGACAGCCGCGAACAGGGATCGAATCCCGCACAGAGAGCTTTGAAAAAAAAAAGATTCAATAGGCTGCCTTTCTCGTGAAGTCCAACCTCACCAGTAAGTGCAAGTAGCCAAACGGGACACTGGAAAACTTGTGAGTGCAAAATTCAAACTACTTTCTACAAATATAGAAATTTTCCAGGAGGAAATTGATCTAAAAAGCATAGGGCTCCTCTCCCGTCAAATTGAGTGTCAAAACCAGACGCCATCTATTGACCGTCGCCACAAACTAGCGGCCTCGGGTCGGAGACATAGCCACAACACCAGCTTTGGCAAACGGAAAATCGTCCACCTAGAGACCATGGTTTCAGGCTAAGGGCCCTCGTCATCCTAGCGCGGACTTTATTCCATGAGATCCAAGCAGGATCTAATGGAATCTTCACACTCTGACAGAGATCTATCTATAAATTAGTCATAGATTTGGCCCAGCCACTCTACCAGTTAAAATCCTCTTTGACAGATTGTGAAGATTCCATTATGTCCTTTGCGGATCTCAAGGAATTAAGTCCTCCCTAGACTGACGAGGGCCATTAGCCCGAAACGATGGTCTCTAGGTGGACGCTTTTCCGTTTGTCAAAGCTGGTGTTGTGGCTTTGTCACCGACCCGAGGCCGCTAGTTGCGGCGACGGTCAATAGATGGTGTCTGGTTTGAACACTTACTTTGATGGGAGAAGAACCCTACGCTTTTTATAAAGATCCTTTCACATGAATAAACATGGCTGGCTCTCCGCCATGATGATCATGATCTGTTCTAAATGGACGTAGATGATGTATACCACCAAATAGTTTCTCTTAAAAAAATCAATTCTGAAATAGAATAGGTCATTGAAGAAAATTCAATAGCTCAATATAAGGAATATGGTGGTTAGAGAATATAAATTAGTTGTATTTACAAGGATTATATTTAGATAGCTTGGAAAGAGTTGTATATCCTGGGGGAGATTGATCAACACACAAGTTTATATAGATACATTGTGCCGCGTTTTCACCGTTAGATGTCCCAGAATGTTATCTCTGGTCAGATGGTGACAGCAGGACAGTGTATGTACCAGCCTTCCATCACGGCACTGATGGAAGATTCAGTGATGGAAGGCTGGTACATACACTGTTCTGCTGTCACCATCTGACCAGAGATTATGAATTTTACTATAAATTTGAGTGACATTTCTCTTCTCATTACTTTCACTCTCATTTCTGTAATAGGATGAAACTCAATGATAAATAACATATATTATGATACACTAGCGCGCCATCTGTTATGACGCGTAATATTCAATGTTTAATTTCAAAAATAATCTTACGCGTCTAAAATAGTTTCGGATTTTCATAAATAACAAATATATATATTGTTAATGAGACCAACCTTTCTTATTATTTATCTACATATTTCTAAGACCTTCTGTAGCTTTCTCCTCAAGAAAATATATTTTATAATTCGAATAATAATCCCTTGAATCAATATTAAAATACAAACACTCCAGGGAAATTTTTATTTTTTACAAATCATTTATTTATAAATATCTTTAGCTTTCGGGCAAGTAAATTTAAATAACTGTAAACATCCAAAGCATTTTATTTGATTTTAATTCTTATTGTATTGCCAATGTAAATGTTTTCTCCTGTTGAAGGGTTTCCTTGCCTGAAAGTTAGAGATATTTATAAATAAAAGATTTGTAAAAAAGAAACTTTTCCATGGAGGCCTAATATTTGTATTTTAATATTTTATAATGTTTTTACTTGAGTAGCGTGACAGCGGGACGTTGAAACGTCAAAATTAATAAATATTCGAAGTGTCTCTTCAAAATAATATATAACCTCATAAATGAAAATAATCGGTGGAGTCGTTCGGAGTGGTTAAAACTTTCGATTCCCGACAGCCATGAACCGGAATCGAAACCTGCGTTGGACCCTTTGTTTTAATATGTGAATAACTTTAAATTGTTGCACCGTCCTCGGGTATTGGATTCATGTCAATATTCGATGGTCCATATCGAGATTATAAGTGAGACCAGAACGAGTAATCATAAAACTAATTTATTCTTAACAAGGAAAGTATTTACCAGTTTTCCAGGTAGCTCAATCCAATCGAGATATATCTACATACTATTTACAAATAAAATGCTGACATCAGAATGATGACGAGGCATTTAATTTGCAGAGTAGTCAAAAACAGATTATCTATTCTGAGACAATATATTATTAATTGTTGCAAATATCATAAACTAATATTTATAATTGTATGTAATTTTTCTGTCCTCAAAGCTTATGTCCATAGTTCATCTAAAATACCCATTCTAAGAGTCTAGCATCAGTATCACTATAAAAGAAAGATTCGAAAAATGCAATTAAACAGCGGTGTGGTAGATTAAACTGGCGAATCCGTTGGAAGGGTTCACCACTGATGAGCCAGGCCCTCCCATTAATTTTTCCATTGCAGTAAGAATAGTAGAAATTGTTTATTTTTTAAAAAGAATCATACGCGTTTATAATAGGTTTCGGATTTTGATCATAAACTAAGTTGCTCTTTTTGAGCGGTACTTAATAAAGTGATTTTGGAACCAATAAATGTAGATCACCACTACTCCTCTAAATGTCTTACCTCGTTCAAAGCAGGATAATCTAGATTGGTCCTCTGTCCTGCAGAATGACTGGGATTCCCCTGTTACGATGGTCACCAGCAACGCGATACAACCCTGCACATCATTCTCTGAGCATTTACAGACTTTAATCACTATGAGGCGGCGTTATGATCAACCTTTTTTTTTTCCTGTAGAATGGATACAAGGCCTGAAATTCCAAGTCAATCAAATTTTATTATCACTATGAGGCGGCGTTACCATCCACATTATTCCTGTAGAATGGCTCCAAGGCCTGAAATTTCGAGTCAATCAAATTGTATTTATTACAAGACACTCTTCCCTAGATGAAATATTTTTCTCAAATCATTTACATACTCGTTTTACAGATACTTTACTTTTAACATTAATGTTATATCTGTGCTTCTATCTATAAAAAGGTGAAATAAGTCAGATATGAAAAACCTGTAACCGATTTGACCTTGTAAACGCTGTTCTAACCCTGATAATAGCTACAAGAAGAAATAAGAAGGAAATAATAAAAAAAAGAAATATTGTCAGTAGTGTTTTCAGGTTTAGTGATAAAGTACATTTTGTATTATAGATTATAGCTACAATAAAATAAGACCTAATCCAAGTAATTTAATAATGTGGAATGTTTCGGTAACAGCGATGTTAACGAAATGTCATACACTATTAATTTATTTGGATTAGGTCTTATTTTCTTGTATCTATAATCTATATTTCAAAATGTGCTTTATCACTGAACCTGAAAACATTTCAGACAATATTTCTGAGCTCGAATAGCTTTTAAAAGTTGTATATTTTGGTGCTTATATGTGAGTATATTGTTGAATGCTAATGCTATATAGGGTTGGGTGCTATATATTGTTGGATGACATTTACAGTACGTATTAGATGACGTGTACTGGTACTGCAGCAGGAAGCTTAAATTTCTGTGAAGTTTAGCTATGAATTTGCTGTGTAAACAAACCGTTCTAACTGAACTGTCCCATTATATCTTTGACCGCCAATATTTCTTAGAAGAAATAAAATATATGTCGTAAACCCGGGTAAGCCAACAAGTGAGTTGGAAGCAGTCAGGATTGAGTAGCAAGGCGTGCAGAGTGGGAAGTCCGCACGGGACAGTAAGGACAAAGTTTGGGATCAAAAGACGCTTTCCTAGTACGTCTCACGTGGCACCAGGCCAAGGGGAAAGTTGAGGATTAACTGAGGAATGCTCGGCGTCCTGCATGAAGCCGCGGAGGCATGGAGGAACCAAAACGGCGGCCACGAGGGCCGCCGTGAGACCTAGTACTCAGCGGGCCCTGTCCGAAAATATCCACTGTAACCTAACTAACTGTCAACATCCGGACCAACGCCCTTTTTGTCCCTCTCTGGATTCCCCGGGTGTCAGGTGGCAAGCTGGTGTCACTTTGAGACGACTAGAAAAAACGTCATACTTTATTACTTACATATATCACATTGTTTAAATTACGATATATATGTAGTTTGTTATCCTATTGGATGACTGTAGTGTGGCATGTTGGTTGCAGTCGTGGTGGTCACAATGATTAGAGTGGTTTCAGGCGTGGAATTGGATTCCACAAAAGGCGAGTCATGTTGTAGGTCACCATAGAGATGGCGAGAGAGTAAGTGAAGCCGACACCGGTCAGGGGGATATCTGTTGATAGGGGTCTGTCAATCATCGTATCTCCAAGCGGACTGATCTATTTGAGAAAGAAGGGGGCACACCTAGTAACCCCGACATGTTTTTCGGACTTTTTTTCCTCTCCTGGCGCCGGCTGTTACTCAATTGTCATCTGAAATCTGTTGATACTAACGAGACAATAGCCAACCCCATCCTATGTAAAATGGTGCAAAGACATTATTCGATTTTTTTTACAAATCAGAAAAAAAAAGAGAAAGCAAGAGTTGTAATTATTCTAATATTTTTCTTATATTTTCTATATATATTTTGTTTATTCTTTTCCTATCGCTTATACTAAAGTAATAAAAATACTGTAAACATGATTTTTTAAAGTTTTAAAGGCCCCGTTCTTCGATTGAAGAATTTTTCCATATACCAGAATACCTTAATAAAGACTTATGTATGGATTTATCATATGTTAATACCCGTGTTTCTATTCTTTTATTTGCTTTATTTTGATCTTTTTGTTTTTCACTTTTTGTTGTTGTCGTGTCCAATGAATAGCCTCAGATGTTCCCATACATCTCAATCACAGCATTCGGAATGTCCACTATCTTGGGTGTGTAAAGCTGCTGCTCTAGGTCCATGTCAATTTTCTGTTGTTGTTGTCGTGTCCAATGAAGAGCCTCAGATGTCCCCATACATATCTACCACAGCAGCAGCAATTTCCTTTTATTGTAACATAGTTGCCGTTGCCACGTTAGTCACCTTGGACCATTATTTGGTCAAATATTCCAAGGGTCTAGGGGGGACTGATGTGGTCGGACTTTCCCCCTATATTTTCTTTTAATATATATTTTTTACGTAATAGGATCTTTGAAATTTATCTAACTAATATTTTCCAGAAAATTGTATTGACTTCAAAGTTTCAACGTGTTATGTTTGAAATTCCTGTTTACAAAATATTATATGATTTATTCTTAGCTCTCTCTCTCTCTCTCTTAAGTATATATCCAAATTTCACAATTAGGCTCTAATTTATTTTCACATACAAACACAGCTATACTATTGATTGAATACACAGTCCTGTAGTATTATAATCTCAGCTAAGATAGATGTGAAAAAAAGAATACATAAATGGTATAGTTCTTCAAATTAAAGATACTGCGGCCAGTAAACCTTTTTATGTCTAAAAAGCCGAGTGCAGCAAGCCAAATATCTTCTGCAAAACAATATAAAAAATATAAAAATATTTACTGAACGAAGTATCTTTAATTTGAAGAACTATGAATGCCGGCCAGGCAGCCTATCTTTACGAAAATGTTATAATAAGAATTTTTCTGTTGATTTTAGAATATTATTTAAAAATAGAATTAATTTCTGATGCTTTTAACTACATGAGTATGTTTGTGATATTACAGTCGTGGTAGAAATAATAAAAACTGCTTAAATAATTATTTTATAGTTTGTTTTAATTAAGCTTAGAAAATATAAAATAAATAATTTGAGAAAGTATTTCCTGATTTATGGCGTAAGAATAAAGAAAATGAAAGACTTATTTACATATGTACAGGAATATTTGAGCCGGCCAACGGGAACGAAAACATCTTTATTTACGGAGCTGCTAACCAGAATGGATGATTTTTGAGCCCCAATGGACGCATAAGCGGAATATATACAAAGCACTATATACATTGCACTGTTGGATGTGGCAAAGTGTATGATTTTTGAGCCCAAAAATAATGTAGCAAGCAGACAATCCGCAATCTACTATATCAAAGAACCAAGGTGCTGCACGCAACGAAGGTTGTTCAAAAAGGTTAGATTCCCCAGGCCAGGTAAAATAAAAGAAAGACAGCTATTGTTTAGATAAGAATATTAGATAAAGCGAGAATGATTCAGCAACTGATGGGAAAAGATAGATTTTCTTTTTGTAAAAATAAATATATAAAAGGTTTTAGTTAAAAAAAAAGAAAGAAAGGGAAACAACAACAATGGGAAAGCCGCGACATCTGGTGGTAGACTTAACAGAATAGTTTAATATATTGTTGCGTTGTTGTTTAACAAAGAATAACTTCCGTGGGTACAAAGGATCTTTAGGACTTTATTTAAGCCTAATTGATAAAATAATTACAGAAAAGTGCAAAAATAAAACAACAATAAAGAACACAACAGTTACAAACTCACCAACTGCAGCACGGTGAGGGGAAGCAGGAGCAGAACAGGAAACAGAAGTTCGTAGAACCTTCTAGAATCTTCCAGGAAGTACACCGGCGTCGGCGGTAGACAGCAGTCCGACCTCTTGAGACAGCAGCTTGCTTGGAGTCCACCACGTAGCTTCGTTCTTCTTCCCCCTTGCATGAGTTTCTCCTCCCTATATATCCAGGAGTAGATCTTTCCAGAACGGTCACGCTTGGTCAGTCAGCCAATCAGAAAGCCGCCAGCACAAAGCGGTTGCTCAATCGCTTTAGATTGGCCAATCGGTTGTTCTCCGATTTTTCTACATTTTCTTGAACGTTCTAAAACATTATCTCTCCATTCTGGAATATGCTTTTCTTTCTACGTAACACTGCCCCCTCCTTTAGGACTGATCGTCCCGAAGAGTCCATTGTTCTGGAACAGAACCTCTGAAAGGTGCTAATCGGTTGTAGTGCACAACTTTGGGTTTAGAAGTCCGGGTCTTCTGAATTCGATAGATGATATCATTGAGACACTTGATGATCTTGTAGGGCCTTCCCACTGATACTGAAGTTTAGGAGAAAGTCCTTTCTTCCGTTGAGGATTATGGAGCCAAACCATTTCACCCTCTTTGAAAGTCTTGTGGGAAGTTTTGACGTTGTACCTGTCTTTCATTTTCTCACTGGAAAAGTGAAGATTTTCTCTTGCCCACTGGTGAACGGTCAGCATCCTTTCAAATGGGGGACCTACATTGTAGATCTTCACCTTTTCTTTGGATTTTGATGTCGGTCCCTTTCTCACTGAACATCGTGTACAGTTTCTGCACCATTTTTCAACATCAGTTCGACTTCCTGGTCAACAAAATCTTTCTCAAACTTTGGCCAATGTTTTTCTGATGCCGAAGTGATCTCCCGTGGAACTGCTGTGCATCTCCTGGAGAGCCAAATATACATGAGATCTGGGTAACAACAACTTCCAGGATTCATGCTTTCCATCCTCGCTCTCCCATTTCCTGTATAAAACTCCAACTCGCAGGGTCAATGAATTCCAGAGGCGCCAGATACGTTTGGTTTTAGAACTCTGCGAGGCCACATCTTCCTAGGATGGTCTTCCATCTGATTCCTTCCAATTTATCACTGGCAAGAGATCTCGGTCTTCACGTTGAGCTTTTCTTAAAGCTTGGCCAGTCCAGTGTTGCTCTTCCACTTCATCGTTTTCTTGCACTGTAACTTGCCTTACGCAAAATCTCTCTTCAGCACGAGCACAATGTCCACTTTGTGGAACACACGGCCTTCTTGATAAGGCATCAGCATTATCGTTCCGTCTCCCATGGTTCTTTCTAGGGGCTGTGGTGGTTTCAGAATTTTCCGGACAGTTTCTTCTCATGTGGCCATATTGTCCACAATTCCAGCAGTCGGTGTCACTGCGTTGTTTTACTTTTCTGGGGCAAGTTAGAGAAATGTTATAATAGGCTCCACAAGTCCAGCAGCGACCCCTTTTTCTTTCAGGCTTATCCTTAGAGTTATCTGGACAGTTTTTCCTTATGTGGCCATTTTTTCCACATTTCCAGCAACCTGTATCACTGCGCTGTTTTACTTTTCGGGGGAAAGTTGGAGACATGTGATCATGGGCTCGACAGGTCCAGAAGCGACCCTTTTCTTTTCTGGATTATCCAATTTAACTTGTCTAGCCACGCGATAACTTCCCCTTGAGGCTTGTTGGGCAGATTTATGCTTCATAGCTTGGACAAGGGTTTCTTGTAGAGTAGTCGCACTTGAAAGTCTAGCAAACCTTTGGGTCTCAGGGTCTCCGATTGCATCAATAAACTGTTGTTGGGCCATAAAGTCTTGTGTTTCAGACGGGCACGTTGGAAAGGCTAATCTTACCAGGCGTCGGATGTCGTTGGCCAAATCCTGCAAACTTTCTTTCTTATCTTGTAGTCTATTCTTGAACTTTACTAGATGAAACTGTTGGTAGTGTTCTTCTCCATATCGGGAATCCAGAGTGTCAATCAAGGAGTTGAAGTCTAGGCGGAGTTGTTCCGGAATCATCTGGAGTACATCCACTGCAGGTCAACGAAGTTCAGCAGCCAAAAAGCTTGCCTTATCTCTAACGTTCCATCCGTTCGCTTGGGCAACCACATCGAACTGGGTTTTGAAGGAGGTCCATGATGATTGTCCATCAAAGGTAGGAACTTTGACAAGAGGCCTACCCGAATTGTTATTCTCTTCCTGGAAAACCGGAGATCTTGGATGGACCGTTTCGACAGCAGCAAGTCTCTCTTTTAAAGAAGCCATCTCTTCTTTCATTTCTTCTTTTACAGAGGAAATGTCTTCTTTTACAGCTGATATTTCATCTTCTAAGCATTTGAATTTAAGCCCCAAGCTTTCTTTTAGCTCTTGATGTTGAGCTTGAAAAGCCTCGCGAGTTTCTTGATTTTGAGCTTGAAGAGCCTCGCGAGTTTCTTGATTTTGAGCTTGAAATGCCTGGTTGAGAGCTTCACGAGTTTCTTGATTTTGAGCTTGCAAAGCCTGGTTGAGAGCTTCACAATTTTCTTGATTTTGAGCTTGCATAGCCTGGTTTTGAGCTTGGATCGCTTTCAATATTTCTTCCATTTTTCTGGTAAGTACCATAAATTATTCAGGCTTCACTTAAAGATCCCACTTCTGACACCAAATTGTTGCGTTGTTGGTTAACAAAGAATAACTTCCGTGGGTACAAAGGATCTTTAGGACTTTATTTAAGCCTAATTGATAAAATAATTGTTGGTTTTTTGTGGGTGTTTAAATGGGAAGATAGGGATCACGTCAATTATATAATCATTAAAATATTTAATAACATATAAAATTAAAAGAAAGGATATATAAGAGCCACGTAAAGTATCTGTTCTTGCCTGTTCTTCTTGTTTACCTTTTTTTTCCTTGTTTATTTATCTTCTTTCATAGAATATTCTTTATAATTGTAAATTTTAATCATACTCAAAATTTAAAAACAATAAGGAATATTTTAAAATATTAAATAAAAATGTTACACAAAATTATAGGCAACATATTTGCAACTAATCCCCCCGTAATTTTGGGGAATATTTTCCATTAATTCAATTAAATTAAAGTTTAAAGTTCAAATATGGTACACAATGAGAACGTCGGGCTGGTGGCCGACAGGTCGTGACGTCTCCGTCACCTCATGGTTGTCTCCCATAATTCACTCCCATAATGGCTGCTTCGTTTACAAATAGAATGATTCCAAAGTTTGGAATTTTATGATACATAGTATGAAATAAAGTTTAAAACACACATATTAAATCTATCAAAAATGATCATATTTTATATAATTGAAATTATATTTAATATAATCAAAATATGTCATTAGTAATATAGGTAAAATTTTACGAAATCCTGTCGACTCTCTGTAATATTTGTGAAAGTAATTCTGTATTACACTGTAGAATCCTATCGACTCACTGTAACGTTGAAGTTATCACTGTAACGTTTGGACGATTACCTTTTGAGATGGGTTGAGTTGATTGTTAATTGTGGTGGGCGCAGTCGTTTTGCTGAAGTGGCAAGGTGTTCACACAGGGGAAAAATAACGAAGGACACAGGATTTGGATTGAAAAAGGCAAGCGATCTAGGGAGAAAGGGGTTGAAGCTAGTTTGCGGACTTGACTAATCTATGGCTGTTCACATTATTGAGGATTGGACTTATCTGATGGTTGAGAAGATGGGGTTGGCTCCAAACTGGTCTCAACGGCGGCGAGCTCCTGACTGGTCTCAATGGTGCCACGTTTCAGACTAACTAATCTCAGTTCCCGATTTAACACGAAAACTTCTCTGGGTTCTCATTGGTTGTTGGTTGACTCGTGTAAGCTTTCTATTGGTTCCTAGCTAATTCTCCTGGACTTTGATTGGACCTCTGCTAATTCTTTGTTCTCAGCTTGTTCTGACCTGATCCCGGAAGGACTTAGGTTCTTGAACCCAGTTTTATGAGTTCCTTGATAATAAAACCTGCTAATGACTGCTTCCTCTTTGATGGCCTTTCACTCTTAACCTTTCTCCCAGATTTCTAAGCCTTATTTTTATTAAAATCTTTTAAAACATACATTGCATACATATTGGGGCGGGATTACATCCAGTTATGTACAAATTATGACAGATGCGCCCCCTACATGTGAAGAATTCAAGAAGGGGTATAGTCTGAGAGAATTCTGTAAAAAGGGAAAAAAAAAATTTTGTGGGAAAATTAGTTGTGGTTATTGAGAAGCTATATACAAGCATTGGTAGTGATATAAGAGATAAAAGCGAATGGTGGTGATTATATATAAGTTGAGTATAATTAATAGGAATCAAAAAAACTTTTTTAATTGTAAGAAATCAAGATGAATGCTATGGTACATAGTGGGATAAAAAGAAAAGAAAATGCGCCTAAACGATATTCTACTCGGGATGGGGAACAAAATCGAGGGAATTCTATTAGGTCTTTTGAGAAATCAAAAATAAAATAAGTTGGAAGAAATCAAAGTGGATGCTTTGTGCATGGTGAGAAAAAAAGAAAAATGCCTAAACCATATTCTACTCGAGATTGGGAATAAAATCGAGGGAGTTCTATTAGGGCTTTTGAGAAATCAAAATTAAAATAAGTTGGAAGAAATCAAAGTGAATGCTTTGTGCATGGTGAGAGAAAAAAAGAAAAATACCTAAATCATATTCTACTCGAGATGGGGAACAAAATCGAGGGAATTCTATTAGGGCTTTTGAGAAATCAAAAATAAAATAAGTTGAAAGAAATCAAAGCGAATGCTTTGGCGCATGGTGAGAAAAAAAAGGTTTTTGTAAATCAAAAAAAAAAAAAAAAAATCTAATTTTAAAAGAAAACCAGTGAGTTTTCGTTGATAAAAATTTGTTTAGTTGTTGAATTATTATCAAAATAAAAAGAAGTGGTTATATAAATGGTAAATAATTGATTAAAATAAATGATAAGTATTTGAATTAAGGTAAAAATGGTAAATTTGATTAAGTATTTTGATTTTAAACATAAGAAAATAATGTAAATGAATTAGATAAGAAAAATGTATAGCGAGTTTCGCAACTCGCTTCGTAATCAAAATTACATGCCACAATCTGTCACGCCGCGCAATCATCAACCTTTATTTGCCTCGTATATTTTTTGTCTTTCCCGTGCGACTAATGGGTAGAAACATGATCTTTCCCAATTGTGCTTTATATTAGGTAAACAGGAGACATGGGAACCTAATTAACCTTACGTGTGTATTTTGTCTTTTGTGTTCGTGTTGTTTTTCGAGATCTCAAGGCCGAGTGTATTATGTTAATGTGTGATATTGTTTTAAAAAATGTTTAAACAAAGTCCAATTTGGTCGGCAAATCGTTGGGGATGTCTGTAAATGTATTAAGTTTTTTGTGAGAAATGTAAGAATGAGTTTTATGTGTTGTTAAAAGTCTAAGGTCTGTTGTGTCTGAATGTAAGTTGAATATGTACCTAATGTGGGAAAATGTAAAAGTTATTTTGGAAGTCTTTAGAAAAAAGAAATATAAGAATAGAAATGTAAAATTTCATTGGGATTGCCTGTAAATGTATTAAGTCTTTTGTGAGAAATGTAAAAATGAGTGTTATGTGTTGTTAAAAGCCTAAGGTCTGTTGTGTTTGGATATGTGCCTAGTGTAGGTAAATGTAACGTTTTTTGGAAGTCTTTAGAAAAGAAATATAAGAATAGAAATGTAAAAACTCATTGGGATGGTTGTTTTGTTAATATTTTAGTATATTGCTATTAATATAATTAAATTGTGTATCTTGTAAAAGTCGATATGTAGGCTCGAACTGGGCTCCCAAAATTGGTGACGTTAAAATGTCCATATCGGGGGAGCGCGCGGTGACCTCAATTTAATCTGCCGGCCAAGAGAGGCCCGCGGGGTGGGGAATATGAGACCGATGTCCGCCCTCCTCCGTTGGTGTAATTTGGCACTTCCTGTCTTTTAATTGCTTGCTGCACGCTGTCTTGGGATGTCCTAATTGTCTTCTGGTCACCGTTTTTTTTTTCATTAGTTGGTTCGAGGCCCTTTGAATTTTTCTAAGTTTTCTCCGAGAAACTCCCACAGGAGGTCTAGAAATTCTAAAATTGCTTGGCCTATATGTAAGATGGCTTCATGGACGGAATTTCCTATATGGAAGATGGATTTTAAGACGGAATTTCCTATATGGAAGATTGATTTTAAGACGGAATTTCCTATATGGAAGATGGCTTTTAAGACGGAATTTTCTATATGGAAGATTTTTTCCTGTAGTTGGTACAATCGTCTGGTTGGCAGGGTATATGTTAGTATGTGAACTATAAAAATAAATGGGACGAGTCTATAGGGTAGAATCAGAAGACAAATAACAGATATTAGGTGAAAAATGGGATATTGGCACATCTTTTCCCATGTTTTTGCCATGAATCGGGGCTCTTGAAATTCTGGTTGGACTTCTATTGATTGGGGCGGATTTGAAACGGGGTGTTTTTGTGGATGGGCTAATCGCATCCCTTGTTACCGTGGATGAATTGCGTGAAGCGTTTTTGGACAAAATAGTATGATCTAAATGACTGTCAGGTTTGCTGTTCGCCAGTTTGGTGGTCAATGGTTCTGTTGAAGAAATGTCGGGTGTATGTGGTTTAAGTGGAAACGTGTAATCGTCTCTCTGTCGTAGATGGTGTAAATTTGTTATTGTTTGTATTGTGTGTGTGGTATGTTTTGTGTACGGATTTAGTTTGTTTCTGTGGGCTGTATCGGTGTCTCTTTGGAGAGGTTGGTTGGATTCATCGATACTTCTGGCGAATTGGCAGGTGGGACAGATTTTTACCTGTTTTGCAATGTCTTGTGTCATGTTCTGCCAATAATATTAAGAAGAGATGAGTCTCGTCATCTTTGAGATGTCTGGATGGTCGTGTTGTGTGTGGATTGATTTAAGTAGTTTGGTTATGAGTGGTTTTGGAACTATAATTTTAGTTACACCTTTTCGGGAGACGGTATGCAGCCCATTGTCATCCATGGTCAAGCTAGATTTTTCCGATGGGGAAGGCTGATGGCTCTTAATGAGGGAGGCGTCTAAGAAGCCACAAAACGGGTTACAAGTTACAACGTCCGTTTCATATTGTCGTACTCCATTTATGTTACGGACCTCATATTCGTATCTCGATAGCCTTAATCTCCATCGAAACAATCTGCCTGACGGGTTTTTGAACTCTTTCAGCCTCTGCAATGCGGGATGGTCAGAAAATATTGTAAATTTTCTGTCCATTAAACAGACGCGGAAATTATCCACACTCTCCACAATTGCTAGGCATTGTAGTTCAGAGTTTGAATAATTTCGCTCGTGTGCACGCAGAGAGCGGCTGAAATTCTGGACTGTATAGGTCTTACCATCAGGGTAGACCTGTTTGAGGACGCCTGCGATGCCGAGTGT
The DNA here is from genome assembly GCA_030710605.1 of Cordylochernes scorpioides. NCBI lineage: Eukaryota > Metazoa > Arthropoda > Arachnida > Pseudoscorpiones > Chernetidae > Cordylochernes > Cordylochernes scorpioides. Next base: position 123,346,438 of record CP092865.1, on the reverse strand, counting down.
TGAGGCGTTACAGTACACCTGGCATGGCAGACATTCCTGGTAAAGGTGTAACGTGGGGTGTGTTGTAAGGCTTTCTTTCAGGCTAGTGAACGCTTTCTGGCATTCGTCATCCCAGACCCACATGACATCCCTTTTTAGAAGGTTGACAAGTGGCGCCCGCAAACGGGCGTGGTCCGGAATGAACTTTTTGTAAGCGTTCACAGCGCTTAAGAAAGATCGCAATATTTTGCGATTGTGTGGTTGTTGGGTGGCGTGGATTGTCTCTATGTTTTGTGTAGATGGTGTGGTTGTTTTAGCAGTGGTTGTGCATGTGTTTGCTTGGTGTCGTTGTCGCCTGTTGGTGCGAGTGTCGCGCTTGTTGCGCTGGTTGTGCGTGTGACGGTGGTGTGATGCCGTGTGGTTATATGTGTGCGTTGTGTGTGAGCTGTCCTGTTGGATGGAGACTGTCTGTGTACTGTTGTTGTGAGTGTCTCAGTTGTTGCGGTGTACACGTGTGTGATTGTTGCGTGACGATGTGTGGTCAGGTGTGGGCCTTATGTGTGAGTTGTCCCGTTGGATGGACACATTTTGTTCATTGTCGTTGTGATTTGAAGCCGTTGTGGCCTTGTGAATTGTGGGCATATAGTAAAGGCAATTGGCCTTAGTGAAAATGTTGTGTTGTGCGGGCGCGTGACTAGACTGGCAGGTTGGTGATTGGGTTTGGACCAATGAATGCGCGCATTGGGTACCATGTGCGGAAGGTGGGTGTGCATGGTGAGCCTTTTGTGACATCGCTTGGCACTCCCAATACGTGCAGTCATTGGGTACATGGTTAAATGATAGGTAGGGGTAGACAATGGAGCGCCAAGCTGGAATATAGTGCCGTTGTTAAAGTCTATTGCTATTTTAAAATTACGGAGCGTATTTATGCTGAGAATTCCAAATGGCAGAGGTGCTTCCACCACATGGAAATTTTCTTTTCTAGTTAGTTTACTTATTGTTAGGGGGAGTACTATTTTACCTATTGTTGTTACAAGACCATTTATAGCCTGTAGGTCTATGGACTGTTCCTTTAATTTTAAATTTGGGAGGTTAGTTTTTAACATTTTATAGAGATTATGGGGCACTATATTCAAGCTTGCGCCTGTGTCAATTAAAAATGGGGTTGGCAGTTCAGGGGTCAGATGCAGTTTCAGTGTCAATTGTTTGACGACAAAGGGTTGATGTTGCTGGTTTCCTACCTTAGGGCCGAAAGGCTTGGGCGGCTCGTGCGTCTTCGGCATGTGGTGGGTGTGTGGGACACCGGGCGTGCTTCTGAGTTGGGGCCGTTTGCACTGCCCGCGCGTTCGCGTGTCGATTTTGGGCTATTTGCACTGCCCGTGCGTTCGCGTGTGAATTTGGGGCTGATTGCGTTGCCCGTACGTTCGAGTGTCGAGCTTGTTGGGATGGTTCAGTCCACCTACTTGGTTTTTTCTGGACACTGGTTATGGACCCGGCATGGTGGGTGAGAGCTTCTCGGGATGGCGCGTCAGGTCGCCCGGCCACATGTCGGCGGCAACCCCGTCCGTCTTTCGGTTGGTCACTCGGCGGAGGCTGTGGGCGGCGTATGTCCCGTCGGCGGGTGTCCGGTACGTCCCCTCACGTCGGGTCATCTTTACTCCCTGCAGGGTCGCCGTCAACTCCCGTAAAACCGCCGCTAGGGTGTGTCGTGTGATCTTTTTTCTCTCCCTTGTCTCGCTGCCGCTCTGTTGGTCTCGTTCGTTTTCCATTTAATCCTGTCGACTCTCTGTAAAATTTTACGAAATCCTGTCGACTCTCTGTAATATTTGTGAAAGTAATTCTGTATTACACTGTAGAATCCTATCGACTCACTGTAACGTTGAAGTTATCACTGTAACGTTTGGACGATTACCTTTTGAGATGGGTTGAGTTGATTGTTAATTGTGGTGGGCGCAGTCGTTTTGCTGAAGTGGCAAGGTGTTCACACAGGGGAAAAATAACGAAGGACACAGGATTTGGATTGAAAAAGGCAAGCGATCTAGGGAGAAAGGGGTTGAAGCTAGTTTGCGGACTTGACTAATCTATGGCTGTTCACATTATTGAGGATTGGACTTATCTGATGGTTGAGAAGATGGGGTTGGCTCCAAACTGGTCTCAACGGCGGCGAGCTCCTGACTGGTCTCAATGGTGCCACGTTTCAGACTAACTAATCTCAGTTCCCGATTTAACACGAAAACTTCTCTGGGTTCTCATTGGTTGTTGGTTGACTCGTGTAAGCTTTCTATTGGTTCCTAGCTAATTCTCCTGGACTTTGATTGGACCTCTGCTAATTCTTTGTTCTTAGCTTGTTCTGACCTGATCCCGGAAGGACTTAGGTTCTTGAACCCAGTTTTATGAGTTCCTTGATAATAAAACCTGCTAATGACTGCTTCCTCTTTGATGGCCTTTCACTCTTAACCTTTCTCCCAGATTTCTAAGCCTTATTTTTATTAAAATCTTTTAAAACATACATTGCATACATATTGGGGCGGGATTACATCCAGTTATGTACAAATTATGACAGATGCGCCCCCTACATGTGAAGAATTCAAGAAGGGGTATAGTCTGAGAGAATTCTGTAAAAAGGGAAAAAAAAAATTTTTGTGGGAAAATTAGTTGTGGTTATTGAGAAGCTATATACAAGCATTGGTAGTGATATAAGAGATAAAAGCGAATGGTGGTGATTATATATAAGTTGAGTATAATTAATAGGAATCAAAAAAACTTTTTTAATTGTAAGAAATCAAGATGAATGCTATGGTACATAGTGGGATAAAAAGAAAAGAAAATGCGCCTAAACGATATTCTACTCGGGATGGGGAACAAAATCGAGGGAATTCTATTAGGTCTTTTGAGAAATCAAAAATAAAATAAGTTGGAAGAAATCAAAGTGGATGCTTTGTGCATGGTGAGAAAAAAAGAAAAATGCCTAAACCATATTCTACTCGAGATTGGGAATAAAATCGAGGGAGTTCTATTAGGGCTTTTGAGAAATCAAAATTAAAATAAGTTGGAAGAAATCAAAGTGAATGCTTTGTGCATGGTGAGAGAAAAAAAAGAAAAATACCTAAATCATATTCTACTCGAGATGGGGAACAAAATCGAGGGAATTCTATTAGGGCTTTTGAGAAATCAAAAATAAAATAAGTTGAAAGAAATCAAAGCGAATGCTTTGGCGCATGGTGAGAAAAAAAAGGTTTTTGTAAATCAAAAAAAAAAAAAAAATCTAATTTTAAAAGAAAACCAGTGAGTTTTCGTTGATAAAAATTTGTTTAGTTGTTGAATTATTATCAAAATAAAAAGAAGTGGTTATATAAATGGTAAATAATTGATTAAAATAAATGATAAGTATTTGAATTAAGGTAAAAATGGTAAATTTGATTAAGTATTTTGATTTTAAACATAAGAAAATAATGTAAATGAATTAGATAAGAAAAATGTATAGCGAGTTTCGCAACTCGCTTCGTAATCAAAATTACATGCCACAATCTGTCACGCCGCGCAATCATCAACCTTTATTTGCCTCGTATATTTTTTGTCTTTCCCGTGCGACTAATGGGTAGAAACATGATCTTTCCCAATTGTGCTTTATATTAGGTAAACAGGAGACATGGGAACCTAATTAACCTTACGTGTGTATTTTGTCTTTTGTGTTCGTGTTGTTTTTCGAGATATCAAGGCCGAGTGTATTATGTTAATGTGTGATATTGTTTTAAAAAATGTTTAAACAAAGTCCAATTTGGTCGGCAAATCGTTGGGGATGTCTGTAAATGTATTAAGTTTTTTGTGAGAAATGTAAGAATGAGTTTTATGTGTTGTTAAAAGTCTAAGGTCTGTTGTGTCTGAATGTAAGTTGAATATGTACCTAATGTGGGAAAATGTAAAAGTTATTTTGGAAGTCTTTAGAAAAAAGAAATATAAGAATAGAAATGTAAAATTTCATTGGGATTGCCTGTAAATGTATTAAGTCTTTTGTGAGAAATGTAAAAATGAGTGTTATGTGTTGTTAAAAGCCTAAGGTCTGTTGTGTTTGGATATGTGCCTAGTGTAGGTAAATGTAACGTTTTTTGGAAGTCTTTAGAAAAGAAATATAAGAATAGAAATGTAAAAACTCATTGGGATGGTTGTTTTGTTAATATTTTAGTATATTGCTATTAATATAATTAAATTGTGTATCTTGTAAAAGTCGATATGTAGGCTCGAACTGGGCTCCCAAAATTGGTGACGTTAAAATGTCCATATCGGGGGAGCGCGCGGTGACCTCAATTTAATCTGCCGGCCAAGAGAGGCCCGCGGGGTGGGGAATATGAGACCGATGTCCGCCCTCCTCCGTTGGTGTAATTTGGCACTTCCTGTCTTTTAATTGCTTGCTGCACGCTGTCTTGGGATGTCCTAATTGTCTTCTGGTCACCGTTTTTTTTTCATTAGTTGGTTCGAGGCCCTTTGAATTTTTCTAAGTTTTCTCCGAGAAACTCCCACAGGAGGTCTAGAAATTCTAAAATTGCTTGGCCTATATGTAAGATGGCTTCATGGACGAAATTGCCTATATGGAAGATGGATTTTAAGACGGAATTTCCTATATGGAAGATTGATTTTAAGACGGAATTTCCTATATGGAAGATGGCTTTTAAGACGGAATTTTCTATATGGAAGATTTTTTCCTGTAGTTGGTACAATCGTCTGGTTGGCAGGGTATATGTTAGTATGTGAACTATAAAAATAAATGGGACGAGTCTATAGGGTAGAATCAGAAGACAAATAACAGATATTAGGTGAAAAATGGGATATTGGCACATCTTTTCCCATGTTTTTGCCATGAATCGGGGCTCTTGAAATTCTGGTTGGACTTCTATTGATTGGGGCGGATTTGAAACGGGGTGTTTTTGTGGATGGGCTAATCGCATCCCTTGTTACCGTGGATGAATTGCGTGAAGCGTTTTTGGACAAAATAGTATGATCTAAATGACTGTCAGGTTTGCTGTTCGCCAGTTTGGTGGTCAATGGTTCTGTTGAAGAAATGTCGGGTGTATGTGGTTTAAGTGGAAACGTGTAATCGTCTCTCTGTCGTAGATGGTGTAAATTTGTTATTGTTTGTATTGTGTGTGTGGTATGTTTTGTGTACGGATTTAGTTTGTTTCTGTGGGCTGTATCGGTGTCTCTTTGGAGAGGTTGGTTGGATTCATCGATACTTCTGGCGAATTGGCAGGTGGGACAGATTTTTACCTGTTTTGCAATGTCTTGTGTCATGGTCTGCCAATAATATTAAGAAGAGATGAGTCTCGTCATCTTTGAGATGTCTGGATGGTCGTGTTGTGTGTGGATTGATTTAAGTAGTTTGGTTATGAGTGGTTTTGGAACTATAATTTTAGTTACACCTTTTCGGGAGACGGTATGCAGCCCATTGTCATCCATGGTCAAGCTAGATTTTTCCGATGGGGAAGGCTGATGGCTCTTAATGAGGGAGGCGTCTAAGAAGCCACAAAACGGGTTACAAGTTACAACGTCCGTTTCATATTGTCGTACTCCATTTATGTTACGGACCTCATATTCGTATCTCGATAGCCTTAATCTCCATCGAAACAATCTGCCTGACGGGTTTTTGAACTCTTTCAGCCTCTGCAATGCGGGATGGTCAGAAAATATTGTAAATTTTCTGTCCATTAAACAGACGCGGAAATTATCCACACTCTCCACAATTGCTAGGCATTGTAGTTCAGAGTTTGAATAATTTCGCTCGTGTGCACGCAGAGAGTGGCTGAAATTCTGGACTGTATAGGTCTTACCATCAGGGTAGACCTGTTTGAGGACGCCTGCGATGCCGAGTGTTGAGGCGTTACAGTACACCTGGCATGGCAGACATTCCTGGTAAAGGTGTAACGTGGGGTGTGTTGTAAGGCTTTCTTTCAGGCTAGTGAACGCTTTCTGGCATTCGTCATCCCAGACCCACATGACATCCCTTTTTAGAAGGTTGACAAGTGGCGCCCGCAAACGGGCGTGGTCCGGAATGAACTTTTTGTAAGCGTTCACAGCGCTTAAGAAAGATCGCAATATTTTGCGATTGTGTGGTTGTTGGGTGGCGTGGATTGTCTCTATGTTTTGTGTAGATGGTGTGGTTGTTTTAGCAGTGGTTGTGCATGTGTTTGCTTTGGTGTCGTTGTCGCCTGTTGGTGCGAGTGTCGCGCTTGTTGCGCTGGTTGTGCGTGTGACGGTGGTGTGATGCCGTGTGGTTATATGTGTGCGTTGTGTGTGAGCTGTCCTGTTGGATGGAGACTGTCTGTGTACTGTTGTTGTGAGTGTCTCAGTTGTTGCGGTGTACACGTGTGTGATTGTTGCGTGACGATGTGTGGTCAGGTGTGGGCCTTATGTGTGAGTTGTCCCGTTGGATGGACACATTTTGTTCATTGTCGTTGTGATTTGAAGCCGTTGTGGCCTTGTGAATTGTGGGCATATAGTAAAGGCAATTGGCCTTAGTGAAAATGTTGTGTTGTGCGGGCGCGTGACTAGACTGGCAGGTTGGTGATTGGGTTTGGACCAATGAATGCGCGCATTGGGTACCATGTGCGGAAGGTGGGTGTGCATGGTGAGCCTTTTGTGACATCGCTTGGCACTCCCAATACGTGCAGTCATTGGGTACATGGTTAAATGATAGGTAGGGGTAGACAATGGAGCGCCAAGCTGGAATATAGTGCCGTTGTTAAAGTCTATTGCTATTTTAAAATTACGGAGGGTATTTATGCTGAGAATTCCAAATGGCAGAGGTGCTTCCACCACATGGAAATTTTCTTTTCTAGTTAGTTTACTTATTGTTAGGGGGAGTACTATTTTACCTATTGTTGTTACAAGACCATTTATAGCCTGTAGGTCTATGGACTGTTCCTTTAATTTTAAATTTGGGAGGTTAGTTTTTAACATTTTATAGAGATTATGGGGCACTATATTCAAGCTTGCGCCTGTGTCAATTAAAAATGGGGTTGGCAGTTCAGGGGTCAGATGCAGTTTCAGTGTCAATTGTTTGACGACAAAGGGTTGATGTTGCTGGTTTCCTACCTTAGGGCCGAAAGGCTTGGGCGGCTCGTGCGTCTTCCGCATGTGGTGGGTGTGTGGGACACCGGGCGTGCTTCTGAGTTGGGGCCGTTTGCACTGCCCGCGCGTTCGCGTGTCGATTTTGGGCTATTTGCACTGCCCGTGCGTTCGCGTGTGAATTTGGGGCTGATTGCGTTGCCCGTACGTTCGAGTGTCGAGCTTGTTGGGATGGTTCAGTCCACCTACTTGGTTTTTTCTGGACACTGGTTATGGACCCGGCATGGTGGGTGAGAGCTTCTCGGGATGGCGCGTCAGGTCGCCCGGCCACATGTCGGCGGCAACCCCGTCCGTCTTCCGGTTGGTCACTCGGCGGAGGCTGTGGGCGGCGTATGTCCCGTCGGCGGGTGTCCGGTACGTCCCCTCACGTCGGGTCATCTTTACTCCCTGCAGGGTCGCCGTCAACTCCCGTAAAACCGCCGCTAGGGTGTGTCGTGTGATCTTTTTTCTCTCCCTTGTCTCGCTGCCGCTCTGTTGGTCTCGTTCGTTTTCCATTTAATCCTGTCGACTCTCTGTAAAATTTTACGAAATCCTGTCGACTCTCTGTAATATTTGTGAGAGTAATTCTGTATTACACTGTAGAATCCTATCGACTCACTGTAACGTTGAAGTTATCACTAACGTTTAGACGATTACCTTTGAGATGGGTTGAGTTGATTGTTAATTGTGGTGGGCGCAGTCGTTTTGCTGAAGTGGCAAGGTGTTCACACAGGGGAAAAATAACGAAGGACACAGGATTTGGATTGAAAAAGGCAAGCAATCTAGAGAGAAAGGGGTTGAAGCTAGTTTGCGGACTTGACTAATCTATGGCTGTTCACATTATTGAGGATTGGACTTATCTGATGGTTGAGAAGATGGGGTTGGCTCCAAACTGGTCTCAACGGCGGCGAGCTCCTGACTGGTCTCAATGGTGCCACGTTCCAGACTAACTAATCTCAGTTCCCGATTTAACACGAAAACCTCTCTGGGTTCTCATTGGTTGTTGGTTGACTCGTGTAAGCTTTCTATTGGTTCCTAGCTAATTCTCCTGGACTTTGATTGGATCTCTGCTAATTCTTTGTTCTTAGCTTGTTCTGACCTGATCCCAGAAGGACTTAGGTTCTTGAACCCAGTTTTATGAGTTCCTGGATAATAAAACCTGCTAATGACTGCTTCCTCTTTGATGGCCTTTCTCTCTAAACCTTTCTCCCAGATTTCTAAGCCTTGTTTTTATTAAAATATTTTAAAACATACATTGCATACATATTGGGGCGGGATTACCTCCAGTTATGTACAAATTATGACATATATATATATTCAAATAAGTAAACAATCCCTTTTAAAAATTGTTTATACAACATTAATCATTTTAAAAGTATTTTTTAGTTTATCTTTGGATACAGCTTTTGTAAGAAAGTCTGATAAATTATCAGATGAAGGTGTGTATGATAGAGTATATTTATTAACAATCAGATTTTCATGTAAAAAATTAACAGTTCTAATTATATGGTTACTTTTAAGAGAAGTAACTCCAGTTTGGCAAAGGGTAATTGCTGATTGGTTATCACAATTAATTTTTATATTAAAATTAACATTTTTATGATATACTCTTGCAAAAAGTTCCTCAATTAAGTATTTCAAATATACACATCTTTTGTAGCAGGTCAATAAAGCATTCATTTCTGAATCACAGGTTGATAAAGCAGTATTGTCTTGCAACTGACATCCATGATATTAGACATGAGCCTAAATGAGTAGTAATGCCAGTAATATATTTTTCTTTTTTTTCCCATCTCTCCAACTAGCATCACAAAATGCTTTAATGAATGTACCATATTCACTTGTATAACATAAGCCTAGACTTTTAGTTCCTTTTAGATATCTGAAAATTATTTTTAAGGAAGACATATGAATTTCTCTGGGGTCATTTGAATATTTAGATAGAAGTGTTAAAGGTAAAGCTATATCTGGCCTAGTTCTCACACTCAAATACTTTAATGAGCCCAAAATTTCCTGATATTTTTTAATGTCACATTTAGGTGAATTTTCAAATATAGCTAAATTAGTGTTTAAATCAAGTGGGGTTAAAGCATGTTTACACTCCTGCAAATTGAATTTTATCAAAATTTCATTGACAAATCTCTCTTGTGAAAAAATAGTACAAATGTAACATTGTACTGGGATAAGGTGCATAAATTAAGTAAAAGGCATCTCCTTATCGTGCAACTGAAAGTTGCTGATGGCTGGCGCCATCTATCGGAATAAATATCAACTATTTTCGTTGATTTTTAATTATTCCAGAATTGGCCAAGTACCCATGATTGACTAATCAAGAATGGGTACTTGGCCAATTCAGGAATAATTAAAAAACAACGAGAATAGTTGATATTTATTCCGATAGATGGCGCCAGCCATCAGCAACTTTCAGTTGCACGATAAGGAGATGCCTTTTTCTTAATTTATGCACCTTGTCCCAGTACAATGTTACATTTGTACTATTTTTTCACATTGTGTAGCGTCCTCACGCAATTCTGGCCTTAACTACCCGTTTCATGATTTTTCAGGATGCCTTAATGACCAATTTTTTGGTCGTTGAGGTACAGCTTGCACCACGCTGATGAGGGCCAACAGCCCGAAACGCGTCCGTGGTTAGCTTTTCTTGATTAGTCAAGAATGGGTACTTGGCCGATTCTGGAATAATTAAAAATCAACGAGAATAGTTGATATTTATTCCGATAGATGGCGCCAGCCATCAGCAACTTTCAGTTGCACGATAAGGAGATGCCTTTTTCTTAATAAATCTCTCTTGATTGATTAAAATATTATTATTATTTTTATCCCTAAATATATATCCATACCAAGGAAATGGATGTCTCCAATATTTTCCTTAGCAGTAAATTTATTTTTTATTTTAGAGATTGCATTAGACAATATTTTCTCATCTGAATAAATTGCAATTATGTCATCTGCATAGATTCCAAGAATTAAGAGTGAATTGTTATTTTGGTAACAAAATACACTTTTATCAGCAGAAAATATTTTAAAACCATTATTTAAATGATATTGGGTAAAAGTGTTATACCATATTTTACCTGATTGCTTCAGGCCATATATAGCTCGGTTTAATTTACAAACTAAGCTATTATCACTTACTTCAAATCCTTCAGGTTGTTTCATGTAGATGATCTCTTCAAGGTTCCCATAGAGGTATGCAGTAACAATGTCAAAACATTTGATGTCATATTGTATGATGGCTGCAAATGCTAGTATGACTCTAAGTGAGTCATTCTTAATGACTGCTGAGAAAATTTCTTTATAGTCTTGGCCATAGCTCTGTTGGTAGCCTGTTGCAACTAGTCTAGCTTTGTTATTTCTATCTTGTGTTGTTGCATCTTTCTTGATGGTGTAAATCCATTTACTTTTGATTACTTTAGAGCCTTTGGGAAGAGTTTGAAGTGTCCAAAATTTATGTTCCCTTAAAGAGTCAAGTTCCTTTTCCATAGCTCCTATCTACTTTTCAGAATCAGGTAAATTCATAGCTTCTTTGTAGCAGTTGGGTATGGAATATCCTTGATGAGATGTCTTTAAAACAGTATCACCAGTTTGGTAACTTGAATCAGGTGAGTCATTATCCATTTCTTCAACATCACTTAAGGAAGGATCATAATAGAATCCAGGTCCAGGATGATGAGGTCTCAGATCATAATGTTGTTGTTGAGTTGGTGGTGAAGCATTTTCTTGTAAGATTGCTTCTGTTATAGATGGATGGTAATTTTCCTCAGAATGTTCATCTCCCAAGTTAATTAGGGTATAATTTTGGGTAATCTTATCTTTTTCTTGATTTAAAAGTTCTGATCCTTTTCTTGTTTCAAAGAATTTTACATCTCTGGTTTCAGTAATAGAGAAATCTTGGGGGTTACAAATTCTATAGGCTTTTCTATTGTTGGAGTATCCCACAAAAAATTGGAGTTTTGGTGATTTTTTCAAATTTTGATCTTTTGTGTTTGTGGGTCCACATTTCTGCTAAACAACCAAAGATTTTCAAATGCCCAATTGTTGGCTTTATTCATGTAAAAAGATCTTCTTGAGTGCACCTTTTGTTATGTCTTGATGGGGTTCTATTTTTAATGTATGTGAATGCATCCATGGCTTCAGCCCAAAAAATTGTTGGCAGTTCTGCTTCTATCAAGAGTGCTCTGGTGCCTTCTATAAGAGATCTGTTTGCTCTCTCTGATCTTCCATTTTGTTCTAGAGAATAGAAAGTTGTTTTCTGGTGTTCAATACCCTTGGTTGTAAAGTATGATTCTAGATTAGAATTGACAAATTCCAGGCCATTATCACTTCTTATTGATTTTACTTTTCTTTCTAAAGAATTTTCAATTCTTTCTATGAAATTCTTGATGGCATCTGGAGTGTCAGATTTAGATTTAAGAAAGTTTGTGAATATTTTTCTTGAATAATCATCCACTATTGTTAGAATGTATTTTGCTTTGCAAATTGAGATTGGTTGTATAGGGCCAATGAGATCAACATGTAGGAGATCAAGAGATTGGGATGATTGATCAAATTTGACTTTTTAAAAAGGTTTTCTGGAGAATTTTGCTTGGGTGCATGTTACATAATTCAGATATTTTCTTGTATTGCAGTTATATTTGTGTACTAGTGCATTGTTTTGCATCATTTTCATGTATTCTTCGTTGATGTGACCAAGTCTTTTGTGCCATATATCCCATGATGTGTCACTGATTTTTAAAGTTTTTGGGGTTGGTGGGAGACATGTATCAGTACCTTCATTGATTATGTAGAAGTCTTCAATCTTTCCATGGAAGCAATGGTCGCATCTCCCGTCAAAATGAACGTCAGAATCTGACGCCATCTATTGACCGTCGCCGCAACTAGCGGCATCGGATCGGTGACAAAGCCACAACACCAACTTTGGCAAACTGATAAGCGTCCACCTAGAGACAATGGTTTCGGGCTAATGGCCCTCGTCAGAGTCTAGGGAGGACTTTATTCCATGAGATCCACACGGGATCTAATGGAATCCTCACAATCTACCAAAGAGGTGTTTTGCTGGCAATGCGGCTGGACCAAATCTATTGGCAAAACATAGATGGAAAATTTGCCGGGAGGAAATTAATCCATGGAATTAGATCCCGTGTGGATCTCATGAAATAAAGTCCTTCCTAGACTGACGAGGGCTATTAGCCCGAAACCATGGTCTCAAGGTGGACGCTTATCAGTTTGCCAAAGTTGGTGTTGTGGCTTTGTCACCGACCCGATGCCGCTAGTTGCGGCGACGGTCAATAGATGGCGTCAGATTCTGACGTTTATTTTGACGGGAGAGGCGACCATTGCTTCCATGGATTAATTTCCTCCCGGCAAATTTTCCATCTATGTTTTGCCAATAGATTTGGCCCAGCCACATTGCCAGCAAAACACCTCTTTGGTAGATTGTGAGGATTCCATTAGATCCCGTGTGGATCTCATGGAATAGAGTCCTCCCTAGACTGACGAGGGCCATTAGCCCGAAACCATGGTCTCTAGGTGGACGCTTATCAGTTTGCCAAAGTTGGTGTTGTGGCTTTGTCTCCGACCCGATGCCGCTAGTTGCGGCGGCGGTCAATAGATGGCGTCAGATTCTGACGTTTATTTTGACGGGAGAGGCGACCATTGCTTTAATGGATTAATTTCTTATCGGCAAATTTTCCATCTATCTTCAATCTTTGATGCTGTTAATAAAGTGTCTCCTTCTTCATTCTGAATGAAACAATTGGATCCAACTCACAAATGCCTGATATTGAAAAGTTACAATATTTGAAAGGCCAACTGAGAGGCGAAGCCCTAAGACTGGTCAACGCATTTCCAATTACGGCCGATAATTATGTTGAGGTTTGGCAAACTTTATTAACAAGATATGATAACCCAAAGGATCTAATTTTCACCCAAATAGATAATGCATTAAGATTACCAAAATTAGCCGATGACAACCATAATTCAATGTTTAAACTTCTAGATAGCTGCAACGAAATAGTAAGAACAGTGAAGGTATTGGGTTACCAAATCGATAGTTTATCTGAGGTATTTTTCGTCAAGATCATACAAGATAAGCTTGATAAAACCACAAGAAAACATTGGGAATTGCAGAACGACCCAAGAGTTGTGCCTTCAATTAAGGATTTAATGGAATTTTTGGAAATTCACGCAAAAAGCTTGCAGAATTTACCAAATAAAGATTCAAATGTGGAGAAACATTCAATGAAAAAGGAATTACAAAAGGTGAATGTTTATAATTCATATATGATAAAATGTCTTGAATGTGTAGGTGCACATGCTCTTTCAAACTGTAATTTATTTTCTAAATTACCTGAGTCAGAGAGAGTGAATTTTGTTAGTTCGGCTAAATTGTGTTTCAGATGTTTAAAGCCAAATTATTTAGCAAAGAATTGTTATTTCAAAAACATTTGTCAAATTTGCAAGAAAAGACACCACACTTTGATTCACCAAGAAACCAAGGTTCAAAAAGTTTATGAAGGGAAATTTGAGTGTGGAAAAGATATCAAAAATACAACTTGTCTTTTAGGTGATGAGAAATATTTTTCAAATGTCATGCTTACAACCGCTAGGATTAAAATCAAGGATAACAAAGGTGTGCCTCAGACATCTAGAGCCTTGATAGACTCAGGGTCTCAGCGAACTTTATATCAGGACAATGTAGAAAAAGACTAGGACTTGAATATGTTACCTTACACTCGCAAATATCGGGAATTTCGGGACATTTTGCGAGTCACTCTTATGGACTTGTGGAGTTTGAATTTACGCCACATTTCAAATCCGATTAACTTTTCAAGGTGAACGCCTTGGTGTTGGATAAGTTGACAAATAATTTGCCAACTCTTACATGTTCAAAGTCAAACTTGGCGCATCTCAAAACCATGCCTCTGGCTGATCCAGATTATAATATATCTGCTCCCTTCGACATATTAATTGGTGTTAAGTTAGCTATGATCCTGTTCACTGGCGAGTCCGTTATCGGCGATGAAGAACAACTAACTGCTACTTCTTCTGAATTAGGATGGCTCCTTTCTGGAAGAGTTTCCTCTAAGGGTAGTAGGAGAAGTATTAGGAATATCATTCAGTCACATCATGCATGCCTGGAAACCCAAAATATAATCGAAAAATTTGGAAATTGGAATCCATTCCTGTTGTAACTTCTATATCTAAGGATGAAAATGAAAGTGAAATCCATTTTGTGGAAACACATGGAAGGGATTCCACAGGCAGATTTGTTGTACAACTGCCATTTCGGAATGACTGCCAATTAGGAGATTCAAGATCCAATGCGATCAAAAGACTTTGTTCTTTGGAAAGATCTTTGATTCCAAGACCTGAAGGTTATGAATTGGGACATATGAGCTTAGTACCAAAGGAAGATATCATTAAGGGAAGGTACTATCTGCCTCATCATCCTGTAATAAGGGAAAAAAGTTGCACCACCAAATTGCGAGTAGTATTTGACGCATCAGCAAAGACTGATTCAGGTTTGTCCTTGAATGATGCTTTAATTCCAGGGCCCAAAATTCAACAGGATTTGTTTCACATCATTCTGAGATTTATAATTCATCCTAATGCTATAAATGTTGATATCGCCAAGATGTATGGGTAAATTAGAATATTTGAAGTAAACGAGAAAATTGCGCTACAAATTTTAAAATAAAACTACAACCTTTCGCAATAAGTTTCTTTTATTTTAAAATTAGAATATCACAAGAAGACTTGGAATTCCAAATAATTGTATGGCGGAATGATCCTCATGATAAAATAGAGGACTATCGGCTAAAACTGTTACTTATGGGACTAGTTGTGCACCATTTTTGGCCACTCGTATCATCAAACAGTTGGCTTTGGATGAGCAGAGTAAGTTTCCAAACGCAAGCAAAATAGCATTGACAGATTTTTATGTTGATGATCTAGTAACTGGAACTTGTTCAGTAGATGAAGGCAAGAATTTGTTGCAAGAACTCTATGGTTTACTAAGTGCAGGAGGCTTCGAAATTCGTAAGTGAACCTTCAATGTTCCTGATGTTCTGTCACTTTTACCAAATCATTCAAAATCCACCAACACAAATATTGGTTTAAGGAATCCAAGGAATTTGTTACCGTTTTAGGCCTTCAATGGCAACCAAGGACTGATGGTTTTACATTTAAGGGAATAGCTCTGCCACTGAACTCTATGACAAAACGAGGAATACTATCACAGGTTGCTAAAATATCTGATCCACTGGGTTGGATTTAACCATTTACAACCACTATTAAACTGATTTTTCAAGAACTTTGGAAGACTGGTATGGAATGGAATGACCCAATTCCAGAGGAACTAAGAAGGAAATTGACTTTGATAAACCAGGATCTTCCATCGCTAGAGCAGATTCAAAATCCAAGATGCGTGGTACCAGGTAATTTTATGAAGGTAGAGTTTCATGGGTTTTGTGATGCATCACAGAAGGCATATGCTGCATCTCTTTATCTAAAGGTGATCTTCTCAAACACAAGCGCTAAGACATTTCTCTTAGTGACAAAACCAAGAGTCGCACCCATGAAGGTGGTTTCACTTCCAAGGTTAGAATTATGTTCTGCTCTACTTTTGGCAAGATTAGTGAAAACTGTATATGATAACCTTCCTCTTACCATCAATGAAATTTATTTATGGTCTGATTCTACTATAGCCTTATGCTGGATCAATTCCGAGCCGTGCCGATGGAAGACATTTGTGGCAAATCGAGTTGCTGAGATACACCGGCTTGTCTCCAGGGTTTGGTGCCATGTTGATGGAAGGCAGAATCCAGCAGACTGTGCATCACGAGGAATATTTCCATCCGACTTAGTAGAACATCCACTATGGTGGAATGGGCCACCATCTCTAATTGAACCTGCCCTTGAAATTAATAAATTCATTAATAGCTCCAAGGAAGAATTTAAAGAAGAATAAACAATCAATACGTATTTTGGTACAATTGAGAGTGAAATCCCATCCATTGAAATAAACTGCTCATCATTAACCAAACTGAAATGTATCATAGCTTGGTGCTTAAGATTTGTAAACAACAGTCGAATGCCTTCACATTCACGGACCAGGGAGCCCTTAACATTAAGAGAGTTGAATGATGCCCTGTTGACAGTTGTTAAGTGTGTTCAATCTATTGAATTTTCCAAAAAAGAATTGTCTGTTAAGAAACAAGCCAATCCCGAATAAGAGTAGAATATACAATCTATGTCCCTTTTTGGATTCAAGGGGAATCATTAGAGTTGGAGGACGATTAGAAAATGTAAATGTTTATGGTGATCGGATTAATCAAGTTTTACCTCCAAGATCACATCATCTTACCACTCTTATTGTAAACAATGTTCATGTTCATAATATTTACTCATCAACTCAAACTACGCTCGCAGCAATAAGAAATATATTCTGGATACCTTCTGGAAGAAATGTTGTACGGAAAATTTTAAGAACATGCATGAAATGCGCTAGATTTCGTAAAGAAGCTCCTTTTCAATTAATGGGAAATCTACCTTTTGCAAGGATCAACAGATCAAGGCCGTTTTTGTTAACTGGAATAGATTTTGCAGGACCTTTTCTGATTAAACGGAACATGGGACGTACAACTTCAACCATGAATGCTTACGTTACCTTGTTCATATGTTTCAGCACTCGGGCCATTCATCTAGAATTAATCAGTAGTCTGACCACAGATGCTCTCCTATCCACAATAAGAAGGTTCATTGGTCGAAGAGGTAAATCAGTAACAATGCATAGTGACAACGCCACTAATTTTGTTGGTGCGCATAAGTTTATTGGGTAACTATGTCACAATGCCAGTAAGTTCTTACGAATTCAGAGGGAATTCAGTGGAAATTTATTCCACCATCAGCTCCACATTTTGGTGGACTTTGGGAAGCCGGAGTTTAGTCCATGAAATATCATCTTAGAAGAACAATTGGGCAGTGCTTTGCTAAATTTTGAATAACTAACAACATTGTTAGCATAAATTGAAGCTTGCCTGAATTCGCGACCTCTTTGTCCTCTTTCTGAGGACCCTGAAGATCTACAGGCATTGACTCCTGGTCGCTTCTTAATAGGTGGTTCTTTAACAGCGCTTCCCGATGAAGATGACATCATAGCAATGAGCTTGCCAAATAGATGGCAATTAATTCAAAAATCAATGAATCATTTTTGGACAAGATGGTCCCAAGAATATGTGTCACAACTTCAACAAAGATCCAAATGGTGCAAGCCCCAACCCAAAATTAAGGAAGGATCCCTGGTGTTGATAAAGAATGAACAACAACCTCCACTAGCATGGAAGATTGGAAGAATTTCAAAGGTGTTTCCAGGAGATGACGCTAGAATCAGAATGGTAGAAGTCAAGACTGCTAATGGGACTTGCAGAAGACCTATTGTAAAATTATGTTTGTTACCTATATAATGTTTCTTGATGGTCCCCCATCATGTTGGTGGCGGGAGAATGTTTAATTTAGTTAGGATATTTATGTTTATATAAAGGTTTAATATAATTTTTCTATGATTGTAAAAATTCATTGAATTTATCATCATCACCCTTTTTGTTTAAAAATGTTATATGAAAAATAAAGTAATGTAATTTAGCGAAAAAGTGGTTGCCCTCATGTTTACTGATCCAATGTTTCAATAATCTAAGGTTTATGTCGTAAGATAAAGTCAAACATGCGTAATTAACATATCTAACGTTTTGAATCACTAATATAGGATTAACTTTATAAATTATATATAATGTGAAAATAACTAATATGTAATATTTCCTCAAGTATTTGAAAATAAAAGATATTTGATGGTAAATAAGTTTCTTTTTTTTTAAATCACGACTGCACCTTCAACCCTTTATCTTATCTATACTTTGTCTTATCAACCCTTTATCTAACAACAAACAAATTATTCATAATATATTTATGTGGTATTTCGGTGGTATGGTCTGTTGTATTGAGTCGTGGGGAAAGATGATGATTGCGCAGTCGTGATGGTGGTGAGTGGTAAGGTACACAGAGACGATTCACAGGGGAATCCGAAGCATCAGAGAGAGGGAACGAAGAAACCAAGTTGCGGCCGGCGGGCCATCCACTAACGATCTGCCTACTGCTGCTGTCCGCTATCTGGCATCTACTGAACTGACCGACCGCTGCGGGGCAAGCCCTTTTTATATGCTCAAGTCTTATGTCAACGGACGTCTGGCGCCCTGGCGTCGAGTGGACGGTTGACCTTATTTGGCTGCGGGTAAGCCCTGTTACATCATTTTATTGGCGCCGCGTTAACGGGGCGATTGACTTCATTGTCTGCGGGGTAAGCCCTCTTGGTTTCTACGTTCTCTCTATATGTACCTCTGTATTTTATTGAACACACAAAAACGATACATACAAAGTTAAATTGGTTAAAAGAGGATTGGGTACAATGATTAAAAGACCATTTTAGAGTAGGAAGTGTAAGAAGAGGTGGTGAGTATTTACACAGGTGTTTATGATTCTTAAATTACCACATATATATGCCTTTTTAAAATATATATATGTGGTAATTTAAGAATTATAAACACCTGTGTAAATACTCACCACCTCTTCTTACACCCCCTAATCTAATATGGACTTTTAATCATTGTACCCAATCCTCCTTTAATCAATTTATCTTTGTATGTATCGTTTTTGAGTGTTCAATTAAATAAAGAGGTACATCTAGAAGGAACGTAGAAACCAAAAGGGCTTACCCCGCAGACAATGAGGTCAATCGCCCCGTCAACGCGGCGCCAATAAAAGAACGTAACAGGGTTTACCCGCAGCCAAATGAGGTCAACCGTCCCGTCGACGCCAAGGCGACAGACGTCCGGTGACGTAAGACTTGAGCATATAAAAAGGGCTTGCCCCGCAGCCAAAGGCAGTTCAGTAGATGCAAGATCGCGGACAGCAGCAGCAGGCAGATCGTTAGCGGATGGCCCGCCGGCCGCAACTTGGACTCTGCGTTCCCTCTCTCCGATGCCTCGGATCCCCTGTGATTCGTCTCTGTGTGCTTTACCACTCACCACCATCACGACTGCGCAATCATCATCTTTTCCCACGACTCAATACAACAGACCAGAGCACCGAAATACCACTTTCCAAGGTACTTTATATCTATCTACCTGTCTTCCATGCTCCCACTTTTCTGCTATTTTAGTTTTCGCATACAATATATAATGCCTATTTTCTTAGTTATACCCTTTTTCTCAAATAGTTTTAAATATCAATTTTGCCATAGTTGTTTTGTCTTTTAAATTGCACCACACCTTTAATCCTTTTAAACATTATTTTGCTCTACATAATTTGTACCTAAAATATATCTCACATTCCATATTTTACTTTTGAAAATTTGCAATTAGGTTTAACCATTTACAACTATAAATTCTTAACACCATATGTAAAACAGTCAGCCAAGAGAGAGAGAGAGAGAGAGGACAACAACAAATTAAGTTTACCTATTTTATCACATCTTCAATATTTTATTAAACTATCTTTAAAATTTTTTAAAAAATCATATTTCCACTATATTTTCGATATCTTCAATATTTTATTAAACTATCTTTAAAATTTTTTAAAAAATCATATTTCCACTATATTTTCGATATGACCGCAATACCTTATGGCTTCACATTTCCATCTTGTGTTTAAATTCCCTAACTTTTAATATTGTGATATTTTTCTCATTTAACTTCATTACTTAATGTTATTATTTTAAAATTTTGCATTTTAAACTCCATTGCTCATTTACTGTGTTAATATCTAAAAACGTTTCTGCCAAAATGTAAATATAGCAAAACCAATCAGACATGCACTACCCACAAATAATTATTCCTTTTCAGAAAAATGTCCATACTATTTTTTATCTCCCACAACCCTTTTTAACCTTAATCGCCAGCTAACTGATGCGCGAACTGAATTGTCTCACCCTGATTTTCCGACCCAATTTAATCTCCTATTGCATAACTATCAACACATATTTTCTGAAAACAAATTTGATGTCCCCACTTTAAACATTCCCCCCGTCAAAATTAACACTACGTTTGACATAATAATTACCCTCAGGCCCTACACAGAAAGCATCCCTCATATAGCACCCCCCACCATGCAAATCCATTATGTTCAACCCAAAGACAATGACTCATTTCCGTTCCGACATCTCTCACCGGACTTGTTCCAAGAATACCAACTCCCGATCAAACCATCCAGCAGCCAACTTCTTCTACCTCTAACCCCAAATCTTTTTACCCTAATCCAAGTAGAACTGATTCCAAGTAACAATGCTTCCCCAGTTCCCCAGCTACAAATCAATCATGAACTAACCCGGTCCCAAGTCAAGTCATCAATCCACCAACATAAATGGCTCAGCCCACAACTAATCTCTCTAATAAAAAATATAGGATACAATAAGAAAACATTTTTTATTTTCCACTTAATTCTACTAATTTACACGCTAGTAATGCCCTTCTCCACCGCCCCGCTAATCACGCTTATCTACATAGGAATATACGCACAAGAAACTGATAGACTTTTTCAACTACAAGAAGCCATTTTCCAACTACTTACCATCATCTGGATTTTGATAGGAGAAACCGTTCAACGTCTATTTAGAACTTCCCCACCACCTAAGTCCTGACAACTATTTCCCTTACATCACAGATAGCTTATCCCAACCTTATTTTATTTGCACTCCACGTGTTGTACCATACTACCCCGCAACTATCTACCTTAAAATCAATGTCTTGTCGCAATGCTGCACATTGATGCATTTGTCAACCTATGTACCCACACATTTTTTCTCACCCTATGTTACCACTACAACATCTTTTCAAGCGATCATTAAAACCTAAAGTGGACTTGTTTACAAATTTTAATCAATGTTTTTCCATTGTCCCACTTTTGTAAATATCATTATATTCAATTGTTTCACCATTTTTCTTTTCACACTTCTCAACTTCTGCAATTGTTTTCTCTCAACAACCACGAAATTACCTCGCTTCTCACCAAACCTTACCATCTTAGCGGATCTTTTCACCACCACCGCGACTCATGTCTTTGTCAGTTTTTTTTAATGTGATGTTTTTCTTGATGTTTTTATATGTTCATTTTTTTACACTTGCAGAAATTCCCTTGATGTAGTTTGTCCATATACCAAGCTTGAATACTCTGCAGGCATTTTTTTTACTCACTCACCATCGCGCTACTTTCATTCTTTTTTTTTTCACCCAAGACCGCTAAGTGGAGAACAATAGTTTTTTTTTATCCCTTGTTAACTAGTTCCAAGACGTCCTAGCAAAACGCCTTGCAAACCCATGTTCTCAAGGTGATCCTGCGTTCAACCAATTTAATCACCATGTTGTCATTCTTTTAACAGTTCCTACTTCATCTTTCCATTCTGTCACATTGTCGACCGCAACTTCTTACCACCCTGTAAATAGCTTTGTTTGTTTTCCCAATTAATTTTCCCCAAAAAAACATCCCATCTACCAGAATTTAACTCAGGCTGCCCCTTTTTAAATTCTTCAACGCAGGGGGCCCATCTGTGGTAATTTAAGAATTATAAAACTATTTTAGAGGCGTAATATTATTTTTTAAAATGAAACAATTACTACTGTCCTTACTGCAATGGAAAAATTAAAGGGAGGGCCTGGCTCATCAGTGGTGAACCCTCCCAGCGGTTTCGACAGTTTAATCTACCAAGGTAGATTAAACTGTCGAAACCGCTGGGAGGGTTCACCACTGATGAGCCAGGCCCTCCCTTTAATTTTTCCATTGCAGTAAGGACAGTAGTAATTGTTTCATTTTAAAAAATAATATTACGCCTCTAAAATAGTTTTATAATTTGATAACAGATGGCGCGCTAGTGCATCGTAACATAATTTAAGAATTATAAACACCTGTGTAAATACTCATCACCTCTTCTTACACCCCCTAATCTAATATGGACTTTTAATCATTGTACCCAATCCTCCTTTAATCAATTTAACTTTGTATGTATCGTTTTTGAGTGTTCAATTAAATAAAGAGGTACATCTAGAGGGAACGTAGAAACCAAAAAGGCTTATCCCGCAGACAATGAGGTCAATCGCCCCGTCAACGCGGCGCCAATAAAATGACCTAACAGGACTTACCCGCAGCCAAATAAGGTCAACCGTCCCCTCGACGCCAAGTGACGTAAGACTTGAGCATATAAAAAGGGCTTGCCCCGCAGCCAAAGGCAGTCAGTTCAGTAGATGCAAGATCGCGGACAGCAGCAGCAGGCAGATCGTTAGCGGATGGCCCGCCGGCCGCAACTTGGACTCTGCGTTCCCTCTCTCTGATGCCTCGGATTCCCCTGTGATTCGTCTCTGTGTGCTTTACCACTCACCACCATCACGACTGCGCAATCATAATCTTTCCCCACTATTCAATACAACAGACCAGACCACCGAAATACCACAGCTAAAGAAGAAAGTCGACAGGATTCGACATTTATGTATTATCTTTTAGTTTCTTGTATAGTAATCTGTTGAAGGACGTCTTAGTCCGAAAGCCTGTCAAGCTTATATATATACAGCACAAATAAAAGAAACTTGTTACCCTAAACTTTGATTCCTTCTTCAACATTATTTTAACTTAATTCTAGTCAATTTACCCTTTCAACAGCTGTACGGTATAATTCCATGTTGCTAGGCAGTGTCATTACCATATGAATCAACTTATTCCAGATATTTGCAGTATTTTGTATACAGTTTATCTCTTTTACACACAAATAAATAGAACCCTATACATTGAATAATTATATTATGATACATTAGCGCGTCATCTGTTATGAAAATTCAAGACTATTATAGACGCGTATAATTCTTTTAAAATTTAAACTATTTCCACTGCCCTTACTGCAATGGAAAATTAATTGGAGGGCCTGGTTTATCAGTGGTGAACACTCCCAGGATTGCAATTGTAGATTAAACTAGTGAAAACGCTGGGAGGGTTCACCATTGATGAACCAGGCCTTACTGTTAATTTTTCCATTGAATTAAGGGTAGTAGAAATTATTTAATTTTTAAAAAGAATCACACGCGTCTATAATAGTTTCGATTTTTTACATTGAATATAGGTCGATATGCGTCCATTACAAATTAGGAAACAACGTTTACCTTCTCTGATATCATCAAATTCTGCTCAAATACAATGTATATTAATTCAGAAGATTGATCCTGAAGATAAAGGTTGCCTGGCCAACATTCAATCTTCTGTGAAAAATAGACACTTCGGCCATTTAGAGTTTTTTATGTAGGTGCTCCTAATCCAGGGATACAGGATGAGCAGCGTTTGTACTCCATGTTAGGAGCGGCTGCACATGGGCGTCTGTTCCTCATGTCAGAGACGGCCATTTATTTTGGAGCTAAGTCGGCCTGCCACTGAGTATAGGTCCCAGTCTTAATGACAAAGGCAGACGCATTCTATTTTACCCAGTGTGGAGATAAGAAAGAAGAAGAAGAGTTTTTATTTTCTCAACGTTTCAACAAAACAAAGACAAAATATTTTTGTTGAAACGTGGAGAAAATAACTCTAACTAGCCGAAGTGTCTATTTTTCACAGAAGATCGAATACTGCATCTTGAATACCACGTAACCTTGTCATCGGCTCCTGGAAAAAATTCAAAATCATATAGACGTGTTATTGGCACTAAGAAAAAGCTCATGATCAACCGCAGACGTGGAATAGGCAGCCAGAATACAGTAAAACTTATTGGAACGCCTTTAATTCGAATATTTATTTTGCTCCCTAGAATTTCCTATAAATAGAATATACGTTTATATTTTGAATTTATTGATAATTTTGGATAAAATACCCATTCCAAGAATCTAGCAACACTATCACTATAAAAGGAAGATCGAAAAATGCAATATAACAGCGGTATGGTAGATTAAACTTGCGAAACCACTGGGAGGGTTCACCACTAATGAGCCAGGCCCTCCCATTAATTTTTCCATTGCAGTAAGGGCAATAGAAATTGTTTAATTTCAAAAAGAATTGTACGCGTCTAAAATAATTTCTAATTTTCATGATTAGAAATTTTTGTTTTGTCCCTTGGGCTTCGAATTATCTAATTTGACTGTAATATAAAAATAACAAAATGTAGAAGATAAAACTCCAGTAATTTGTTAAAAATTCACCTACCTGGATACACAGGCAATCCCATCTAGCGTTCATAGCTGTGACATAATCAGCGGTGACATCGGGTTACATGTCGGTCAACATGTAGTGTTGCTATTTTTGTCTTCTGCTCACTTAATAGGTATTCTAAAAATCACCATTAATGTATTTGACTTTTTTCTTAAAGATATTATTTATAATGTTTTTTTATCTCTACAAATCTCCAAGTACAAAAATATTCTTTATTATTATAATTTTTACAATTAATATATTTCATATATAGCAAGGTGAATAAAGAATATTTTTAATATTGAAGGTTTTGGAGATTTATGAGTTGAATTCCATATACGAGATATCGCCAGAAGTTCGGATCGTTCAGAAGTTCTTTTCAGCAGAAAAGAGTAACATTTGTTGAAAGTTTTTTTTTTTATTAATCAACCAGGCGCTATATTAAAATATCTGCGCCTATTACAGAGGAAACACAAAAGGCAGCAAACAAATTAAAACTTAGAATTAAATATTTACAAATTTACATGTATTATTTTATAGAGTTCATGAAATTTATGTAGACAGAGTGGCTGATGTAAGAGAGTTAGAAGATTAAGATCAGGGAACAATGTCTCACATCTACAAAGTTCGGACAGTCATAGATAAGGTGAAGAGCAGTTTATTCAGTTTCTCCGCAGGAACAATTTGGTGTTTCTGATATACCTCTTTTATGTAAGTAATGCTGGAATTTTCCTTGTGATGTTACAAATTGAGTGACTATAAAATTTGGATGAAACTGTGCAAGGATTCTGTTTGGAAAAATAGTACGAATTGTATAATCAGCTTTATGAATGAATTGATACAAATGATTCATAATAATAGCTTTTTCTTTGCCTATTTTGTTGTAAATACACTGCGTGACATTGAAAATGGAACACCAAGAAATAGTGGCCAGATAATTATGCAAATTTCAGGGTAGACGCGCCTAACTGAGTTATGCAAATGATGTAAAATGCGCAGCTCTCGTGCGCACATGGAGTAAGATATAAGGGAAGGAACTTGCAGAAAGGACAGTATTTGTGTCGTTATTTCTTCAAGGAAAATCATTGTAGAAATTTTGTTCTTGTGTCAAAAGACACGTGTAATAACAGAGAATGCCAGATCATCGTAAACGGAGGCAGTTCAAGCAGACACACGCTTTTACGAGGGGCATGGTGATCGGACTGAAAAGGGCAGGTTGGTCCATACGTCAAATCGCAGCTGATACACACCTTGGTGCGTCCACGGTGCACCGACTGTGGAGAAAATGGTTGGAACAAGGAAATGTGGCAATTTATAGGAATGCCGGTGCAACCAGAGTGACGTCAGCACGTGTGGATCGGCGTATCCTTCGACAAGCAGTGGCGGCCCCACAAGCCAATTGTACCGCCATCCTGCAACATGTGCAAGACACCCTAGATCATTCCATCTCGACCAGAACCATTTCCCGTCGATTGGTTGCTAATGGCTTGCACTCATGCCGTCCGCTAAGAAGACTGCCAGTGACCCCACCGAATAGGCGCCAACGTTTGGAATGGTGCCGGGCTAGTTCGACGTGGATGACGGAATGGCACAGGGTCGTGTTCTCAGATGAGTCGCGTTTCTGCTTGTCCAGTGATAGTCGCCGTGTACGCGTGTGGCGTCGACGTGGAGAAAGGTCCAATCCGGCAGCAATTGTGGAACGCCCCACCGTGCGACAACGTGGAACCATGGTTTGGGGCGCAATCGCGTATGATTCCAGGTCACCTTTACTTCGTATTCAGGGCACTATGACGGCCCAACGATACGTTGATGATGTGCTGCGACCGGTGACACTCCCCTACCTTCAGGGGGTACCCAATGCCCTTTATCAGCAGGATAACGCCCGACCGCATACTGCTCGCATTAGCCAACAAGCTCTGCAAGATGTACAGATGCTTCCCTGGCCACCGTACTCTCCTGATCTCTCACCAATCGAGCACGTCTGGGACATCATTAGACACCGTTTGCATGCCTTGCCACAGCCGCGTTCAGAAGACGAACTGTGGCAAATGGTTGAGAGGGAATGGAGAGCCATCCCTCAGGACGCCATCCGTACTCTGATTGACTCTCTACCTAGACGTGTTGCTACGTGCATCGCCGTCCGCGGTGGTCCTACTTGCTACTAAGCCGACGCCGTTCTCGCTCTGTATTATGACTATCATTTTGAAATAAAGATCACTTATTGTTCGTCCCTGTCTCTCTCTGTCTGCCGAGTTTCATCACTTTCTGGCCACTATTTCTTGGTGTTCCATTTTCAATGTCACGCAGTGCATTTCCCTTGGTGAATTTAGTTTTTTAAGTTCGTACTTTATTGATTTATAGTTTAGATAGTCTTTTATGAAAGGTGTATGTGAAAGGAGGTGTGAACATCCGTATGATATGGTTCCATGTACCACTGAGATATTAAGTAGTGAATGAAGCTTTTGTAAATAACATATAGAAATATATGGATACCATATAATTCTCATAATGTTCCATATGCCATATGATAATTGCAACAGAGAGTAAATATACGCTATAAAAATAATCTGTAGGAATATATCGAGAAAGTTGGTGAAAAAAATAATCCAAGTCAACTTCGCTGTGTGTGATTTACCTTTTTACATAATTAATACAAAGAAATAACACGCCATCTATATATATAACAAATGAAAACATTGAGACGCGAATGTTTCTTTTCAAAAATGAATAAAACTTCTACTGTCCTTATTGCGATGAAAAAATATTGGGAGGGCTTGACTCTTCAGTGGCGAACCCTGCCAGCGGTTTTGCCAATTTAATCTACCAGACCGATTCTTTTAGAGCTCTAATACTGTATTGGATCATTATGATTTTATATGCTACACTAATGTAATTCTACTGTCCTAAAAGCTTATGTCTATAATTCGCTTAAATACCATTTCTAAGATTCCACACTTCAGTGTAGCATATAAAAGCAGAATGTTCCAATACAATATTAGAGCTCTAAAGAATCGGTCTGGTAGATTAAATTGGCGAAACCGCTGTGAGGGTTCACTATTGATGATTCAAACCCTCCCAATATTTTTTCATCGCAGTAAGGAGAGTAGGAGTTTGATTTATTTGTGAAAAGAAACATTCACGTCTTAATGTTTTCATTTGTTATATTTTACATAATTTCCAATAAATTCTGAGTCACAATATTTCTGACCGGTTATATGCTCCACGTAGATGTCCCTGGACCACTTGATAGCCTCCGCCCACATGATAGTCTGCATGATTGTGGAATGCCGTGGCGAGATGTCAAGTTCTCGCAAGACCTTATCGTTCTAGCTGTCCCAGCCACCGAAGCTGTCTAAGAAAACTCCCCACCCTTTCCCCAGGATTCGTCTTTAAGGGAAGTGTATTTGAGATCTTTCTCTCCCTTGCATCCTTGAAGGCTACGAGTTGGTTTACAGACAAGAACGGAAAATATCTAGTAAATGAGCAGTTTTAATCCACAAACGACCCATTCAAACATGTTTACTTTGCTGTCTGCAGTCATTTTTGACACCTTGTTCTTCAACAGTCGACTACCATTGATTGTCACAACCATTATTGGCTTTGTATGGCTTTTGTATAAATAATTTGAGTTTCAAAGAATTTAGTTCCGGAATGCCTTATGACGTGACCATTATATAATTGCCCTAACAGATAAAACCTTTTATCATACAACTGTAGAAATTAGACATTAAACCTACAAATATAGTGTAGTTCATTTTTATGTCTACCTGTCTACTAGTTGGTTATCAAAAGGTATCGCCACGTCTATAATGGTGACCTTCACTTCCTCTGTAACCACTATATTCGGACAAAGGTTTGAGGAGACTTCAGGGACTCTCAGGTTGATTCTTGTCCTTTGTTGTAACCTCGTTATCTTATTTTAATCTTTTCAAAATGTTGTAGTGCCTCCTGGTTACAGATGTGGCAGGAAAAAACACAAGAATGTTGGGCATTAAATCAAGAATGAAAATTATGCAAACGAAAGGGCATTATGCAAAAATGTGCAAAACAAAATAATCAAATTCCGAAGGCAATCAGTTTATAGGAAAGAAGAAAATGCACTAAACACTGATGTTGAAAAGGGTGTATCTATATAAATTTAGAATTATAATGAAGAGAAGATCCAATTGTGGTGACTTCTTATCAATGATAAACCATTACAGACATAGCTTTATTCAGGATCAATATGTACAGTGATCTCAGTGAAAACATATATGGATAAATTCGCTGATAATCAATTAAGAAAGACAGCTAATACCCGAATAAGCCATGGCAGATTGTGCATACAGATTTCATCGGACCATTTCGTTATCGAATGCTGTTAACCCTTATAGATGCCCACAGCACAAATTGACGGAGGTAATTTTAGTGAAAAGAACAAGTTCAGAGGAAACAATACTGAAGCTCAGAGATATTTTTTGCTCGCTGCGGTATACCAGAGAAGTTGGTAACATACAACGGATCCCAATTTACTGCAGCGGAATTTTCATTCACCAAGAGTTGTGCAATTAAGCATGTTTTTACATATCCAAGACATTCAGCCACGAATGGTGCTGCATACAATTTTGTGAGTACCACTAAGAAGGTATTGAAAGAAATCTTTAAGAAAAGCTTTTCAATTCAAGAGGCCATTATAAAATTTATAGTTGTGTACCTATGTACGACAGCAGGACGTGTTCAATGTTAACTAATGTACGTAAGCATGTTAATTAAAAGTTGAATATTCAAAAAACGCAGGTAGAAAAAAAAGGTTTATTTATTCTTCATAGGTACAACATATTTCATTCATTTAATAGCAATTTAAAATTTAGAGCATATCAGTTATATTTATTCGAATTTTATATTTGAACTTTAGGCTTATTATTTCATTTGAATTTTTATCTATATACGTTTATATAAGGTATATATTGGTTTACACAATTACCCAATCTTTAAACAATTTTTAAGAGAAAATATATCTATATATATAAAAATGAATGTTTGTATTATATCCGGAAAAATTCCAAAAAGCAGAGACCATGGGTGAAACCAGTTCATTATTTTGTACGCAGGAACAAAATTCTAACAGAAAAACATTCATTCGAGCAGAAAACAAAAGCCAGATCATCTTTCTATAAAAATATCGCTTCTCAGACACAAAGTTTGGAGCGGGACGTTCCACAAGAGTGACATCCACGGCGCCAATTTATAATTGTAACGAATAGTATTTGAATAAAAACATTTAATCGGGTAAAACCCGGGCGTTGACCGGGTTATTCGGCTAGTTTCTTATCCCTATATATATAAAAGTCAGTGTATGTATGTATGTATGTATGTGGGTATCTATGTTAGCTATACACGTCCACAATACGTAACTAATCTGACTGAAATTTTAACAGTATATAGAGTAGAATCTGGAAAAACTTATAGTGAAAATTTCAGGTCTCTATCCCGAATATTCTTCGAGTTATTTGCAAATTTGCGTGGAATTTTGCCCTTTAGCTCGAAAGTAGTGCCTCTAGCGGAGAAAATGCGAAGTAATGGTCCAATGACCTAAGTCTTGGCGCCATCTATGTACGATATATATCCTCTTTTTAAAATTTACATTTTGTTTAAAATTATTATATTTAGTTATTCATTCAATTTTTTATTTTAATATCGATTTTTTTATAACTTATCCAATTATAATAAAACAAAATGATAGAATAACTGAATATATTTTCTATGACTTTAAATAAATTAATTATATTATAACGATCTATGTACGATATATATAACTATTCTTTAAATTCAATATATTTATATATCCTCTTTTTAAAATTTACATTCTGTTTAAAATTATTATATTTAGTCATTCATTCAATTTTTTTATTATAATATAGATTTTTTTATTTCTTATCCAATTATAATACATAGATTCAAAAACCATACATCCAATCTCCGTGAAATTTGGGATATTATTAGGTATATCCCCGGAAAGGTTTTCGAAAAATAATTTCTTTAATATCTTGAATATCCTTAGAGTTATTTGCAGATTTGTAGCTTTAACTCGCAAGCAGCGCCACCTTGCAACGGAGATAGGCTTAGGTCTGCCCCACCCCCTGTCGAGAGAATGTAATCATCCGGCCGCTGGCCGGATGGACAGTCCAAGTACCCACCGACCAATCAGAGGGGTCAAGATGTCCTGGCGCGCGGGGGCAGAGTTGGTGACACAGCTGTGCCAAGTAGACAAGAAAAAAGCCTCGCGAGGGCTTGCCCAAGATGACCTCCGGGAACTTCGTCCATCTTTCATAAACGACCATGATTTTATTCAACTTATCGAGTATTTTTCAAGGGACCGGGAAAAAATGTTCACTAGATAAAACGATGATTTTGTAATGTAGAAAATTAGGAAAGACAAAATTCAGGATGACACGGCACACAGGGACCGGGAAAAAATGATCACTTTATCGAGAGATTAAAATTTACGAGTTTCAAAATATCTATTTTTTTTTTTAAGTTTATAGAGAATTGTTTTAACAAATGTTCGTTAGACAAGCCTTTACTCGGGTAAATCCCGGGCAAAGCCGGGTACATCCGCTAGTATAATCTAAAATTAGTGAAAGCCTTCCAAAACCGAAACCGCCACAGTATGACGTGGTGTGTGTTGCGGGTGAAATTAGCAAATTTGTATATTTCAATAAAATAATCTCTTGTATCAATCCCTATATGTATATATAAAAGTCAGTGAATGTATGTATGTATGTATGTCATAATTTGTATATAATTAAATGCAACCCCGACCCACTATGTATGTATCATGTATGATTTTCAAAGACTTAATAAAGAACAAGGTAACTGGAGGAAAGCAAGTAGCAATAAGACATAGGAAGTAGGCCTAAAGCTGGCACGACTATTCTTGGCACCCCTGTGTCAATATTGCAGGGGCAAAGACCGGACGTATCTAGTGGCCGCAGAAGTTATATTAGTCAAGAAGCACTCAATACTTCCTGACAAAGCAGGATGTATCTGGTGACCAGAAGTTATAAATGTTAAGCTAACACCCAATATTCCTGGCAAAACAGGACGTATTTGATAACGCGGAAGTAAATAAAGTCGAAATAGCACCCGACACTTCCTATCAGGCAGACCATTTCTTTCACCAAAGAGAACCGCGGTCCAATTAGAAAGTCTCCCTTTAAGTAGGTCAACCAATAGGAAAACGGGGACGTTCCATTTTCGACCAATGGGAAGGAAGCCAACTCGTGGTGTTAAATCGAAAAGCAAGAATAGTTAGTAGTGTTTTAGCTCTCATAGGAACAACACCTACAGTTGTTCACTGGCTCTCGCCGAGTGCGGACAGTTGTGATTCCGCTTCCAAACAAGGTGACATCTACTCGCGAGGCCTCTCTCCCTCTGCTCATCCCACAGCTAAGTTCAATCACCGTCATGTGATCAGATAATTAACAATCCAAATCGCTCCGCTCTTCTCAAGCTTTCTTTCCTCCAATCCAGTTGCCTTTTATTTTCAAACCCCATCACGTGTCCTGATTATTCCTAACTGTATGCTGCAACTTCCACTCAAACGACTGCGCTTCAATCAAATCTCACCATTCGCATCCAACAACAAGAAATTCCGCAACGATATTGCCCCAGAACGGTTAAGTCGACAGGATAAAGAGATGGAATTAAATCAGGATCAAGATATTATGGAGCTTAATCAGGATCCCATAGGCGTAAAGTCGGACGGCCCGACGGAAACAACAACGGAAGGGAGGCAGGAAGTAAGAGAGACGGGCGAGACAACTGCGCCCCTAGCGGACGCCGTCAACCAGCTGTCAACGCTCCTGTCCCGAGTAAAAATTTCTGATGGATCTGAGGCGACAATCTCGCCTTTCGACGGCACATACAGCGCGACACAGTTTTTCCAGACGTTCGACCGAAAAATGGAAGACGCATCCATGGGAGAACAAGAAAAATTACTGCGCCTGCCAAACTACCTGGTGCGACAACCCCTGGAGCTCTTCAGGAAACTTCGGCTGGCCGACCGGAGTTACTTCCAGGTGAGACAAATCCTCCTAGATCTCTACCCTGAGTCAAGCGAAGCGTCCTTTGCGAAATATTTCGCCATGAAACTTACTGGACAAGCCAACCTAGAGACCTACTACCGGGAAAAAACCGCCATGGGATTGCAACTAGGACTTCCACAAGAGGTGATCCTCGAGACGCTGACAGAAGGACTGCCATTCAACGACCAGCGCCTAGTCCGCGTAGTACCCCCCGAGAACCTAGGAGAATGGTTCCGACTGGTACAGCGGATCCACGGGCCCAGTGTACCGGCAACGCGATCCAGAGAAGATCAACCACCCACAATGTCGGGTCCGTACCACAACACACCCCGACGCCCAGGTGCATGGAATGCACCTCTTCCGCCGTCCAACTGCAAGTTCTGCGGCGCGAGACACTGGCACAGCGAATGCCGACGTCGACCAGTCCCGACGACCCACGAAAAGTCCGGACAGTGCAAACGGTCCCAAAATCACCAGTTCCGATTCCACAACAACCAAGTCAAGACAGAGACACCCCAGCCGAGCAGCCCTTTCGAGACTGAGGTAGGCTCCCTAAACCAACTGACTGTCAAACTTTTTCTAGCCCCTAATGTATCATGCCCCTTTTTAATTGATACAGGCGCCAGCCTGAGTATAGTGCCATATAATATTTATCATATGCTAAAAACCCACCTGCCTAATTTAACCCTTGAGGGACATTCACTACACCTCCAAACCCTAAACGGATTTGCAAAAACCATGGGTAAACTATCTATCCCACTGACAATAGGACAAATATCACGAAAGGA
Source organism: Cordylochernes scorpioides (assembly GCA_030710605.1). Taxonomy (NCBI): domain Eukaryota; kingdom Metazoa; phylum Arthropoda; class Arachnida; order Pseudoscorpiones; family Chernetidae; genus Cordylochernes; species Cordylochernes scorpioides. The sequence goes on along the minus strand of CP092865.1, from coordinate 123,313,284 downwards.
GAATTTCCATGTAGTGAATGCACCATTGCCATTTGGAATTCTTTGTATCAATAGCCTCCATAAATTCAGATTAACCATAGATTTTAATAAATGCACTATATTCCAGCTGGGCGCCCCATTGTCTACCCTTTCCTACCATTTTAATCATGTGTCCAATGTATGCACGTACTGGCAGTGTCAGGCGATGTCACAAAAAATTTTCCCCGCATCCCAACTTTCCGCCTATGACAACCATTGCGTGCATTCATTGAAAAAAACCCACTTATCTACATGCCCCTTTTTCACTAAAGCCAATTGCCTTTTTTACATGCCCTCAAATAATCAAACCACAACAACTTCAACTTATGAACCTGTCCAAAACGCACCCACGCAGCGGGATAACTCGCATACCAAAAACATAGGTGATCACACACCGTTGCACAACTCTCACATGACCAACCCACACAACGAACTCGACACTCACACTAATACACAACAAAACCCTTTACCCCATGCATACTACAACACAACACCTAACACGCACAATCCGCACAACAAACGCAACACGCGCGCCAAAAGACAACAACAACCAGTAAGCGCATGCACAATCGTTAAGAATAACACAATCATCCCGTCTACACAAAACATAGAAAAAATTCACGCCACCAAACAACCACACAATCGAAAAACATTACGATCTTTCCTAAAAGCTGTGAACGCCTATAAAGAGTTCATTCCAGACCACGCCCGCTTGCGGACGCCACTTGTCAACCTTCTAAAAAAGGATGTCATGTGGGTCTGGAGTGACGAATGCCAGAAAGCGTTCACTAACCTGAAAGAAAGCCTTACCACACACCCCACATTACACCTTTACCAGGAAGGTCTGCCATGCCAGGTGAACTGTAACACCTCAACATTCAGCATTACAGGCGTTCTTAAACAAGTCTACCCTGATGGGAAGACATACACCGTTCAACATTTCAGCCGATCTCTGCGTAGTCACGAGCGAAATTATTCAGACTTGGAACTACAATGCCTAACCATTGTGGAAAGTGTGGATAACTTCCGCGCCTGTCTAATGTGCAGAAAGTTTACAATACTTTCTGACCATCCTGCATTGCAGTGGTTGAAAGAGATCAAAGCTCCGTCAGGCAGATTGTTTCGATGGAGGTTAAGATTGTCAAGATACGAATATGAGGTCCGTAGCATAAATGGAGTACAACAATATGAAACGGGCGTTGTAACTCGTATCCCATTTTGTGGCTTTCTAGATGCACCACTCATAAAGAGCCAACAGTCTTCTCCACCGGGAAAATCCCGCGTGATTATGGATCACAATAAACTGCGCACCGTCTCCCGAAAAGGAGTACTTAAAACTATAGTCCCAAGTTCACTTACAACCAGACTTCTTAAGTCCGTACACACACAACACCACCACCCAAACATCTCCAAGATGACGAGACTCATCTCGTCACAATATTATTGGCAGAACATGACACAAGACATCGCAAAACAGGTAAAAACCTGCCCCACCTGCCGATTCGCTAGAAGAATCGATGAATACAACCAACATTCACGTAAAAATACCGACACAGGCACCAAAGCAAAACAAAATTCGTACATAAAGCACAGCGTACACACAACACAAACAATGCCAAAATTACCACATCCACGTCAGAGAAACGATCACACATCTCAACCTAAACCAATTACCGCCGACATATCTCTAATAAAACCATTGACGATCAAACAGGAGAACTGCAAACCTGACAACCAGCTCAATCATATCACACCACTCCCTAAAGATATCAAACAGGAGAACTGCGAACCTACCAATCATTCAAATTCTACAATTAATAAGGTTCAAGCAAATATTTCAGAGTCGCCAGTTACAAAAATATGGACGAACATGGGGCAATATCCTATCTTTCATCTGATTTTTATCCTTTGTTTGTTAGTTCTACCATACAACTGTATCCCAATTTTAATCATTAATTACTTGTTTATCTATACCATGCCCGCTCATAAAATCTTCGAACTACAAGAGGCAGTTTTTAATTTTGGACAAGCATTTATAAAACTTCTCATAATTTTAGGAACCATTTTTGCAGAAAATCTAAATAAACTCCGAAGAGATAGCAGTAACTGAAAAGATGACCAACCAATGTCGGAGAAGTCATACTCCAAAAACAAGACCCGAGCCACACCCCAAAATAAATAGACGGCAGGAAATGAGAATTTTGAGACACCGCGACAGGAAGTGTAGTCCGCGGCGATAAATTCGGCCTATGCAAACAAAGCGGAGCGCCTCGTCCGATCTCCAATTTCATTCCCTCTCTTTTGCCCGACACACCCCACTTGCGTATCTCTAATTACAATGAGAAGGTCCCCTATTGAGGTCAACTGGGAACCTCGCTATGCCACCGATTTTTGATTCCAGTTCGAGTCTACATATCGATTTTTATCATCCAATTCCACATCCACAAGACAACACATAGAACTCGCTCACACATTTCTTACACAACAGACTTCTAACATTTTTTCACAACACACACAAAGATAAAAATTACACATAAAGGTTATATAGATTTCCATGTCTTCTGTACACATAGCATAAACGCACTTGAGGGGTAGAATCACGTTTTCACCTAAGTGTCGCTACAGATGAGACAAAAAATTTATAGGGCATAATTGAGCAATTAAAAAATTTATAGGGCATGTAGATACCAAAGGGTTCAAACCAATACACCTTATTTTTCATATTAATCATTTTCATTATTTTCTCTCAATTAAAAATGTAAATATTTAATCAATTTATCAATTTATTCAACTTAACATCACTTTTAATCATTAATTATCATATATTTACCACTTAGTTATGTTATCATAGTTTCCAATCAACAAAAACTCATTGATTTTCTTTCAAAATTGGATATTATATTTCATTTTGATTTACAAAAACATTCCTTTTTTTCTCTATCTTTTTTTCACCATGCAACCAAGCATTTACTTTGATTTCTCCCAACTTTTATATTATTTTTTGATTTCCTCCAACTTTTTATTTTTAATTATTTTTTGATTTCTCAAAAGCCCTAATAAAAATCCCTCGTTTTCTATTCCCAATTTCGAGCGAGAATATGGTTAGGCATTTTTCTTTTTTTTTTCACCATGCATCAAGCATTCACTTTGATTTCTTTCAACTTTTTATTTTACTTTGATTTCTCAAAAGACCTTATGAAATTTCCTCGAATTATTTTCCAAAATTCGAGCAAAAAAGTAATTAGGCATTTTTCTTTTTTTTTCACCATGCATCAAGCATTCACTTTGATTTCTTTCAACTTTTTATTTTACTTTGATTTCTCAAAAGACCTTATGAAATTTCCTCGAATTCTTTTCCAAAATTCGAGCAAAAAAGTAACTAGGCATTTTCCCTTATCACCATGCAACAAAACAATTTTTTTTTCAACCAAACACATTCAATTTTGATTTCATTCAACTATTTTTATACTATTTTTATTTTGATTTCAAAAGCCTTAATAGAACTCCCTCGATTTCATCTCCTATCTCGAGTAAAATTCGTTTAGGCGCATTTTCTTTTCTTTTTAATCCACTATGTACCATAACATTCATTTTGATTTCTTACAATTAAAAAATTTTTGATTTCTATTAATTATACTCAACCTATATCATCAACACCATTCTATTTTACTTTTATATCACCAGCAATGCTTGTATATAGCCCCTCAATACCCACAACTAATTTTCCCACAAAATTATTTTTCACTTTACAGAATTCTCTCAGGCTAACCCCTTCTTGAATTCTTCACATGTAGGGGGCGCATCTGTCATAATTTGTATATAATTAAATGCAACCCCGACCCACTATGTATGTACCATGTATGATTTTCAAAGACTTAATAAAGAACAAGGTAACTGGAGGAAAGCAAGTAGCAATAAGACATAGGAAGTAGGCCTAAAGCTGGCACGACTATTCTTGGCACCCCTGTGTCAATATTGCAGGGGCAAAGACCGGACGTATCTAGTGGCCGCAGAAGTTATATTAGTCAAGAAGCACTCAATACTTCCTGACAAAGCAGGATGTATCTGGTGACCAGAAGTTATAAATGTTAAGCTAACACCCAATATTCCTGGCAAAACAGGACGTATTTGATAACGCGGAAGTAAATAAAGTCGAAATAGCACCCGACACTTCCTATCAGGCAGACCATTTCTTTCACCAAAGAGAACCGCGGTCCAATTAGAAAGTCTCCCTTTAAGTAGGTCAACCAATAGGAAAACGGGGACGTTCCATTTTCGACCAATGGGAAGGAAGCCAACTCGTGGTGTTAAATCGAAAAGCAAGAATAGTTAGTAGTGTTTTAGCTCTCATAGGAACAACACCTACAGTTGTTCACTGGCTCTCGCCGAGTGCGGACAGTTGTGATTCCGCTTCCAAACAAGGTGACATCTACTCGCGAGGCCTCTCTCCCTCTGCTCATCCCACAGCTAAGTTCAATCACCGTCATGTGATCAGATAATTAACAATCCAAATCGCTCCGCTCTTCTCAAGCTTTCTTTCCTCCAATCCAGTTGCCTTTTATTTTCAAACCCCATCACGTGTCCTGATTATTCCTAACTGTATGCTGCAACTTCCACTCAAACGACTGCGCTTCAATCAAATCTCACCATTCGCATCCAACAACAAGAAATTCCGCAACGATATTGCCACATGTATGTATGTAAAACGCAAAAGACGGTATTTATTTAGTCAAAAAAGGCGAGTACAATTAGTAAAGGGCGTGCAGAGACATGAAGAGAAGACATCAGGTAATCTCCGGAAAATTTTCTGCCATCATATTCGCGTATAACTCTTTTGAGATGTCTTCTTGCTCCTCCTATTTGTCTATAATCCACTCAGCTTCTTTTATTTTTCTGTCGGAAATTGTCTTCACATCGGTGTTAGGTTCTTTCAGGTTTCTCTCACGGAGTTTTTCCGCGTAATCACCTATTGTGTAGATCAGGTTGTGATTTTTTTGTTTCAATTCTCTTATAGTTTTGATACGGTCTTCTGAGCCTAAGATGTGTTCGATGACGCCTATGTAAATATCCTTTTCGGTATCAAGAGACCGAATTGATGTTGTCGATCTATCTGTAATACTTTCTCCCTCTGACTCTATGTCAGTAAACAGCGGGAGGGTTGTCCTCACTTCTGGAGGGGTAGACTTTGTCCTTTTATCTAGTCTCTTTCTCTCTCGTTGGTCGAGATTGTCATCCTGAGTCACTTTGTGTGGTCTCTTCTTCGTCGATGGTATTTCGTCACTTCCAATAGACAAGTTCCCAAGCACACTTAAGATTTGCCTCATCTTTCCAATTTTGACGTTGAGGGCTCTCCTCTGGTCACTTTTGAGGTCGTTGTAGTTTTTGGATTTAAAATCTTCCCGCTTCTCGAGGTAGCAGGAGATCTTGCTCTCCAGGTCAGGATGTAGCACCAATTGCTGTTGGATTTTAGCTGGCCTCGAGATACCAGCCCTCTTGTAGATCTTGGCAATGATTTTCTCTGTTTCCGGATCTTCTCCTTCTTCACATTCCAACAGCTCTTTTTGGAGCTGGGTGGAATCCATCGATTTTATAGACCATATGCTAGATGTTTCATCATCATAATTTTCATTCTTTGCGGTGATGTTCATTGCGACTGTTTCTCTTGATGGGCCTGGTATAACGGGCAGGGCTGTGGGGTTGATTGCCTCTGAGTAAGTTCTTGAGGTATTATTTCTAATTTCTGGGTTGAAAGGGCATTTGAATTTAATATGACCATGTCTCCTACATCCCAGGCAGATGATGTCTTCGCCCACAAATATCTTAAAAGTCCTTTGCATGTAGACGATTGGGATGATAGCCGGCATGTCAGTCGATTCTTTTCTCTTCAACACGACCTCTCTTCTAAGAGATGAAAGGTGTTTGAAAAGGGGGTTCTCGGTGGGGAAAGGTAGGGGCCTGACGCTGAGGATTTCTCCAAATGGCGCTAGGGCTTTGGTGACCTCTTCATCTGGGATGAAGGCAAGGATTCCTGAAAGAATGTATTTCTTTGGGGGGTTGAATAGGGGCGTTGGGTAGATGGTGTTACCTCTAACAGCAAAGCCGTTGTTAATAAGCAGTATGGCCTGTTCACCATTGGCAACCGACACAACGGCCTGGCCATTCATTTTTCCAACCGAGTTGATGTTTTCGTGTCCAATGATTTTGGCTATAGAGGATAGGTGCTCCTCAGCACTGCAATCCGAGAGGGCGGTGAATGGATGGTGGAGTTTATGTTTTTACTTCTTTTTTCGTACGTTTCTTTCCGTGATTCTTCAAATTTCTTCCATTCTTGAGGCGTAAATTGTTTTCTTTGGGTATTCAAATTGTCTTGCTGTTTGTTTTTCTCTAGAGATGGTAATTCAGCGATTAATGGTTTAGATGTAAATGATCTTTCTTCATGAGGGTGAGCGACCAATGAGACTTATGCAGCAGATGACGTGTTTGATGAGGCAACGACCAACTTGGCCGTTGCCATGGTAATGATGCAAAGCTACGACTTGTAGCTTTGCTAAATTATGAAAAATAGGAAAATATGAAATTTGATGAGATCCTCTGAGAGATGAGTTGAAATGATGCCTGAATTAAGGCGAACAAGATGATATGAATTTAATTAAATAAAATTGATTTTAAGGGATGAAAAAGGCGAAATACACGGAGCTCTTGCGACGCGTGGCCGCACGGTCGGTGTATGTATGTATGTATGTTTGACAATATATATATATTTTTTGACAATTAAAAATTATTTATTGTCATATTAGACAATATTAAATCTCATATGAGAGAGAGAGAAGAATAAGAAGAAAATATATACATAAAGAGATAAATATACAAATTTACAAGTGGGACAAAGGAAGGAGACCTCGTCGCAGGAGGGTCCCGGACCAGGCGATGAGCGGGTCCTCCACCGCTTCTTCGAGCCCAACCTGGACAAAGTAGCGATAAATTCGCAACTTTGCCGACGCCAGGATGGAAAGGGCGTCGTCCTCAAGGCCGGACCCGCCGAAGATCCAAGCCTGCAGGTCAGGAGGCCGCCCAATGATGTTGAAGGCCTCTCTAATGAGAGGCTTGATGGATGGACAGCACCAGTAACGGTGGCTGAGGGAGCGGTCGATGGACCCGCAGGCAGGACAGAGGCGGCCGACCGAGGCAGGATGAGCCAGATGGGGCAGGGCGTATAGGGCCAACTTGAGGGCCGCGTCGGCCTCGTGGCCCGAGTAGGCGCAGCGCCGCAGCGAAGCCCAGTCGATCCTGGATGGTGGTGGACCGATGGTGGGCGACCATCTCGAGGTGAACCTTGAGATGGGCGTGGCGGCGAGGCGCGGGCGATCCAGGGCATGTCGGGCCGAGCGGGTCGTGAGGCCGTTGAGGAACGGCGTAGCCGTCCCTCGCAGCACCACGGCCGCGGCTATAGAGTTAGATGAAGGCGTGGACTCCACCCCGAAGCCCACGGCGTTCTCGGAGGTCAGCCTCCGACAGAAGGCGCTCAGGGCCGCGACGTCAGCCAGGGCCGAGCGCGTTGGGCGGGCGATGAGATGTTCCTCCACGATGAGGTCCCGGACTCGTGCTCCGCGCCAGCGGGCGGGGGCCAGGAGGTCGGGAGGGCGGAGGAACCGGCAGCCGCCGATGATGGGGAGGTCCAGCAGCTGAGCTGTGGGGAGCGCCCGGTGGTTGAGGCACAGGATGTTGGAGGCCTCCTCCTAGAGCTTTAGCAGCCGTAGACGTCGGGGCTGGAGACGGGTGCCGTCTGGTGAAGGGTGGATCCAGGACTCACCGCTTTCTACCAGCCAGCTGAAGGCATTTCTGCCCCCGCGGAGCGCGACCTGCACCCCCTTGAGGCAGGCGAGCTGGAGCTGGGTCGCGAGGTCGAGGAGGCCGATGCCTCCGATGGCAACTGGCCTCGTCATGACATCGGCGGGAAGCCACGCCGTGTGGTCCGGTCCCCAGACGAACCTCGCCAGTCGGGCCTGCAGCTTGGCGATGGTCGGGGGTGATGGTAAATAGCCATGCAGGTGGTGCTGTATGACAGAGCCCACCAGCGTGTTCGCCGCTCTTGCTCGCCCGCGGGTGAAGGGCGTCCATCTGCGGCCTGCAGTCTCCAGGAGGGCCAGGAGATGCTGCTCCCGGTGGGTGACGGTGCTCCTGGGGGCGATGTCGAGCCCGAGGACCCTGATGGAGGAGGTCGACCAGGAGGCGCCGAGAGGGGAGTCGCCGCGGTTGCGCCAGGCGCCGTACCAGAGGCCAGCGCTCTTCCGGAGGTTCACGCCAACTCCGGAGGCCTGCTTATAGTCTTCGAAGACGGTCGCCACCCGCTCGGAGTCCTCGTCGCGATGTAATAGGAGGACGATGTCGTCGGCGTAGGCGATGACGTTGCCCACGCCGAGGGTCAACTCCAGGCGACGTAGCAGCGGCCCCGTGGCGATGCTAAAGAGTGCTGCGCTCACGGCGCAACCCGGTCTTAGGCCGTTGAGGAGGGGGAAGGCGGTGGTGTAGAAGCCTCCGGCCCGGATGGTGGCGTCCGCCCCGGCGTAGAGGATGTTAATCCAGGCCCTGAAGGCCGGCGGGAGGCGGAGGGACGTTAGCAGGGACTCCAAGAAGCCGCGGTCAAGTGAGTCAAAGGCGGACTTCAGGTCTACGCCCATGACGGCCAGCGGCGAGCCCAGGAAGGTGGCCTACTCGACGGCGTCCGTCACCATGGCGATGTTCCATGACGGGGACCTCCCGGGGACGGCGTAAGTCTGGCATTCCGGCACAAGGGTCCGCAGGTGGGGCTTGAGGCGCCGGTGAAGGATGGCGGACAGGACCCTGTAGTCGGCCGAGGGCAGCGCGATGGGCCTGTAGCCGTCAAGGCCGCGACCTCCGCGGGCTTTGGGCACGAGGCAGATGGAGCTGCGCCGCGTCGACGGAGGCAGGGCACCGCGGAGCCGTGATGCCGCGAACACCCGGACCAGAGCTTCCGCGAAGAAGTCCTCGTTGAAGGCGACGAGGAGCTCGCACGGCAAGCCGTCCCAGCCGGGCGCCTTTCCGCGAGGGAGGTGCTCGATGGCGTTGGCGATCTCGCTGGGGCTGATGTCCGGCCGGTGGAGCGGGTCCTCCTCACTCAGCTCGCGGGTGGTGGTGGGCGCACTGCTGGCGATGAAGGCAGCTCCCGCAGCTGGATCGCTGGTGGGACGGGCGAAGCGGGGCTGGAAGGTCGCGAACGCCGTCCGCCGAAGCTCTGGGCCCTCGATGACGTTGTCCTCCTCGTCCCTGATGACGCTGACCGAGCGACGGTGGCGGATGGCGCGCGCCAGGTCCGGCAGCGATGGGTAGTCTGCCCGGATGGAGGAGGCTTCGAGCTGCGCCGCGATGTAACGTTTCGCCCTGTAGACGTAGCTGTCGCTGGCAGCGTGGCGCGGGTCGTGCAGGGATCTGGCCTCCGCCAGCAGCTCCGCCTTGATGGTGGTCCACCTATCCCAAAAACCCCCGTCGTCGTCATCGTGCGCTGTGTCTTCCTCCAGTTCCCGGATGTAGCCAGCCAGATGTTCGAGAGCAAGGCCCGAGCGGAGCATCGTGGTCAAGCGAGGCTGGGTGGGGAAGGAGACGGCGGTGGGCGGGCCCACCTGGAGCAGCACGAGGTGGTGGTCCGAGAGGTGGTAGTGGCTGGTCGCGTAGATGGACACGCGATCCAGGACTCCAGCAGGGACGAGGATCCGGTCTAGGCGGCTGGATTCGACCTGGTCGCCGTGCCTGGCGACTCTGATGGGCAGGTGGGCGGCGTCGAACTGGGTGGCCACGTCGACCAGCACGGCCAGGTCCAGTAGAGCGGCGAGGGCATCCGACGATGATGATGATGAGGGGTCCCGGTCCCTGATGTTGAGGTCGCCGAAGATCCAGCAGGCCCCCTCCTTCTCCAGTGCCGCCGTCGCCGCGAGGAGCTCCAGTTGTTGGGCTGGGCGTGATCCTTCGGTTCGGCAGGCTGGGGCGCCGAGGGGATCGCTGGAGCCTCGGGTGATGTCTCCGCCGATGGAACTGGGGACGCCGGTGTAGCGGGTGCAGTTGCGGGCTTCCTTGGCTGCTGAGGAAGAGGAGGAGGGGGGGGGGGCTTGCGTCGGTGGGAGACGCTGCTTGCCTGGGGCTGCTGTTCTGCCTGGCGAGCACTGGGCAGTTGGCTCTGCGGTGGCCCTGTTTACCGCATTTTGAGCACTTGATGTCAAAGGAGAGGTAGGCCGGCAGGTTGTCTCCCCTGGACTTGATGTCCAGGCGGGTGGGAAGCTTCTCCAGGGTGATGCCGTCGTGGAGCAGTACGAAGCCTCCCGGCGGCCATCGGTGAAGGTGTACTCGCCCATTTTGACCAGGATGGGGGCGTTGGAGGTGGTATTTCCAAACGGTCGCAGAGCATCCACGACGGCTTTGTCCTCCACGAAGCCTGGCAGGTTGGCGACGACGATTCGCTCGGCCCTCTTGCGGTAGGGGAAGAACCTGAGGGTCGTTCCCTTGATCTCTAGGCCGCCTTCAACCAGACGGCGCGCAAGATCCCTGGTCGCCAAGCCCACGATGTAATGGCCGTTCATCCTGTTGAATTGTGTTATTCCTACAGGCCCTCCGACTACCTTGCCCATTGCCTTGAGGTAGGAGTAGTCCGGGATGTCAGGGCACAGCTCCACGAAGATGTAGTTTTCGTGGGAGGAAGAGGTCTGCCTCGCCTTGGCCTCGGCGATGTTCGCGCGTGTCGCCTTGATCTCCCGAGGCGGCACTGTTCTCGGCCCTGTTGGTCGCTTCAGCTGCTGGGGACTGCGCTGCTCTCCAGGCTTGTTGGGCTGCCTTGCAGCGTGCTCAGGTGACGTTGAGCCGAGGCGCCTCTTCTTGTTTCTTACGACAAGGGTGAAGCCGGCGTTGGATCCCACCTCTGCCATCTCGGTGTCTCCCCATATCAGCGAAGCCAGATTGGCTGAATTTTCGCTGGAAGAGGCAGCAGTCGTTGGCGCCGTGACGTCGCGCACAGCGGTCGGATTTACATGCTTGCCGCTAGCCGGCAAATTTGCATGAATTTCTTTTTCAGAGCTTTTCTTAGAATTTTCTTTCTGAATTCCATTTTTCGGCGATAGTTCCTCCCCTGTTTGAGACAGGTTGCTGGGCCTTTCAGGCACTTGTTCAGCAGAGCCTGGGCTACCTTTCGGTACCAAAATTGGCATGTCCAAGGACATTTATACAGACGCCAAAGGCGAAAACGGCGGAGCTCGCGAAAACGCGGCCGCTCGCTCGGCGTATGTATGTATGTATGTTTGTCGGCTATACACGTCCACAATACGTAACTAATCTGACACAAACTTTAACGGCATATAGCGTAGAATCTGGAAAACCTTATAGTGAACATTTCAGGTTTCTATCCCGAATATTCGTCGAGTTATTTGCAAATTTGCCCTTTCGCTCGCGAGCAGCGCCTCTAGTGGTGGAGATGGGAGGTAATATCAGCTGACCTAATGTACATGTAAAGTTTGGAGCGGGACGTTCCACAAGAGTGATATCCACGGCGCCAATTAATAATTGAAACGAATAGTGTTTGAAAATCAAAATAATATAATGTTCAAATATCGTTGTGAAAAATTACATTTTTATTTTTATAATTTAAGAACACACAAAGTTTGGAGCGGTACGTTTCACAAGAGTGACATCCACGGCGCCAATTTATAATTGTAACAAATAATATTTGAATAAAACATTTAATCGGCTAAAACTTGGGCGTTGCCCGGGTCATTCGGCTAGTTTTTATATATAATCTAAAATTAGTGAAGGCCTTCCAAAACCGAAACCTATCTCCGCCACAGTATGACGTGGTTGCCGGTGAAATTAGTAAATTTGTATATTTCAATAAAATAATCTCTTGTATCACAATATTGAGTAAAATATAACATTTTATTCTCTAGCATTCTGGCACTAACGCCCAACTACAGGAGAAAACACAGTATAATGATTCTCCAATAAAATCTAGTTTCAAAATATAATCAGATACTATTTTACATAATTTCATAAAAACTCTGTAGATATACAGTAAACTTTCCTATAACGCGATTATTGTGTTCCGTGTTGGATGAAATCGCGTTATAGGAATTCGCGTTGTACGAAATAAAACTTGCATAACGCGAATGTTGTTAGGGTAAATTGTTAGTGACAAATATCATGTAAAAATGTATTGTATAAAATGATGTATATAGGAAAAATAATTTTATACTAAAACAAAACTAAATGTTATATTATTTTATATGCAAATGTATATAAAAAAACAAATTAAAGTTCATTCACTACGTAATTTGTTTTTTTTTATATACATTTGCATATAAAATAATATAACATTTAGTTTTGATTTAGTATATAATTATTTTTCCTATATACATCATTTTATACAATACATTTTTACATGATACAATATATCTCCTTTTCAATTTTCCTTTTTTTCCAACTTTATTCATCATGCCTGGGGAGCAAGTTTCGTAATTTTTTATATTTGCAAAATATTTACATGTAAATTCTAATTTAATACCTTATATGCGTTAAAAATATTATTTTAAGCTTTAAAACTCAATTTAACACTATTTAAAAAAAAATACTTACAGAAACACATGTGCAATTAAATTGACAAAGTATACTACACTACTTCGTTCAAAAACAAAAAAAAATGAAAAACGCGTGTGCATAAAAATTAAATGTATTGTACAGTTGCCAATATGGAAATTTCCGCATTTTATTTCATAACGCGTTATACGAAAATTCGCGTTGTATAAATAAATTTGTCGCAATTTTTTTTATCGCGTTGTAAAAACTCGCGTTATAGGAGAGTCTACTGTACATTTTTATTTTCATATTTAACTATTTTACAAATGGAAACAAAATATTTTTAAATATATATCTAAAAAAGGACAAATAAATAACTAAGGAAGCAAGGAATACATATTAGGCTGTGTTAGGAACTAATTCTTTCCTAGTCTACAATCGAGCAGAGTAAACACCAACACCTCTAAGAAAATTAAACACTTTTAATTTCCTTTCATAACTAACTAATTTACATCATTTAAAACCAAATATATACATGCAAAGTCGTCCGGTCATCTGGTCAAAATATAAATAAATTAATCTATGAAAAACAACTTATAAAAATGACAACAATACTCCCCATTTTAAAGTTGTTTTCATACGCTCATCGGAGGCCTAGAGTGGTCAAGATCCTGGTTAGGTTTTCGTTTAACACCATTTGGCAAGTCAACATCCCATACTCTGTGCTCATGAAGTGATGCCATTTCACATTCTATAGATTTCAGCCGATCTTGTGCTTTGGGCATATTAAGGGCCTCCTCATATGATGATGGTATTTCATCTCGATGGCTCCCATGTTCAATTATCCCATGTTGGAAGGCTGATCTACAATCCTCCTTTTACCTAGCCGCAATTCTTGAAGATCTTCTTGGGATTATAGTTTCATTCTGGCCTTCCTCTTCGTCTTCTCTCCTCAGTTCTTCGTCTTCACAGGCCTGCTCTTCATCCTCTTTTCGTTCTAAGTTATTCAGATTTTTCTCTACCGATATTGTTTCTTCATCAGTCCCTGAATATCCCCTTGGGATCGCAGCTTCCTTTTGGCCTTCCTCTTCGTCTTACTTCTTTAGTTCGTCTTTCTGATTCCCTTCCACCAATTTCGTCTCTTCCCCATTTACAGATATATAGTCTTCTTCAAAATTATTATGTAAAACCTGGAAAAAATCAGTTTCAGGTGAAATTTGTTTGTCGATTTTCTTGATTGGGAAAACGTCTTCTCTAAATCTGACATTTCTGCTTACAAAGACCTTATTGTTTCTGAAGTCCCAAACCTTGTATCTCTTGACTCCTTCCGGATAACCAATTAAAACACATTCTCTGCTCCTTGAGTCAAATTTGGATCGACGCTGGTCGTTGTATGTCCAGGTCTGACAACCGAAAACTCGGATATGCTCAATCTTCACTGGCCGTTCGGTCCACATTTCTTCTGGTATCTTGTTACCTATTGCCTTGCTAGAACATTTGTTTCTTAAGTAACAAGCTGTATTTACGGCATCTGCCCAGAATGATTTGGGAATCACTGATTCAAGCAAAATGCACCTTGCTGTGTTTAGCAATGTCTGATTCATTCTTTCAGCAGTTCCATTTTGCTGAGGTGTTCTTGGAACTGTAAGTTTTCGTTTGATGCCATTTTCATTAAGGAACTTATTAAATTCGTTGTTAACATATTCCGTCCCATTATCACTTCTTAGTACTTTGATTTTTCTGCCATGGTAATTCTCAACACTGTTCTTATATTCCTTTAATCTTTCAAGTACCTCCGATTTAGATCTCATAAAATATACTCTAGTGTAATTGGTGAAGTCGTCTATAAATGTCACGAAATAATTGTTCCCTCCCTTCGACATTGGGCTGATGGGACCTACCACATCCGAATGGATGAGCTCCAAGGGTGATGAATTCTTCTTACTTTCGACAGGTTTGGAAGGAAATGGGAGTCTTCTCATTTTACCTTCAAGGCACACCTCGCACTCTGCTGTGTCACTCACCTTTTGGAGATCCCTTTTGTAAATGTGTCCTAGCCTTCTGTGCCAGATATCTGCACTAGGTAACTTCACTTTAGCCATCTTTAGTTCTTCCACTGTATAGATCCTTCCTCTTCTATTAGATTTCAAAATTAACCCGCCATCACCTCCAAAAACAGAGGCCTTGCCATTCTGGAATAAAACCTTGTTTCCTCTTTCCTCAATCCTTCCAACAGACAAAATATTTCCGTCTAATTCAGGAACGAATTAAATAAATTTTCTAAGAACAAGGTTTCACCTCCATATTCGTGACCGAGTTTGATGGTTTCATCACCCATCTGTGATACATTTATTTTCTCATTGTGTGCCACATTTCAACAGAAGTTGAAATACTTTTTGTATTCGTCATTTTCAGTCTGTTCGACGTCATATGTTCAGTAGCTCCACTGTCCAGAAACCAGATATTCTGAGAGTTGTTTTTAAAGTTATTTGAAAAAAGGGCTTTATGAGTAAGATCTAACGTACTTTGTTTCAGCATACCTTCGTTAGTTCTCCTTGAGGAGTTGGCAAATCTGCAATTCCTATCTATGTGTCCCAATTTGCCACAATTGAAACATCTTATCTGCCTGGAGTAATTAGAATTTTCCTTTTTCCCTTCCGTCCACGTATTCCGACAATTCCTTGGTTGGTTATATGTAAATTTATTTCGCTCTTGACATGGTGATTTGCATTCTGCGTTCGCAGAAGCGTTCTGCTGGGCCCATAACCTGTTAGGAACTAATTCTTTCCTAGTCTACAATCGAGCAGAGTAAACACCAACACCTCTAAGAAAATTAAACAATTTTAATTTCCTTTTATAACTAACTATTCTACATCATTTAAAACCAAATATATACATGCAAAGTCGTCCGGTCATTTGGTCAAAATATAAATAAATTAATCTATGAAAAACAACTTATTAAAATGCCAACAGGCTGTAGTCATCTGGTTCCCACTGCTGCTATTCTGTGGCGATTTCAGTATTTGGATGATATGGGGTGAGCTCAGGGAATAGTATATTATAAATTTTCGGAATGTCTATTCTTCTGTTAATATAAATATTGGGCTTTCTTGATATTATGGATTCTATGGTGAGTCTCTGTTGTTTATTGGGGATGTTGGAGTGATGGGTTCTTGGTTCTGATAGTGCGTAGGAATGACCTGTTTCTCTTACATGATGATATACTAGAGATCTATTGTCCGGGTTTTTGATATTTCGTTGATGTTCTGATATTCTTATATTTAAATTTCTACTGGTTTCACCTACGTATTTGGTTTTGCATTCGTTGCATTCTATGGAGCATATGACATTCTTAATATTATTAGGATAATTATGGCTATTGTTCTTCGTTATAGGGTTTCTTAGTAGCTGGGCGGTAGCGTATGAGGACTGTTATATATTTTTAATAATGTTAGAAATAGATTTGACAACGTTGTGTTGTAAATATAAGATGTAATCGGATAAGCTTTGTTTACCGCCTTCGATGTCACACCTCAAGTATGTACTTTTATTTTTATTGTGTGTTATATTATGTAATCTCCTTCCTAGATAATTAAAACATTTAGAATCAACCCATACCTTATCATTTCAAATACAAGGCACACTTTTATACACAACAAGGACCTAGCAGTGATAGCTAGTGTTGCAGATCCACTGTCTTTTTTGGGGGGGGTATGCGTTTTAATTATAATTTTATTTGGAGATATTAAGAGGGAGGCCTTCAAAATGTGAGAAAGCTGTGGAAGAAGACGCCCCCCCCCCCCCCCCCCGCGGCGCGAGCGGCGGCGGTGATGTCACGCCCATGATGCAACTTCCGCCCTCCCTCGCCCCCCATTTTTCTCTTTGTTCTCAACTTGTTGTCGACCCCTGCTCGCGTCTTGAGATCCCAAAACTCTATCTCTCCCTTTTGAAGTAATACTTTACCTGTAATTTTTGTATTAATTACAAATAAATTTTCATTCTTCACAGCAATCATTGAGTTGCAATAGTTTTACTTTATTTTATGCTGGTTACGCCGTCCAGTGATTCGAATTTCTTTGTTCAAAGCTCGACATTTTTTGGCGTCCGCGACAGGACGGTGCAACAGCATATTTTGTAACTCAAAATGAATCGCCTCAAGAAAGGAAGAAGGCCTGTTCGTGGCCAAATCACAAAGCTCATCAACAGTGTTGAAACAGCCCTGAAGAAGCATGTCGAAGAACTGGACAAGACAGACTTGAGGGTCTCAGCACTACAGCTAGAAGATTTATGTCGAGATCTTCATGAATGGGATGAGAAAGTAACCGAGGCCATGTTGGATGAAGAAGTGACTGAAGCTGATCAGGACAAAGAATATGATGAACGTCTGAAGTACGACAGACTAATCAAAAGGATGAGAGAAGAGTTAGAAAAGGTACTGAATCCGAAGAAAGGTGTGTGACCCCAGCCTGATGAAACATCTTCGGATACGAGCAACAGTACAAGTCGGAGAAGAGTTCTGCTTCCCAAGAGAAAACTCCCAGAGTTTGGAGGTGATCTACGGGAATGGATCACCTTCTGGTCAAGGTTTGAAGACATCCACAACGACGAGGATCTCTCAGACTCAGATAAGTACCAATATCTTGTAGACTGCATGTTGGAAAATTCCGAAGCTCAGCAACTATTTCTAAGTTATCCTGTCTCAGGAAAGAATTATGATTCGGTAATCAAAGATCTTAAAGAAAGATTTGGACGAGATAACATGCTAATAAAGGTCTATGTTCGAGATCTATTGTGGTTGGTCATCCGAAGTGCACAAGAGAGAAAGGTCAACTTTAAAGATCTTGTGACAAAGTTTAACTCTCAAATTAGGCATTTAAGTATGCTTGGTGTAACTACGGACAAGTGTGCCGATATATTGTATCCGGTAGTTGAATCATGTCTACCGGAGGATGTCCTCATCTCATGGCAGCGCAGCAGTGAACCGGAAGACCTAGAAAGCTTGATGAAATTTCTTTGTCGTGAGGTCAATCAGACTAAGGATAGAGAAATGGCCTACAATAAGCATTCAGATTCCTTAGCTCAGCCTACACCAGGGAAGATAGAAACGAAGAAAAGAAGTTTCAATGCAAGGCGTGAAATTGCTACAACCTCTGGATTTATGCATTCCGACATCTCACCAACACTGCGTGAGAAATTTAAATGCATTTTCTGCGACAATGGTCATCCAAGTCAAGACTGTCGAAAAGGAATGAAAATGGGCATGGACCAGAAAAATGAGAAAATCAAGAGTTACAAGAGATGTTTTAAATGTCTGCTTCCAGGCCACAGAAGCAGGCAATGCAAAAGAAAAGTGCGCTGTGATTTCTGCAATAGGGATGGGCATTATGCCATCATGTGTAGAGGTGTACATCATGCTGAAACTGAAATAAAGAGTCCACAACGACCACAGAATTCAACGCCAACTCCAGGTTCGAGTGATGTAGCTACAGTGAACGAGATGTCCAACTGTGTAAGCACCAAAGCATGCCTTGAGACATTATTAGTGAAAGTTTGGGGTCCTAAAGGTAGCAAAGTGTTAGGGCAGTAATTGATAGTGGATCATCCCAATCGTACATTTTGGAACACATTGTAAAGGATTTGGGTGTTCCTATCATGGGAGAAGAAGAGCTTGGTCATGAAATATTTGGTGGGATCAGATATACTGATTGACATCGGATCTACTGCCTGACTCTATCAAGTATTGAGAATGATAGATGCATTTCATGTCTGGCATCAGCCACTAATCAAATAGCCAGATGTATGAGAAAGCCTACATTTGGTTCATGGGCCCGCGAACTTGCGTCAAAGAAGATACAACTCTCAGCATTTAAAGCCGAAAGTGATGTGGTAGAGCTTCTCCTCGGTGCAGACATTAACCCAAAAATAGCTACAGCCAATATGATAAGATTATCGGATGATCTTATTGCTCGAGAAACATTGCTAGGTTGGGTAGTTCAAGGCAAAACGGAAGGAAAATTCCCAGATAAAAATCCTAACCAGGTTCATAACAGTATGCTGATCACATCTATAACACCTAAGAAATAAAGGTTTCCGAATTATGGTCTCTGGAAAATATTGGAGTTATGGATGACGGGCAAGCAGAGTCAAAGAAAGAGACAGATCAGGCTATTATCGATAAGTTTCGGACTGAAACAAAGCGATTGGAATCTGGTAGATACGGGGTGCACCTTCCATGGATAGAACCAGCCCAGAAGCTGAAAGAAAATAAAAGCCATGCCAAGAAAAGACTCCGGAAGATGACAGAGGATCTAAAGAAAAGGGGCTTTTATCACCATTACAACAAGATATTTGAAGAATGGGAGGAAAATGGGATCATTGAAAGAATCCAGTCAGATCAAAATTATACATTAGAATACTTTCTACCACACCGAGCAGTAGTGTAATCTGGTAGCAGCACGACACCAGTACGACCGGTATTTGATGCTTCCTGTAAGACAAAGGGTGGATGGTCTCTGAATGATTGTTTGGCGAAGGGACCCAACTTATTGGAGCTCATTCAGGATATCATGCTGAGATTTCGACTCAATAAAATAGGCGTAGTAGCAGACATAGAAAAGGCCTTCCATCAAATATCAGTGGCGAAAGAAGACAGACAAATTTTGGGATTTCTATGGTGGGAGGACGGCAAGGAAGAGAATCTTCGGATTTATCAACACAAGAGAGTGGTTTTCGGAGTTACATCAAGTCCTTTCCTCCTAGCTGCTACATCGAAGTTTCATTTGGAGCAATATGAAAGAGAAGTAATCCCATTGCTAAAATGTAAGTACATGGACAACTGCGTCAATAGTGTTACTTCGTTAGAAGAGGCACAAGTCTTTCAACAGCAGTCTATTGACCTGCTCAGCCCAGCAGGATTCAATCTAAGAGAGTGGCAGATGGGAGGCCCCGGCATAGTTAACAGTGAGAATATTTCTGTGCTAGGTATGAAATGGGACACAGCTGATGACACTTTGACAATTTCGGATAAGCTAATGATGACTCCAACCTACAAGTCATTGGATCAAGAGAATGATGCCGAAATAGAAAATCAGACTCATAAATTGACCAAGAGGATTATGTTATTGGAGGCCCATGCGGTGTTTGACCATCTCGGTTTGTTTTCTCCATTCACCATAGTGCCGAAGATCATCCTACAACAATGTTGGAAGTCTGTGTTGAAATGGGATCAGCCGGTCCCAAGGGACATTGAGAAGAAGTTCGTGGAATGGCAGAGTCAAATTCCCGAATTGTTGTCAGGATTCCAAGGTGGGTGATGAGAGATGGGTTTGAACAGACATCACTGCATGTGTTTTGTGATGCGAGTCAAGATGCCTATGCAACCTGCATTTACTTAGGAACAGTGAAAAATGAAGAAGTAAATGTACAACCCGTCACATCAAAGGCAAGAGTAGCACCCAAAAAGAAACTTACTATTCCGAGATTAGAATTAATGTCATGCCTCATCGGATCCAGATTGACTAAGCAAGTCATGAAGATTATATCGGAATCGATTGCAATACCAGAGACCAAAATTTGTTTTTGAGCGGACTCCTCAACTGCACTTCGTTGGATTCAAAATAAGAAACCGTGGGCAACATTTGTCAGAAACAGAGTCAACAAAATCTGTTCTATTTCGAAGAAAGAAAATTGGCATCATGTGTCAGGGGTAAACAATCCAGCTGACCTTCCATCGCGTGGGAGCAGTGTAAAGAAATTGATAGAGCATAAATGGTGGGAGGGACCTTCTTTTCTCTGGAGTGAAGAACCAAGTTGGAATCAATTTGATCCGATTTTTGATGAAGAAGAAATCAATAAGGAATTGAAGAAGACGGTAAACATCGCCGTCAACAGCACGAAAGATAATTTCATGGACAAACTTGAGAGGTATGGAGATTATCATCGTATAGTACAGATTGTTGCTTATTTACTGCGTTTTAAAAGGAAGACCGTCTCAGATCAATCGCGACCTGGACAACATGATAAGATGTCAAAAGAAATCTCTGTAGAATAATTCGAAGAAGCTGAAAAGGTAGTATTACGGCATATCCAACTAATAAGTTTTGGGAGAGATGACAAGCGAATAAACAAGCTCAATGGTTTTACAGATGAATATGGACTATATCAAATCAAGAGTCAACTGTATTTTGGAGAAGACGACTATGATACAAGATGCCCAATAGTTCTTCCGGGGGAAAACCAAGTACTCAAGCTTTTGATTCGAAAAGAGCACGAGATGTTGTCCCTTTCCGGGATTCAAATAACTCAACAACTGGTGAGACGCCGTTTTTGGATTGTAAAAGGCAAGAGAACCATAAGAAGTATCATCTCTTCATGTGCTATGTGTCGTCGTTACAATTCCAAGAGAGTCCAGACTGAGAGCATTCCTATTCCAGCAACCAGGATTGGATCAACACCAGCATTTGGAGTGATCGGTGTGGATCTAGCTGGACCTTTGACTGAAACCGGTGGAAAGAAAATATGGGTAGTCTTGTACACCTGTGCTGTGTACAGAGCTGTACATTTGGAGCTCACAAAAACAGTGTCTACTGAAGGATTTATTGACACTTTTCGAAGATTTGTTGCAAGACGTGGTAGACCAAGCATTGTGTACTCTGACAACGGTCTCAATTTTGTCGGATGCAATAACTTATTCAAGAAAGTTAATTGGAATGATGTCCTACGTTATGCCACCGTACAACGTATTAAGTGGAATTTCAACCCCCCAACAGCAGCATTTTGGGTAGTAGGTGGGAACGCCTTGTGGGTCTCATGAAGCAACTGATTCGAAAAATATTGGGAGACAAAACAGTCTCATATGAAGAACTACAGACTGTGATATGTGAAGTGGAGTCAGCAATGAATTCGAGACCTTTAACCGCGATCAGTGAAGAATCTGGCTTGGTACCTATAACACCCGCCAAATTCATGTGTGACAACGCATCATGCATATTTGTACCTGAATCGGACATTGTCGACTCTAAGTTCCTCAAAGAAAGTCATGGAAAAGTACAAAAGTTACGCGAGACAATTCGACAGAGATTTAGAAAAGAGTACTTGGGGTTTCTGCGACAAAATACTAGAAACAAGACAAAGTCAATTAAAGAAGGCGATGTTGTACTCATGGAGGTTGATAACAAAAAGCGAACAGAATGGCCAATCGGAGTTATTGAGAAGACATACCCAGGAAAAGATGGCATCGTTAGAGTCGCTATGATAAAAACTAAACGTGGAATTTTTTTGCGGCCGGTTCAACGATTGTTCTTTCTTGAATCAAGCGAAAACCATTCTAAAGAAGATTTCGGAAAAGGAAGTGATCTAGAGAAAGAGAAGAAGATAAATCTTGACACACCAAGTATATCGCAACGGAGCATTCGAGGGAAAGATTCACCTGTTATCACAAGATCAGGAAGAATTGTTAAGCCGCCTGACAGATATTGATCATAGTGAATCCTGAAGAATAATTACTCCATAACTATTGGTGGGAGTATGTTGCAGATCCACTGACTTTTTTTTTGTGTGTGTGTTTTAATTATAATTTTATTCGGAGATATTGAGAGGGAGGCCTTCAAAATGTGAGAAAGCTGTGGACGAAGACGCCCCCCCCCCCCCCCCCCCCCCCCGGCGCGAGCGGCGGCGGTGATGTCACGCCCATGATGCAACTTCCGCCCTCCCTCGCCCCCATTTTTCTCTTAGTTCTCAACTTGTTGTCGACGCCTGCTCGCGTCTTGAGATCCCAAAACTTTATCTTTCCCTTTTGAGGTAATACTTTACCTGTAATTTTTGTATTAATTACAAATAAATTTTCATTCTTCACAGCAATCATTTAGTTGCAATAGTTTTACTTTATTTTATGCTGGTTACGCCGTCCAGTGATTCGAATTTCGTTGTTCAAAGCTCGACAGCTAGGAATCCACTTCCTTTGTCTATTAGCCTGGTTAGTACTTTATGTTTTGGTTTGGTAGACTGTATCTAGATAGGTCCGACCAGCTTAATATTATCCTTGAATTAGAGCCGTTCGATCCTTTATAAAACCTTCTGACTACATGACCAACATCAAACCTCTTCAACTAGGTGAATCTCCAAACGCTAAAATTGGAGCAGATACTCAAAGAACTAGACCGATTCAAAGACTGACTACAAACACACTGATTTTATTGGCCAGCTGGCAGTTTCAAAACATTCAAAATTTGCATATTTAGCTAGAGTAACAAAATTTACATAATCGGCGTGAACAATAGCAAACTTGAACTAGGTGAGTTTCAGAAGGTTTTAATGCCGAATTTTTCATATGACGAGCTATTGATATTGTCGCGGAGATAACTAAAGCAAGGACAAGTTTGGGGATAAATAATTTATTATAAGTGATATTTATAGGAAGAGAGAGAAAGTACAACTTACCCCCAGTTAAAGCAAATCCTGAATGAACGACGTCAGCTCCCCCCGCCGACCAGATTCCCAGAAACCCCTCACACCCGGTGTCCAGGGATGATTGACAGGCGTCCCATGGGGCCTCTCGTGGTTGGAGCCGCTTAGCCGATTGACAATATTCCCTCCTTAGAGAAAACAGCGACCCACTGATTAGCTTGTCTCAGCCCTTGTTCTGGAAGGAAATCTATCACGGCTGGTGTTCCCTAGCAGAATAGAATGTTGTTCTTCAGGGTCCAGGTAGGGCTTCATCCAAATGACATGGACGATATCCTTGGCTTTCCGTTATCGGGGAGAGGGGTTCACGGGCTCTACTTCATACGTAACTTCTGAAAGCTTCATGGTAACCTTGTAGGGACCAAAGTATCTCTCCAGTAGCTTTTCTGATAGTCCTACTTTTCGGATGGGAGTAAAAAACCACACAAGATCATCCTTCTGGTGATAGACTGGAGTATGTTTCTGGTCGTATAGTCTACGGTCTTTCGCCTGTAATTGTAGAAGGCGTGATCGGGAGAGTTGACGCGCTTCCTTAGCTCTGGTCACAAGTTCTCCAACGTAGTCGTCAGAGATCTCATCTGGTAGGTAGGGTAGTACGGCATCGATGTAGGTCTCGGCCTCGCGGGCGTGGACAAGAAAGAACGGGGTGTAGCCGGTCGCCTCCTGTTTAGCAGTGTTGTAAGCAAAAGTTACATAGGGCAAAACTTGGTTCCAGTCCTTCTGCTCTACACCTGTGTACATGGACAACATGTCTCCCAGAGTTTTGTTGAACCTTTCAGTCAGGCCGTTGGTCTGGGGATGGTAGGCCGTTGTAAATCTATGCACAATTCCGAACAGAGAATTGATCTCTTTTATTACTTGAGAAATGAAATTTCTGCCGCGATCTGTTATCATTTCTCTAGGAGCTCCATGCTTCAAGATGACGTCTTCAACCAGGAACTTAGCTGTTTCGATTGCTCCTCCGTCTGGGATCGCTTTCGTTATGGCATACCTTGTCATATAATCGGTGCACACAATGATCCAACGGTTTCCATCTTTAGAAACTGGAAATCTTCCAAGGAGATCAACCCCGACTTTATAGAATGGCTTTTTTACGGGCGGTATGGATACAAGTTGTCCAGCCGGACGTCGAGGTAATTTATTCCTTCGTTGACACTCCCGACAATGGCTTACATATTGGCGAACAGTTCTATAAAGGTCAGGCCAATAGAATCGTTTTTTCACTTTGTCATACGTCCGGGCGAACCCCAAATGCCCAGCTGTAGGGGCATCATGTAAATCTGCCATAACTTCCGATCTTAAATGCTTAGGGATCATCATAAGCCAGGATCTTCCAGTTGTGCTATAGTTTTTCTTGCATAAGATGCCGTCGATAATGCTGAATTCCTTTCTGGTGTAGCCCGAGTTTAAATTATCGATTATTTTAGCTAAATCCGGGTCTTTAGTCTGCTCTATATCGACGTTGGTTAGTGACATCACAGCACTTGGTTGATCGTTCTCAAGCGGGCTCCTTGAAAGACAATCGGCATCCTTATGTTTTCGTCCGCTCTTGTAGATAACGGTCACGTCAAATTCTTGCAACTTCAGCGCCCATCTTGCCAAACGGCCAGAAGGATCTTTCTGCCCTACCAACCAACATAGAGAATGATGGTCAGTGACAACCGTGAATGGTCGACCAAACAAATATGGGCGGAATTTGCTAATAGACCAGACTACAGCAAGGCATTCTTTTTCCGTTGTAGAATAGTTATTTTCAGCCTTTGTCAAGCTTCTAGATGCATAAGCTATAGGCTGCTCCTTTTCACCTTGTATTTGTATAAGAACAGCTCCAATACCATGTCCGCTTGCATCCGTGTGTAGATGGGTATCAGCGGATTCATCAAAGTGTCCCAAGACAGGCTCTGAAATTAGAGCTGCTTTAAGGACTTCAAACGCTTTCTCTTGAGCTGCATCCCAATAGAATTGTTTTTCAGTCTTCAGTAGGTCATGCAAAGATCTAGCTTTGTCGGCAAAGTTCTCAATAAATCTTCGGTAATAGGAACATAATCCAAGAAAGCTCCTCAGTTCAGAGATATTCCTTGGCCTCGGAAATTTAGAGACGGCTTCAACTTTATCTGGATCTGGATGAATTCCATTGGCGTCAACAAGGTGTTCCAAAATCTTCATCCTCCTTGATCCAAAAAGACACTTTTTGTGGTTCAAGCTTAGTCCAGCTTTCTGGATGCAGCTTAATACAAGTTGTAGACGACGTAGATGTTCCTCAAAGGTAGGTGCGTAAACTACGATGTCGTCCAGGTAGCAAAGGCACATGTTCCATTTAAGAGAGACTACCCAGAGCTCTTATCTTTCATCCTTTCAAACGTTGCTGGAGCGTTGCTGAGACGGAAAGGCATTACTCGGAATTCATACAGCCCATCTGAAGTGATCAAAGTAGTTTTTTCCCTGTGTTTTTCGTCCACTTCAATCTGCCAATACCAGGACCGAAGATCCATCGCGGAGAAGTAACTAGAGCCGGCTAAACTGTCCAAGGCATCGTCAATGTGGGGCAGCGGGTAAACATATTTTTTTGTTATCTTATTTAATCGACGATAATCTCCGCAGAATCTCCAGTTCCCATCTTTCTTTCAAAATAGAATAACTGGAGATGACCAAGGACTTTCAGAGGGCTTCACGATGTGCTTTTCAATCATCTTGTTCACTTCATCTTGAATTAGTCGTTGTCCCTTGGTGCTACTCTATAGGGCCGCTGATTGATAGGAGAGTGGACTCCTGTGTTTATCTTGTGCTTCAGAGTACTGATGGGCTTAATAGGAGTACTCCCAAAATCAAATATGTCAATAAACTCGTCAAGGCATGAAACAAGCTGTAACCTTTGAATTCCAGACAGCCCTGGATCTAGAGTAAGGTTTATCTTCTGTGACCATTCACGTGACTTCAGCTGCGTTTCTTGTAACTTATCGCTGGATTAAATAAGACTGCAGATATTCCCATTCTCATAACTTTCCATGGTACACATATTCATTCCTGATGGAATCAGTTGCGGCCAAGACGCTCCATTCGCCACCCAAATGCTAACTCGGCCTTGTCGAAATTTAACCAATGAGTTTGGTATAAGAACTTCTTTTCTTAATAATAAGTCCTTAGAAGTTGAGACTAAAACATCTCTAACACCACATATTTCTTCGTTTATCACATTGATCTTCTTTATTGATTTAGGCGGGATGACAAAGTCGTCGGAAGCAAACAATCTCTGGTTTTCTCCTCTCGAGATTCCAGGACGGAGGTTTCCCCGAGATGGAGTTCATTTCTGCCACAATCAATGACGGCCTCGGTGGCCTTGAAGAAGTCCCATCCAAATATGATGCCATGGCTGCATTCCACCAAAACAACGAATTCAAATGAGATATTCAGACCATTAACTTCTATGTTCAGGACACATTTTCCTAGGGTCTCTATTAAATTTTTGTTTGCGGCTTTAAGAATGGGACCTGGTTCTTTGAAGAGAGGTGTCTTTAGTTCGCGTCGAAATTTGTCTGAAATAACAGAAAAGTCGGCTCCTGAATCCACCAATGCTTTAATTTTGCGTCCATTTATTTCGACCATAACAAAATTTTCTTTTAATTTAGCGGCGATATACCCTGGAGGATTTTCCTCAATGGCGACCTCACCCCCGTTAGAAGCCGCTCCACTTAGTTTTTCACATTCTGAGGCTTGGGAGAACGGCTTAAACGACGGGCTGGCGACTGGGATTCTCTTCGGGCTGGCGACCTTGCGCGGCTTGGATGTGGGGAAGAGTTCCGATAGAAGTACGTCGAGGTTTGGGGAGTTACATAGTCGTCGTCGGCGTCATATTTCGGGGGTCGACTCAAAAATCCAACATTTCTTCCTTTTCCGCCATTCCTTGACCTGGCTTCAGCGAAGACCTGCCGACGTTCCCTACAATAACGGACGACATGTCCGGGTCGTCCGCAGTGGAAGCAGATAGGTTTGTCGTCGTAGATTCTCCAATGTTCCGTCTTCCTGGGTTGGGTTGGTCGGTCGATATTATAATAGGGCGTTCGTGGTTGTTGTTGTACCACGTTGACTTGTGGTCTGGTAGGTTGTAGAGCACGGCTGACCTCTTCCCTCACAGTCTGTTCCAGGGCGTTCACCTCTCGGAGAGGATTGACCACTTCAGGTGCTGAGAAAACCTTTTGTATCTCTTCTCTAACGATGCGGCGAATTAAGCCGGCCAAGTCGTCTGAGTCGTCAACACACGAAATGGGCATTACGTTTGACAACCTGGCGAATTTCGTACGGCTGATCCTGCGCTGCTTGACGGTTGTCAATGACGGCAAAACTTCAGGATCTCATCTACTGTCTGTATGTCTTTCGCCACCAATACCTGGTATGTGTCCTCCGAAATTCCCTTTATAATGTGAGCAACTATCTCACGTTCAAGTAAAATACGACTTTGGCAAGCTTTATGGTCTCGTCCCATCTGTTGTACTTCGACACTCTCTCGTACTCTTTCAACAACTGTCCAGGGTTTATATTTCCATCTCCAGAAAAGGTAGAAGGATCTCGTTGGCGCTGACAAGGGAGGTAGGATCCGCTAACAGTAGGTCTGTGGTCGTCTTCCATTTCTATTCGTTGTGGCAAAGGTTGAAGAATTGGTTCACGTCCTTGTAGACGTCGACTTCTTCGAAGTTCCGTCACCCTACCCAGCGTCTCCACCAAAATATGTCGCGGAGATAAATAAAGCAAGGGCAAGTTTGGGGATAATTAATTTATTATAAGGGATATTTATAGGGAGAGAGAGAAAGTACAACTTACCCCCAGTTATAGCTAATCCTGAATGAACAACTTCAGCTTCCTCCGCCGACCAGATTCCCAGAAACCCCTCACACCCAGTGTCCAGGGATGATTGGCAGGCGTCCCATGGGGCCTCTCGTGGTTGGAGCCGCTTTGCCGCTTGACAATATGGATACTGGTGAATAAGGAATTCTGCAAATAGATTTGTAAAATGGGAGGTTTTGTATTTCAGAAGGGCTATGGAAATACCTTAAAATAAATGATAAAGTATATTGGCAAGTTTTTAGATTCCTTAAGATATTCTGGGTCTCTTCTGTTTTAAAGGTTTGAAGTTAGCAATGGCTATGGACA
The DNA here is from genome assembly GCA_030710605.1 of Cordylochernes scorpioides. Lineage (NCBI taxonomy): Eukaryota > Metazoa > Arthropoda > Arachnida > Pseudoscorpiones > Chernetidae > Cordylochernes > Cordylochernes scorpioides. The sequence goes on along the minus strand of CP092865.1, from coordinate 123,285,093 downwards.
CGTTTAGTAAGGGTCTTTACGGCATTGATTTTATGGCTGAGAGGACAATAGGAGGAAAAACAGATATAGTCGGGGTTGAAGGATGGCTTATAGTGAACATTTGTTTGGAATTGATTCTGTATACGCATGATTTTTACATCTAAAAAGGTAGTATATGGTTTGTTTCTTTTTCGTAGAAGAAATTCGGGTCGGGATGGTAACTGTTGAGTTTTTCCAGAATGTCCTTGGTCTGGTTTTCGGGTCAGATACAAAAATAATGTCGTCAATATATCGACGCCAAAAAATAAATCGGACGAAAATAGTATTTATAAATATTTCGGTATAAAAATAAACAGTTTTGTGTTTCTTTTTGAATTGTAAATACTCAATAACATAAAAAATAGTGCAAATGTGAGATTGTACTGGGATAAGGTACATAAATTATGAAAAAAAAGGCATCTCCTTATCGTGCAACTTAAAGTTGCTGATGGCTTGCGCCATCTATCGGAATAAATATCAACTATTTGTAGATTTTTAATGATTCCAGAATTGGCCAAATACCCATTTTAATTAATCAAGAAAAGCTAACCACGTACGCGTTTCGGACTGATGGCCCTCGTCAGCGTTTCGTGGTCTCACGCAATTCTGGCCTTAACTACCCGTTTCATGATTTTTCCGGCTTTTTCCGCAAATAACGGGTCAGGGGAAACGGCACAAAATCTTTTTCTACTTCTACACACTACGATATGTAATAGCATTATTCAACAATGAGACGAGCCTATTCAAAGTCATTGGCATTCCATGGAGCTCACAAGAATGGCGGCTTTTCGTTGACAGCTCAAAAAATGATCCTGAAAGCTGGGCTTTCGGCAACCAAATGACGTCTATTTCCTTAGCTCACAAAGCACACTTGAAGGAAGATCACATACACATACAGAATCTTCTGAATGCTTTGCAGTGTCACAAATAATTGAATTAAATATATGAAAATATTTGCAGAGTTTCTTTATTCAGAAATTTGGAGGTAAGCTTTCACGCTTCATCAGGCCACTGGCTCCGAAAAGGCACGCAACACACATACAATAGAGATTCACAGAAATAAATTTTGAAAAAATCAAATATAAAATAGTTTCCAGTTGTAGAGGGTTAGGGAGACAGTTTCAATGGGGGTGGGATTATCTGTGTTGAATATGCTGGAACTGTTGAAAGAGATCAATTCTTCTGTTTATGCGAAGCAAGTGGCCTGTGAAAGCTTTGACAAAAGTTACTTTGTACGGGTTAACACAAAATGCAAATAAACTATGGCCTAAAGTAATAGTAACTAAACACACAAAAAGCATACACTCAAGAGTACAACAAAAAAAGGTAAATAATAAATCACAATTTGTTAAATAAAATTAAAAAAAAAACAGTACTTATCTTTATTGCTGCTTAGGTAGGGATCGGACCGGGGTTACGCAGGGAATGCGAAGAGATCACCAGACACGGATAAAAAAACGAAGAGAACACTATAAGCGTCTCTACACAAAACTTTATCCCACACTCCTGACGCATTCCCTTAAACCCCTTTTATATACAAACATGGCCACATTCGTCCAATTAGAATGCTTGAGAGATCGGCTTACTTATCTGATAAAAATAACGTTCTTCGCACTAAAGAAATAGGATAAGATAAGCGTGCAAATATTTGTCAATATAATTTGACAAAAGGTATCTTTCAAAAAAAAAAAAAAAGAAACTAACCAATCTACCAAACATTCTTATTGTCCCGTAAGGAAAACCTCCCGCTATTCGGAAGGGAAAAAGCTCACGGGAGCCATGTTATGAAGATACAAAAAAAACTAAAGAGAGGAGAAGTTATAGGCCTCCGGTGTCGTTCCGCAAAATATTTGCCTTCCATCTTGGACCAAGGAACAACAGCAGGAGAAAAACTAACTCCTGCACAAACTACAGTGATATACAGAATTATATTTAATTCTGCTGTCCTAAAAGCTTATGTCCATAGTTCTTCTAAAATACCCATTCCAAGAGTCTTACAACAGTCACCTATAAAAGGAAGTTCCAAAAATGCAATATAACAGCGGTATGGTAGATTAAACTGGCGAAACCGCTGGGAGGGTTCACCACTGATGAGCCAGGCCCTCCCTTTAATTTTTCCATCGCAGTAAGGACAGTAGAAATTGCTTTATTTTAAAAAGAATATTACGCCTCTAAAATAGATTTATAATTTGATAACTGATGGCGCTCTAGTACATCGTAAAACTACAGTGAATTACCTTGAGTAATATTACCAAATACACACATATATAATATGCTTTAGCAGACAGAGTTTAATGGGGGACCAAATAAGCTTTCATCTGGGACCGGCTGGGTATGTTAGGTAGAGACTTAGGGTACTGACAGACGCTCACTTGATGTTAAACCGAACGATCCAATTCCATTCAGTTTTTTCAAGTCCAAGAGCTAAAAGCTCTTCTTAACGTCTGTTTCTAAACGCTTTCATCCTATCGACATGTACAACTTTCACATCGTTCATGATGACCCCTCTTACTCTGAAGTTAACATCGGAGACCCTAGCTTCCACACGGAAAGGCCCATAGAGGATGGTGTAACCTTCATTCTTAGAAACAGCTAGCATTACCAGTTCTCCTTTGTCGAAACTTCTGGAATAAGGTGGCCTAGGATTCATAAGCTTTTTAACAAAATTACCTGACATAAACTGTCTGACAGTTTCCTTTGCTTTCCGCATCACCCTTAACCTCTCAGCCCAAGTAGGCTTTCTAAAACTATTAACAGACCCAGCGCTACACTCACAATTTCTGTTAAACTCAGTAGGTGGCAACTTTACAGCCTATTGTCGCGCTTGACCCCTCCGGTTCTTCGCGACGATGCCGCTTCTTCCTTCCTGTGGATCACCTATCCGGGCTCCCGTTGCTCTCCCTCTATAGAGCACCCAAAGACCTCCGCTCAAGTGGAACTCCTTTCTTCTGGCAGTATCTCTCGACCTTACCACTGGTGGGGGGACACGAGAGACTTACCAGAAGAGTAGCAGTGGCGAGAGTAACAACAGCAACCCGCACCGAGACTTCTAACACTCCTACCTTTATTGTCATTTCTACTACACACATTACATAAAACTAAAATGAAATTTAACAGGTATTTACAATTATTTACACTCCAGAGCCAATACGAACATCTATCCACAACTATTTGCCCCAGGAAACAGGACCACAGCAGTCGGGCATATGCACACTAGTTCCAGACGGAAAGAAGCGAAAGCGACATCTATTGGCGGAGGTTGTAGATGTTTCGAGGCCTTATACGCGACAATATTATTTGCATCTATATTTCAAGTACAAATCATTATAACAAATATAGAGGTCGTTAGAGATTTCAAAATGATCTCCTTCTTGATGCGACTCCAGGGTGGGTTTACAGAAGTCCACTGCGACCTTTGGTTTTGGGACAGTAATGACACTAAAGCACATTACCTCAGACGTGAATGGCCCTCACGATTCAACCTCTCTGTGGGGACAAGAAACGTCAAGTGGCATCGATTAGTGAACTCTCAAAAGATTTTATTGCCACCACTCTGAACAAGTTGGATCTTATAAATCAATTCGTCACAAATTTAGATAGAGTCCACTGTATTCATATACCTCTGTAATTATTTTCCTAATTTATTGGAGGGGCCAAAGTAAAGGCAGTTGTCTTTGTAACCACGGATAAGGGAAACAACAGAATGTAAGGACATTCTTGAAGACACTCTCTAGAGTGCAGAAGACAGCTTGAAACAGTTTTGTTCAAGTGATTCGTGGCTTCCTGGAAACCAGAAGGCTTAAAATTATTTCGAGTTGGTTGAAAAATCTGGACGCTTGTTATGGTGCCATGGGATGCCGAATGCTCCTCAAAGTTCATATTGACGGTGCAGCAAAGAAGATGAAGAGAAGATGTGGTCAAGCCAGTAAAGAAGGTATGCAGGGCCCCCTCCACAAGGAAGTGTTTATTGACAGATTCCAGAGGAGGGGGCGGGAGACAGATAGTCCAGCTGGTGCAGTAAAGGGAGAACAAACCGGGATAGCGGTCGGCCTGAAGGCGGGTTTGTGAGTCCGGAAGACAAGGCTGCCTAGGGGAGAAGTCAGTTTGGTGACATCGAGATCTGCGGCGAAGAGAAGTCGGCGGCGAGTTACCTCCGAGACCGTGTGGATGATCCTGCAAGGCGGTGCCAGGAGAGCCTGACATCGGAGCGTCCTACAAGGCGGTGTAGTCCAGGCTGGACATGTACAGTGTGGAGCGGAACACAAAAGTGGCATCCATGGCGCCAAGAATTCTTCTGACGGGGAGATTTGAGGCAAGTTCCACTGCTGTATTCCTTCTGTTTAGTGCCAATAAAGCGCTAACTTTATCTGCATCCCTTCGAACTCACGTGTGTATCTTTGTGGCATCCTGAGTAGTGAGTAGACAAAGAACACAAACGACGTCTGGGTACGACCTAATAATATGTTGGACGCCCATCTAGACTGATTCAAGGACAACATGGGAGCATACTCAGAAGAACAAGGTGAACACATCCAATTAAACGTTTGAGCCATCCTTCAATGATCCATATACAGTGAACATGATGGGAAATTATATATGGAACTTAATTCGTTAAAGCATTTGAATTATAGTCGAAAATATAATATAAATATCATTTTAAAATATTTTATAAATTTAGGTCACCAAAACGCGAATGTTTCTTTTCAGAAATGAATCAAACTTCTACTGTTCTTACTGCCATGAAAAAATATTGGGAGGGCTTTGCTCATCAGTAGTGAACTCTCCCAGCGGTTTCGCCAATTTTTTTAATCCACCAGACCGCTTCTTTAAAGCTCCAATACTGTATTGTATCATTCTGTTTTTATATGCAATACTGAAGGATGGAGTCTTAGAAATGGTATTTAACAAACTATGAACATAAACCTTTAGGAGAGTTGAATTACATTTTTATATTTGCATCGAGAAATGCTCTTCCGCAAGTTTAATTTATTTGTGAAAAGAAACATTCGCGTTTTGGTGTTTACATTTGTATTATATAGATGACGCGTTATTGCTATGTATTAATTAATGCCCAACTGGCCTTGTCTTTATTGTTTGCGGAAGAGCATTGCTCGATGCAAATATATAAATGTAATTCTATGTCCTAAGAGCTTATGCCCATAGTTTGCTTAAATAGCATTTATAAGATTCAACCCTTCAGTGCATCATTTAAAAGCAGATGAACCAATACAGTATTGGAGCTCTAAAGAAGCGGTCTGTTAGATTAAATTGGCGAAACCGCTGGGAGGGTTCACCACTGATGAGCCAAACCCTCCCAATATTTTTTCATCGCAGTAAGGACAGTAGAAGTTTGATTTATTTGTGAAATAAAACATTCGCGTTTTGGTGTTTCAATTTGTATTATATAGATGACGCGTTATTGCTATGTATTAATTTAGGTGTTAATAAAATATTTTATGCTCTTTTTACTTCTACGTTTTAACTATATTTTAAATACATTTCTTTTGTCTTTTAATCTCAAATTACATTTAAAAATAAATATCCATGACACACAATACCGAAGTATATAATTATTATATAAGTGCTAATACCTCTGGAAAACAACTGGTTGTTGTTCATAATTAATCGAAAAGAGAATATTTTAAAAATATTTTATTTTCCCTTTTAATAAAGATTCTTACCTGCTTTTACACTTTGATTTAATAAATGAGGATTCAAGGGTTTTGTTTCTTATTTATTTTATTTCTCGAGCTTTCGAGTCAACATGCCTTTCAACACGGAGATCCTGAAGTTATACTTCACGCCGAATTTATATTGTAACATGGATGACAAGATTCCAGAGTAAAGTTGGGAAAAGAGGGGTGGACTACAGCTGGCAGGCGCCAAAAACAACATTCCTGTGTGGGGGAGGACAGAGTCTGGTGATATCTGCGGCTAGAAGAGGACGTGGCGACTTGCCTCCGGACGTGTGGATGATCCTGCAAGACGGTGCCAAGAGAGACTGACATCGGAGCGGTCTCCAAGTAGGTGTAAGTCCAGGCTGGACGTGTATTGTGTGGAGCGGGACACAAGAGTGACATTCACGGCGCCAAGAATTCTTCTGACGGGGAGGTTGAAGGCAAGTCCCACTGATTGTTCTACTTCTGTTTAGAGACATAATAAAACGCTAACTTTAGCTGCATCCCTTCGAACTCACGTGTGTATCTTTGTGGCATCCTGAGTAGACAAAGTCACGAATAGCGTCTGGGTACGACGTAACAATATACAAGTTTAGATATAAATTGTTGAAATCTATATGTGTTAAAATATAATCTATCTATAGATTTTAGAACATATATATCTAAACTTGTATATAAATTCAGCGTCAAGCTGTACTTCAGGATCTCCGTATTGAAAGACATGTTGGCCTGAAAGCTTGAGAAATGAAAAAATAAAAAACAAAACCCTTGATTACTTATTTATTAACCTTCTTTGTAGCTCTGTTCAATAATTTGCCGTCATGTTTTACATATTTCCAGACCATGTAGAAGGCTAAAAATGGATACACTCGCTTATTCTCGATTATAATGCAAGTGTGCAAACTTCTGATTTCTAGTTAGCCAAGAAGAATGTTTAGGAGAGAGAAAAGAGTTTCAGAATGTTGTAATATATTTTAAATACACTTCCAGATCACACACGAAACCTAAATATTTACATACTAGCTCAATCCTGATGTCAATTCAAGTATGTAAAATTCAGACGCCTAGATCTACGGGAAGTTTGTAAATTTTAATTTCGTTTTTAATGCATTGTCATCGTGAGTAAGCCTTTTGTGTGTGTGTGTGTATCCATCTTTCATTTTTCAAATAAATAAATATTCTAGACTCAAAACTTAAATTTAAAGTATATAATTTCTATTTTCAAATTGTATGTGTCTTAATACACCAGAAAAACATAATTAGAAATGAGGAACAAAGAAAATATTTTTATTGACGTGACAACGTCTTAAATTAGGTTGCGGCTGGGAGTCACTTATGAAAAAGTGTAACGCCCGGTAACGTTACGATGAGTCACCGAACGAGAGTGCTGCGCGCGCAGCTGCGCTAGAGAATTAGGCGCATTGAATCGGCGCATGCTTGTCTCTGTCTTTGTCTTTCTCGAACGTTCTTGGCGTTGGAAAAACAAGAAAGCGTCATAATACAAGTTCACACGTGTGGTGTAAATTATTAGTTTAAAATTAATTAATTAATTAATTATTATTTTACAAATTTTAAATAGTTTCAAATTTATTTAGCAAAAATTTGAACCTTCGATCTGAATAAATGTTTTGATTTTCGAATTGATTCTTTAAAATTACAAATATTAAGAAAAAGTGGCAGATATAAGAAAACTTTATTTAAACTGTGTTGAGCAAGAATTTTAACATCTAATTTAAGTAAATGTTTTAATTTTCAACTTCATCATTTACAATTACAAATTTTATTTAATTTCAAATTTATTTAGCAAAAATTTGAACCTTCGATCTGAATAAGTGTTTTGATTTTCAAATACCAACGCGGCTGGTGGAGTGGCGATCTATCGTAAATTATCATCGACATCTACGGCGGAAGTGTTCCAAGTTGCGATTACAGACGTAACTCGTGTCATTAAAACCAAGGGTGACATGTGCATGACTGAAGTTACTTGCTTCGCCGCTAATACTAGCTTCAAGTTTATACTCGGTGCTGTATATATTCATCCAGGAGCTAGTATGCAGGATATTGGAATGTTACTATGGCAAGGACTCGGTCCGTACATTCACAACAGCCAGTACGTGCCACCGTTCGTGCAAGTTGATTCTAGTATACCGATTCTTCTGTGTGGTGATTTTAACAAAAACGTAAAGCCTGACAACTCGTTTCTTAATTTCATGAAAAATACGTATAATCTTGATTGCGTATCAAACGTTTCTAAGTCAACTACGTTAAAAGGAACAACTATCGACTTGACTTTCGCAAGACACATTACAGCAGAAACACTTCCTTAAACACTCAAATAGGAATTAGTTAAGTTTAAGTTTACATGTACAATGTTTTAGTAAACAAAATATATTTCTATAGTTAAAATTTGTGCAATTCTTATTTTCATTCAATTCCTTGTTCCTATTGTGCAATTTAATTATATTCATATCAATAAATATTCTACCGTTGTCACGTAAAATCTTCGCCCGTAAAACCGACTTTACAGGCAACCACTGTTTTTTTGTTACACAGTGTTATTATTAAAAATACTATTGAAACAAGTTTTAATTTGAGATAATTTATTGCATAAAAATAATTTATTTGGAAATATGCATAATACAGTAGAACCTCCCTGTAAAAGACAACACCTAATTGCAGAGCTAAACTGTCCTTTAGGGGGAGGTGTCCTCTTAACCGGAGAGTTTCTAAATAGTAAAAATGATAATTTTGCAAATGAAAACTGCCCTTTTTGGAGAGGTGTCTGCTAGCAGGATGTCCACTAAAGGGAGGTTCTACTGTATTATGCATATTTAAAAAAATATAAATATATATATGCAATAAAATATCCCAAATCACCTAAATAAAACTTAGTTCGTCTTTTTAATAATAACACTGTGTAACAAAGTAAAAATAGTTTCTTTGTTTTTCATATTTAATTATGTTTTTCTAGTGTATTAGAACACAAACAATTTAAATATAGCAATTATACCCTTCAAATTTAAGTTATTAGTCTTTTATTTAGGGACACTTTAAAATTATCAAAATACGAAACTATTTTAGACGCGTATGATTCTTTTAAAAATAAAACAATTTCTACTGCCCTTACTGCAATGGAAAAATTAATGGGTGAGCCTGGCCCATCAGTGGGGAACCCTCCCAGCGGTTTCGCCAGTTTAATAATAAATATTCATATATATATAAATATAAATAATTAATAATAATAAATGCATCATAATACACTTTAAAATTATTGGTTAGGAAGTATATCTGTTTAATGGCCGAATTTTCATTTCTGCTCTTGGGTAGGAGTAGTCTTCTGATTGTGCGGACAGCCATTGGATACCTTTTCCCTTCTTTGAGTGGTAGCCGTTGAGATTGAGTCCGTTGAGGTTGGCCTTTAGGCAGTCGCTGAACCACCAGCCACCTGTGTGTACAACCGCGCATTTTGCTGGATCTTGAGGATTATCAAGCGTGTAAAACTCCTTATCCCCGTGTTTCTCTATCATGGAGTCTCCTGGACACAACAACCTTAAAGTTAATTGTCTCCCTTCAACTGAAACATAAATATTGTCGCGTATATGGGCCTGAAAATACCTACAACCTCCTCCAATAGATGGCGCTTTCGCCTGTTTCTGCTCTGGGACTAGTGTGGATATCGCCGACTGCTGTGATCCTGTTTCCTGGGGCAAATGACTGCAAATATCCGTTAATATTAGCCCTGGGATGTAAAATAGTGTAAATACCCGTTAAATAACATTCGACTTCTTATGTAATATGCATTAAAGATTTCAATAAAGGAGGAGGAGTGTTAGAAGTCTTGTTGCCGGTTGCTGTTATGACTCCCTCGCCAACACCACAATCGCTACTCTTCTGGTAAGTCTCTCGTGTCCCCCCACCAGTGGTAAGTCCGAGAGATACTACCAGAGAGAAATGAGATCCATTTGAGTGGTGTTTCTCGTAGGTCTTTGGGTAGTTTGCAGGGTAGGGCTGCAGAGGAGAGCAACGAAGCCTGGGTAGGTTATCCACGAAGGAGGAACCGGAGGGGTCAAGCAAGACAAAATCATTGCCGAATGTCGTGTTTCATTCGGATGAGGAAAGTGAAGTCTAGAACGCGGCAGATTCCACACTAGCCTGTTCAATGATTCGCTAACCATGACGTATGCACGAAGGAACGTTTGGCAACGGCCCATATGTCGGATCTTTAGGCTGTTGTTCGGTGCTGCGCTTGCCTTGAGGACAGGAGCTCCAACTATGCTTCCTTTCTTCCTGTGATGAATCTGTATAAGACTGGTAGTCTTAATAAAGCTGTGTGTGTGAAACATGAATATCAATAATGGTTAAGTGTTAAAAACAAAAATAGGATTTGTAATCCTTTAAAAATTGAGACTAGAATAACGTTAACAAATTACGGCTATTAAATTGATATCAAAACCACAAAATAGATTATCAATAAATGTATAGGGACACGAAAAAATTATATTTCTTCTAATATACGACAGCCAATTAAAATATATCTATATATGAAAAACAATAGAAAAAAATTAAAAGATAAGTGGGTCAGGTGTTGATATTAAAAATAAAGAAGGCATCTCCTGACCACGAGCACATGTGCTTTTGGTCTGGAGATGCCTTCTTTATTTTTAATATCAACACCCGACCCACTTATCTTTTATTTTTTTCTATTATTTTTTCATGTGTTAAGCGTCTTTACGCAAATTTGGCCTTAAATACCCATTTCTTGATTTCTCAAGAAGCCATTGGGTCCAAAAAATATTTTTGGTCGCAGTGGTTACAGTCTACTCCACGCTGACGAGCGCCAACAGCGCGAAACGCGTTCGTGGAAGACTTTTCTTGATTTATCAAGAAATTGGGTTGGCCAAATATCACGGAGCAAGCTAAATAAACGTTCAGTTTATTCTTGCTCCACTAGATGGCGCTCTGCCATCTAAAAAGCACATGTGCTCGTGGTCAGGAGATGCCTTCTTTATTTTTAATATCTATATATATATGTTGTAAATTTTTTTTCTTTTAGCCATTTTATTTTTATGTGAATAATGCTATTTTATTTTCATAGAAGAACTCTCTGACGCCGCCGTCGAGAAGTCCAGATGGCACTGTATATATAAAAAGACCAATTGTTATTTTGTTTTTTTTGCCCGGGAGAGAGAGTTATGATTGTTTTTTTTTTATATCATATAAATTAGCCGTATTTTTAGTTAAATTTAGGTAATCTACATATAAGACGCCTCAATTTTCGATTGCTATTAATTTTTGTAAACTTCAACTTTAGATTACCAAATAAACTAGTCAATAGTCTTCAACTGCTCATTTTTTTTCTAAAAGATTATCATATAACATACAAGGTGTGTCCAATAAATAATGAGACCGGTCAAAAACAAAGAAAAAATGAAATGATATATATTTTTTAAGTCTATTAAAAAAAAATAGAAAGCTTCAGCTACACTGCGATATATCACATCACGTGATTGCGCGCGCAGTCGATAAATTGTAAGCCTTTAAAAAGAACGCCTTGCATAACAACATCTAATTTGTTATGGATAGAAAATTCGAACAACGAATTTGTATTGAAGTTTTATACAAAATTGGGAAATCGGCTTCAGAAACTTTAGATTTGTTGAAATTGGCATTTGGAAATAAAAATGTAAATAAGCCCACCACATTTAGATGGTTTTCACGATTTAAAAATGGAATGAAATCGGTGAAAGATGAGAAGCGTGTTGGACGTCCAATTCTGCACAGGAACCCTGAAAAGGTGAGCCAAAATTCAAATTTGATAAAAGAAAATCCACGAATAGGGTCACGGGAGATTGAGGAAGAAACAGGGATATCAAAATCATTAGTTGAATCGATAATTAAAAAAGACTTGCAGTTAAAGAAGACACCTTCAAAATTTGTCCCTAAGATTCTCGCAATCCAACAAAAGGAGAATCGCGTTGAAGTTGCCAAAAAAATGCTTGAAATGGTGGACGAAAACCCGAATTGGAAGGAAAAAGTAATAACTGGAGACGAGACATGGGTTTACGGGTATGACCCGGAAACTAAACGCCAATCCATGGAGTGGAAAGGAAAAGATGAACCAAGAACGAAGAAATCCCGACTTTGCAAGTCATAAAACAAAGTCTTATTGGTCACGTTCTTTGACATAAAGGGAATTGTGCATTATGGATATCTAGAGGAAGGTCAAACGAGCAATAAGGAGTCTTATTTAAACATTATGAGACGTGTACGTGAATCAATTCGTCTGAAAAGAAGTGAAATGTGGAGTTCCAAATATTTGATTATCTATCATGATAATGCATCACCACACACTCCTCACCCTTCCAATTATTTTACTGTTTTATTCGCTTGCCATTTCTGTATATTTTGTTTGTGGTAGTTCTATTATGCTGCTTTCTTTTTGTCTACGCAGATATTAGGCTAGGGAAAAAAATAGTTGAGCATTCTAAAGATTGACCTGTTTGACATGTTTTGCCATTAGTTTTTTTAGCCTTATTTTTTTTCTGCTGAAATGTTGAGAGAGAATTTTGTTTTAGTTACCAAGTTATGGTTAATGAACAATGTAGTTTTGATATTTACAAACTTAATGATGCTATGTGTGGACAATGGGTTCTTATGTTTAGTTATTGTTGTGATGGCCTTTGTTTTGTTACTTTTCTCTGAATATGAGATAATACTATTATTAAAAAGGCAGACCTTATTGATAAGATGGGTAGTATGCTTTTTTCCCTATAGTTGAGTGCGCCCCATCTCCCTATCTATATATATTTCCAACATACTTCTGCCTTTTCTACTAGATAATCAGTATTGTTCTGTAACTTATTCTGATACTTTGGATTTGTTTTGAGTCTGCACTGTTTTCCTTAAAATCTTTTTTTATATATATACAAAAATATTTTTGGTACTGATTGTGCTATTTCTGTTTTTTTTTAGGACATATTTTCAAATTTAATCATCCCATTTGATATGCCTCGCAAAAGATCTGCAATTGGATTAAGAACTCCTGCAGCTCGCCGCAAGGCTGCCCGAGCTGCTAGAGGCCAAAGTAGCCGCACATTGGAGAATCCCCAACAGTCTCAAGCCCGCCTCCAAAGTGACCAGCTGCGCCACAGAGTTCAACGCGCATCAGTGGCTCCCCAGCAGTCCCAAACACGACAGGAGGCTGACCGGTTGCGGCACTTCAGGCAACGAGCTAGCACTTGGGCTGATATGCTCAATGCTGCTTTCCATTACAATCCGGCCCTGAATTATGAACAATTTACTTTTCTTCAGATTGGCCATATGGATAAACAATGTCTACATTGTACTGCCTTTAAGTACAATGGTGAGCGGCCTGGAATGTGCTGTTCTGCAGGGAAGGTCAGAATTCCTGATTTACCTGAACCCCCAGAAGCTCTCAGAACTCTGCTCGATGGGTCTTCTCCTCACTCGGCTGAGTTCATGCAACGTGTCCGTCACTATAACAATGCCTTCCAAATGACATCTTTTGGGTGTGGTAGTCGTGTTGTGTTTCCAGGTTACATGCCAACGTTTAAGGTCAAAGGCCAGGTCTATCATAGAATTGACTCTGTTTTGCCACCACTCAACTCTGATAGCCGCCAACTACAGCCAGCATTCCTTCAGGTTTTCTTCATCGGAGATAGTAGTGCAGAGGTTGCCACCCGCCATAGAAAATTCCCATCACTAAGCCCCACATTGTTAGCATTTTGCAAGATATGTTGCATCGACATAATCCTTATGTCCATTTTTTCAAAGCTTCCATTGAAAAAATGCCTTCTCCTGATTACAAGTTGGTCATTAAGGCTGACAAAGCACCGCCTGGACACCATCCTCGCACATTCAATGCTCCAACCATTAATGAGGTTGCCATTGTTATTGTGCAGGAAAACTGTGACAGACGTGACATTGTTCTTTCCAAAAGAGGCAGTGGTGTGCAGAGGATTAACGAGTTTCACAGGTCTTATGACGCTCTGCAATACCCATTGGTTTTTTGGAATGGTCAAGATGGTTATCATTTCCATATCCCTCAGCTGATTGATGGGGTTCCTTCGGCGCACAAGACGGTTTCTTGCATAGCTTTTATGCTTCACTGCTAATGATTCGTAGCCGTAATCCTGGCATAACAAATTGGTTACTGGCTTTTGGAGATTTGACCCATCAAATTCTGGTCGACATTTATGCCAAGGTGGAATCTGAAAGGCTGAATTACATCTCAGCGCATCAAGCTCAACTTCGTGCAACCGAATACATCAATCTGTTAGATGCTATTCGCACTGACAGGAGTCATGGCCTTATTGGAAAACAAGTTATTCTTCCTACTTCCTTTGTGGGCAGCCCAAGGCACATGCATTAGTATGCCCAGGATTGCATGGCTTACGTCCGTAATTATGGTCGCCCAGACCTTTTTATTACATTTACATGCAGTCCTGAGTGGCCTGAGATAAAATAATGCAATTCCCTACCCAAGGTGCATTTGTTCGGCATGACTTGGTTGCTCGCATTTTTCAATTGAAAGTTACCAAGCTTATAGATTTGATGACCAAGGGTGATGTTTTTGGCAAGCCCCAATGTTTGTGTTATACCATTGAATGGCAAAAGCGAGGGCTACCACATGCGCACATTTTATTGTGGCTTAAAGAAAAAATTCGCCCAAACCAGATTGATTCGATCATTTGTGCTGAAATCCCCAATGAGGAGGTTGATGCTTCACTTTTTCGGACTGTAACCAAAAATATGATTCATGGGCCATGTGGACATTGGTATCCTAATCCAGGCTGCATGGAACGGGGTAGATGCCAAAAGAAATATCCACGGCTACTCTTGGCTGAAACGCAGACAGATAAGGATGGCTACCCATTGTACAGACGTCGCAGGCCTGAGGAAGGTGGCTTTTATTTTGTTAAAAGAGTGAGAGTTATCACCATTGAGAATGGTGTTCAGGTTGTGCGCATGACTAATGTTACCATTGATAATAGGTATGTTGTGCCATATTCACCTCTTCTATGCAGACTCTTTGATGCTCACATCAATGTGGAGTCCTGTGCTTCAATCTCTGCTATAAAATATATCTGCAAATACATATACAAGGGTTCAGACCAATCAATTTTTGCAGTTACTGGTGCTCAGAGTCTAATGAAGTGCTAGAGTACCAACGTGGTCGATATATTAGTAGCAATGAAGCTGTTTGGCGCATTCTGGGATTCCCTATTCACAGACGCCATCCAATGGTTCAACATCTCTCTGTTCACTTGGAAAATGGGCAGTGTGTATATTTTACTTCTGCTAATGCTGCACTACAGGCTCACCGTCCACCTAAGACCACGTTGACAGAATATTTTGCCCTTTGCCAGCGCGATAACTTTGCTAAAACACTTCTCTATGTTGAAGTTCCTGTTTACTACATTTGGTCTGCTTCTAAATCATGGCAGCCTCGAAAACAAGGCACTCGCATTCCTGACCAAGTTGCTTTTGCTTCTGATTCTATTGGCAGAGTCTACACCGTTCATCCAAATTTTGAGGAATGTTTTTATCTTCGCATGCTGCTTCATAGTGTTCGTGGTCCGACTTCTTTTGCAGCCCTCAGAACAATCAATGTTGTGCTCTGTCAATCATATAAAGAGGCATGTCTGCATTTGGGATTGCTTGAGAATGACCAGCAATGGCATCGTTGTATTCAGGAAGCAGTGCTAAGTGAGTCTCCTTTAAAAATCCGGTAACTTTTTGCTATTATTCTTACTTGCTGCCACCCTACCAACCCTCAAGATATCTGGGCACAATTTAAAGAACCAATGTCTTCCAATATTCTGAATCTTGCCAGACAGCAAGCCAATGACGGTCTTTTACAGCTGACATACGATATGTCAAATCAGGCTTTAATACTTTTAGAACAAAAAGTTCTGCAAATGACTGGTTTCCATTTGACAAAGTTTGGGATGAGGTCCCCACAACGCAATGTTACTCACCGAACCAGTCATGAACTTTTAAGAGAAACATCGTATGATCTCAGCAGGTTACTACAATTTGTGGCTTCGAATGAACCGAAACTTGCCAATGTCCCTGAACAAAAGGAGGCTTACCAAAGGATCCTTTCTAAAATTGATTCCAATGCTGGCGGATTGTACTTTCTTGATGCTCCGGGGGGCACAGGAAAAACTTTTCTGATCAATCTTCTTCTTACAAAGGTACGAAATACTGGGGACATTGCTCTTTCTACAGCTTCTTCTGGTATTGCGGCCACTCTGTTTCATGGTGGCAGAACTGCTCATTCGACTTTTAAATTACCCTTAGATTTGACCAGGGATGAGGTACCAGTTTGTAATTTGAATGCTGATTCAGCAATGGGCGAAGTTCTTAGACAATGCAAATTTATTGTCTGGGATGAATGTGCTATGGCACACAGGCATGCTTTAGAGGCAGTTGATATAACACTTAAAGATTGTAGGCAGGATCAGAGACCAATGGGAGGTGTAGTGTTGTTGTTGGCCGGTGACTTCAGGCAGATATTGCCCATTATCCCTAGAGGTACAATAGCAGATGAGTTGCATGCTTGCTTAAAGGCATCCCCACTTTGATCATTTGTTGAAAGACTTACTCTTTCAACAAATATGCGGGCTGTCAATTCAGGAGATCCTAACTCACGGTTATTTTCACAATTTTTGCTTCAACTTGGAAGTGGCCAACTTAATGATACGGATGGTAATTTTAATTTTTCAAATGAATTGGTTAACACTGTTGACTCCCTCTCTGGCCTAAAGAATAGTGTTTTTCCTAACATTGGGGAGATGCTTAACCGGGGAAGGGCGAATTACTATCCTTGGCTTTGTGAGCGGGCAATTTTGGCTCCAAGGAATTGTGTAGTTGATGCCATAAATGCTCAGCTTTTGAAAGAAATACCAGGGCAAAGCATTTTATATACTTCTGTGGATTCCACCATTGATGCTGAGGATTGCGTGGAATATACTACAGAGTTTTTAAATTCTTTAGAACCTTCTGGGATGCCACCACATCACTTAGAACTTAGAGTTGGTGTTGCCATAATTTTATTGAGAAATATTGATGCACCCCGCCTTTGCAATGGTACCCGTCTCTGTGTTAAAAGATTGTGGCCTCATGTGGTAGAGGCAACCATTTTGACTGGTTGTTTTCAAAATGAAGAGGTTTTTATTCCCCGGATTCCTCTGATTCATGAAGATAAACATTCTTCTTTGCATTTTAAAAGATTGCAGTTCCCCATTCGAGTTTCTTTGGCCATGTCGATTAACAAGGCTCAAGGTCAGTCCCTCAAAATGGCTGGCATTGACTTGGAGCAACCCTCTTTCTCGCATGGGCAATTGTATGTTGCCGGCTCTAGAGTTGGCTCAGGAAGAAATCTTTGTTTTGGCTCCAGAAAATAAGACTTCAAATTTTGTGTATTCTTCTGTGTTGTCATGAATATTTTTTTAAATGCTATTTTAGTCTTTTTTTTTGTTGTTGTTTGAGTGGTATATTATTTTCATAATTCTTTCTATATACAGTAAAACCCCGCTAATACGAACCCGCGATATAGCGAACCTTCCCTTATAAAGAACCTGATGCAATTCCCGATTCCATTCCATTGAAAATACCATCGTTATAACGAACTTTGCGATTTTTTAAATAGCGAACTTCTCCTATAACGAACCTATTTTAAATCCCAAAATAATAAAGTCTATTTGAAATACTATGCCTATAACGAACTTTTAAAATTGTAATTAATAGATTTTAAAATAACAAAATTTTGAGAAAGTTTCAACTCACAGATCGCGACTTCAAAACAATAAAATTAGGGGCATTGTTTATTCACATTTACGTTCATTTTTGCCACATGTTTAATATACCTTTTTACACATTATACTTTTATTTAATAGAATATACACTGGTCCGCAAAATTAAAGGAACAACATTTTTTTTTCATTTATCTCAAATTTTATTGAACATTTATCAATGAAATTTTATAAACAAATTTATTATTCCATTATTGATTAGAATACCCGAAATCAAAGAATTTTAACACGTATTTTATGCAAATTAGCCGGTCAAGCAATGATCTTCTTGCAGTCAGTGCATAAATATCTTGGATATTGTTGTTAATATGGGGTGCGATCGCTTTTAACTGATAGACAGGCTCTACATCGGTGACCCATACTAAGAATTAGGGAGTTTATCAGCTCCTGTGGAATCAACGCCCGCTCTTGTGTTAAGGCTGTTTCTAGCTCATGCGTGTTTCTAGGCGGGGGTTGGAGGGATGAGATCCGCCGTCCTAGGTTGTCCCATGCATGCTCAATGTGATTTAGGTCTGGGGATCGAGCTGGCCAATTCATCCGAGAAATTGCATGGTTTTGGAGAAAAGTGTCGACCACACCAGCCCTATGTGGACGGGCATTATCATCCATTATCAGAAGGTTTTATACCATTTCTAATGATTGAGGCATCACATATGCTGCCAAGATCTCGTCCCGAAACCTCTGTCCAGTCAGGGTTCCTTGCCGAAAAATGTGGAGTGCTGTGTGACCACCCAAGAAGATTCCAGCTCATACCATAAAACATTGGCTTCTGTAGGTATCCCTTTCAACCATATTTCGGGGAGTATTTCTGGTTCCTACCTCTCTCCAGACAAAGACACGACGATAATAGCTGTTTAGAGAGAATCTGGACTTATCAGTGAACATTACCTGGCTCCATTCATCTGGATTCCAAGCGACATGTTTTCTGCGCCAAAGTTCCCTTGCTCTCTTTTGAGGTGGTGTCAACGGCACACAAATTATGGGTCGTCGAGCATAGAGGCCTTTCATGTGAAGCCTTCTGCGTATTGTATCAGTTGAAATGGGAGAAAACTTTCTTCTAATGGATGATAATGCCCGTCCACATAGGGCTGATGTGGTCGACACTTTTCTCCAAAACCATGCAATTGCTCAGATGAATTGGCCAGCTCGATCTCCAGACCTAAATCCCATTGAGCATGTATAGAACAATCTAGAACGACGGATCTCATCCCTCCAACCCCCTCCTAGAAACACTCATGAGCTAGAAACACACTTTAAAAAAAGAGTCGGAATTGATTCCACAGGAGCTTATAAACTCCCTAATTCTTAGTATGGGTCGCCGATGTAGAGCCTGTCTATCAGTTAAAGGCGATCACACCCCATATTAACAACAATTTCCAAGATATTTATACACTGACTGCAAGAAGAACATTGCTTGACCGGCTAATTTGCATAAATTAGCATTCTTGGAATGTTAGAATTCTTTGATTTCGGGTATTCTATACAATAATGGATTAATTAATTCGTGTATAAAATTTCATTGATAAATGTTCAATAAAATTTGAGATAAATTAAAAAAATATGTTGTTCCTTTAATTTTGCGGACCAGTGTATTTGCATTCGACAAGTTTGAAATATAAAAAATGTCCCCCGAGCCACCGACAAATCAGCTTATAAATTCTCAGGAAAGACCGCTACAGTTCTATTTTTAGAACGGAAGTTGGGTGTATGACTCATTAAGGGTTCGCGGATATTCCCACTGGCCGTCCGTTTATTACCGATTTTGTTTGGATTTTTGGACATTTTTGAAGGCGATTTTACCGATCGCGTGTACCATGTTTCGCGTTCAATTTTTTTCGGGTCAGACACTTTTGATTCATCTTCAATTGTTACAGAAAAAAAATACACGTAAATTGAATAATTTATAATTAAACAATTTAGGAATAAAAGATCTTTGTATTTTAAAGAATATTCTCTAAATTAAGTGGCTGCCCTTTCCTGTGTGTATGGCTGTCCTTTAATTATATGGTCTAAAAATTGTGAAAAAAAAAATTATAGCCAAACCGTGGCTATAGTGAACCAAAAGCTCCGTCCCATTAGGGTTCGCTATAGAGGGGTTTTACTGTATATATTTGTATATATTTGAAAGGTAACATCTCTAGAATTAGAATATGTAAGGACAGTTGTAGATTATTATGATTTATATTAATATTAGTTTTTTTATTTTTTATTTTTTCTGAAAAACATCTACGAATGTTTGACTGGGGTCTGAAAACATTAGATTACAGGCTGCTGGCCAAGCTTGGTCAATCACGGTCACTCTTCTCAAGCAATTTCAATCCCTATCCCTTTTTACCCAAAGAGTGTAATAGACCTACAGAGGATGCACCACTATATATAAGAGTTAACACGCTGGGGCGGGTACCTCGGAGGTTGGGTGGAAAATCTGCCAACTATTTGAACTACATTTAAAACACCTAAATGGATTGAAAAATAAATAAATAAAATACCTAAATACATTTAAAACACCTAAATGGATTGAAAAATAAATAAATAAAATACCTTTTTGACATCACACATACTTTTTGCCTGTGATAATGTATTACTTCGGTGTTGCTATTCTATGGCTCTAATATTAGACGTTTTTGACCTTTTGCTTTAGCTCAACTCTTAATCAATTACAGAGTTTTATTTATTTATCCTCAATTTGTACAAAGTACAATACATATGATGATGTAATGACACATGTCAATTATGCGTATAATCATATACAGATGTGTTTCTATTATACAACATGAAAATCTTGTTATACATTATATACAATATGGGGCTGTTGGTTTAAATTACCATATATATATATATGAAAAAATAGTACAAATGTGATATTGTACTGGGATAATTGATGATTTTTTTCAGGATGCCTGAATGACCTGTTTTTTGGTCGTTGAGGTACAGTTTGCCCCACGCTAATGAGGGCCAACAGCCCGAAAAGCGTCCGTGGTTAGCTTTTCTTGATTAATCAAGAATGGGTATTTGGCCAATTCTGGGATTTCTAAAAATCAACGAGAATAGTTCATATTTATTCGATAGATGGCGCAAGCCAGCAGAAACTTTCAATTGCACGATAAGGAGATGCCTTTTTCATAATATATATATATATATTCTATATACAGTTACGAGCGTCATCATCTCTGTCACCGTTTTTTTTTTTTTGAATGGCGCTCTCCTATTGGTTGGCTACGATCACGTGGCTACGATGGCGCCGCCACTACGCGAGACACTTTGTTTTTGACTTTGCCCCCCCACTGGCTTTTTTGTTTTTGTAACTATTGTGTTGGAGCGGGTCGCTCCTTAAATAAATGCATATATTAGTTAATAACTAAATGGAATCCTCTCTTTCTTTTTCCCAGTAAGAGACGTCTACGGAAGCCAACAGTACATAGACAGATAAAGCACATAGGCTATAGTTATTAACTAATATATGCATTTATTTAAGGCGCCAATTTATAATTGTAACAAATAGTATTTGAATCAAAACATTCAATCGGGTAAAACACGGGCGTTGCCCGGGTCATTCGGCTAGTATATATATGTCATAATTTGTATATAATTAAATGCAACCCCGACCCACTATGTATGTACCATGTATGATTTTCAAAGATTTAATAAAAGAATAAGGTAACTGGAGGAAAGAAAGTAACAAAAGACATAGGAAGTAGATCTAGAGGAGAACATATTTATTAATAACGTCGCAGTTAACCTTCTGACCCCGGGTCCCTGCGAGCTAAGTTTAAACCAACACTTCCTGGCAGAGACCGGACGTCTCTAGTGACCGCAGAAGTTATATTAGTCGCGAAGCATTCAATACTTCCTGACAAAGCAGGACGTATCTGGTATCCGCTGAAGTTATATTAGTATAGAGACGCCCAACATTTCCGGCAAAGACAGGACGTATCTAATATCCGTCGAAGTTATAAGCGTCAAGCTACCCGACACTTCCTATCAAGCAGACCATATCTTTCACCAAAGAAAACCGCGGTCCAATTAGAAAGTCTCCCCTTAAATAGGTCAACCAATAGGAAAACGGGGACGTTCCATTTTCGACCAATGGGAAGGAAGACGACTCGTGGTGTTAAATCGAGAAGTAAGAACAGGCAGTTACGCTTTGGCTCCCAAGGAGGTGACATCGGCTCTGGACCTCTTCCCCTCTGCTCATCCCGTAGCTAAGTACAATCACCGCCATGTGATCAGATAATTAATAAGTCAAATCGCTCAGCTCTTCTCAAGCTTTCTTTCCTCCAATCCAGTTGCCTTTTATTTTCAAACCTCATCATGTGTCCTGATTATTCCTAACTGTGTGCTTCACTTACCACTCAAAGACTGCGCTTCAACCAATCCTCACCATTCAAATCGAACAACAAGAAATTCCGCAAAGATATTGCCACAGAACGGTTAAATCGACAAGATTCTACAACAGTGTAATACATCAAATATTGCAGTGTAATAACTTTGGATCATATATTACATAGAGTCGACAGGATAAAGATGGAAATTAACCCAGGCGCCAGCAAAACAAAAGGCAATAACAAACCGAGAGAGAAGAAACTGGCAACGAGCGGAAAGAGACTGACAACGAACGAAGCGACAAGACACACCCTGGCGACGGTAATTTTAGAACTGACCGCCGCGCTACAAGGGGCAAGATCCACGCAACTGGAAACGGTCTTCCGGAGCGCCACCCTCGGGGCAACCGACGCCCGCATCGCCGGTACGTGTCCGAACAACCTGACGCCCACCGAGGAGTCGCCACCCGCCATGCCGTACCCGTACACCCGGAAGCAATCCACGCGACACGGGCCCAGTGTACCGACAACGCGATCCACTCGAATGGAAGCAGTACAAATGACTAGATTTCCCTTTCAATTGCGCGGACAGTGCAAACGGTCCCGATCCGGCCCAACAGATATTCCAAGCCAGCCACTCCAAGCCGAAGACGCCACAGTGGAGACCTTTCGAGACTAAGGTAGGCAATCCACCCAATGACACCATCAAATTGACTTTGGACTTGTATCTGACCCAGGACCTACCATGTACCTTTCTAATTGAACCAGACGCAGGTTCGAACATATTGCCGTATCATTTATACAATAGATTAAAAGCACAACTTCCCAACTTAAGTATTAAAAAACCTTCCCTTGATCTATCCACCCTAAATAGTTTTACGAAAATAATAGGACATTTAACTTTCCCTCTGACAATAGGCCAAATAACCCGTAGAGAGAACTTCCACGTGGTAAATGCATCCTTGCCATTTGGAGTTCTTACCTTAAAAACCCTTTATCAGTATAAATTAAAACTAAATTATAATCGCGGCACTATTTTCCAACTTGGCGTCCCATTGTCTAATACTATCTACCACTTTAAACATGTGTCAAATGAATGCAAGCACGGGCTAGGCCAAAACCTGTCCCAAAGGACTCGCACAGCACCCAAAGCTTTCACACATGGAAACCCTTGCCTGCATTCATTGCCCAAACCCCAAATATTTACATGCCACCATTCTAATCTCACACCACACAACTTTTCACTCAACCCAATTACCAGTACTATATGCCCACAACATATAAAGCCACCACGACTCCAACCTACAATTCCAATAATGCCCAAAAAAGTGTCCGTACACCGACACAGCTCAACCAATTACCACACAAAATCCACACATGACCATACTTCGCAACGCCATAAACACGCAAATGTACCTCACAACATACACGCACCCATACGCCACCACGCAACAAACACGCACAACCCGCACAACAAACGCAACACGCACGCCAAAAGACAACAACAACAAACAAGCGCATGCACAACCGTTAAGGATAATACAATCATCCCGTCTACACAAAACATAGAAAAAATTCACGCCACCAAACAACCACACAATCGAAAAGCATTGCGATCTTTCCTAAAAGCTGTGAACGCCTATAAAGAGTTCATTCCAGACCACGCCCGCTTGCGGACGCCACTTGTCAACCTTCTAAAAAAGGATGTCATGTGGGTCTGGGATGACGAATGTCAGAAAGCGTTCACTAACCTGAAAGAAAACCTTACCACACACCCCACATTACACCTTTACCAGGAAGGTCTGCCGTGCCAGGTGTACTGTAACACCTCAACATTCAGCATTACAGGCGTTCTTAAACAAGTCTACCCTGATGGGAAGACATACACCGTTCAACATTTCAGCCGATCTCTGCGTAGCCACGAGCGAAATTATTCAGACTTGGAACTACAATGCCTAGCCATTGTGGAAATTGTGGATAATTTCCGCACCTGTCTAATGGGCAGAAAGTTTACAATATTTTCTGACCATCCCGCATTGCAGTGGTTGAAAGAGATCAAAGCTCCGTCAGGCAGATTGTTTCGATGGAGGTTAAGATTGTCAAGATACGAATATGAGGTCCGTAGCATAAATGGAGTACAACAATATGAAACGGGCGTTGGAACTCGTATCCCATTTTGTGGCTTTCTAGATGCGCCACTCATACAGAGCCAACAGTCTTCTCCACCGGGAAAATCTCGCGTGACTATAGATCACAATAAACTGCGCACCGTCTCCCGAAAAGGAGTACTTAAAACTATAGTCCCAAGTTCACTTACAACCAGACTTCTTAAATCCGTACACACTCAACACCACCATCCAAACATCTCCAAGATGACGAGACTCATCTCGTCACAATATTATTGGCAGAACATGGCACAAGACATCGCAAAACAGGTAAAAACCTGCCCCACCTGCCGATTCGCTAGAAGAATCGATGAATACAACCAACCTTCACGTAAAAATACCGACACAGGCACCAAAGCAAAACAAGATTCGTACATAAAGCACAGCGTACACACCACACAAACAATGCCAAAATTACCACATCCACGTCAGAGAAACGATCACACATCTCAACCTAAACCAATTACCGCCGACATATCTCTAATAAAACCATTGACGATCAAACAGGAGAACTGTAAACCTGACAACCAGCTCAATCATATCACACCACTCCCTAAAGATATCAAACAGGAAAACTGCGATTCTACCGATCATTCAAATTCTACAATTAATAAGGTTCAAGCAAATAGTTCAGAGTCCCCAGTTACAAAAATATGGGCGAACATGGGGCAATATCCTATCTTTCATCTGATTTTTATCCTTTGTTTGTTAGTTCTACCATACAACTGTATCCCAATTTTATTCATTAATTACTTGTTTATCTATACCATGCCCGCTCAGAAAATCTTCGAACTACAAGAGGTAGTTTTTAATTTAGGACAAGCATTTTTTAATTTTGGACAAGCAGTTCTTCATTGTGGACAAACATTTATAAAACTTCTCATAATTTTAGGAACCATCTTCGCAGAAAATCTAAATAAACTCCGAAGAGATAGCAGTAACTGAAAAGATGACCAACCAATGTCGGAGAAGTCGTACTCCAAAAACAAGCCCCGAGCCACACCCCAAAATAAATAGAAGGCAGGAAATGAGAATTTTGAGACACCACGACAGGAAGTGTAGTCCGCGGCGATAAATTCGGCCTCTGTAAACAAAGCGGAGCGCCTCACCCGATCTCCAATTTCATTCCCTCTCTTTTGCCCGACACACCCCACTTCCGTATCTCTAATTACAATGAGAAGGTCCCCTATTGAGGTCAACTGGGAACCTCTCTATGCCACCGATTTTTTGGATTCCAGTTCGAGTCTACATATCGATTTTTACCACCCAATTCCACATCCACAAGACAACACATAGAACTAGCTCACACATTTCTTACACAACAGACTTCTAACATTTTTCACAACACACACACAAAGACAAAAAATTACACATAAAGGTTATATAGATTTCCATGTCTCCTGTACACACAGCATAAACGCACTTGAGGGCTAGAATCACGTTTTTCACCTAAGTGTCGCTACAGATGAGACAAAAAAAAATATAGGGCATAATTGAGCAAGTAAAACATTTATAGGGCAAAATGGAGCAATCAATACATTTAGATCAGGGCATGTAGATACCAAAGGGTTCAAACCAATACACCTTATTTTTCATATCAATCATTTTCATTATTTTCTCTCAATTAAAAATGTAAATATTTAATCAATTTATCAATTTATTCAACTTATTATCACTTTTAATCATTAATTATCTTTTTTTTTTCAATTAGTTTATATTATCATTTTTATTTATCAATTATCATTCTATTTACCACTTAGCTTATACTGCCACAACTCAATTATCAACGAAAACTCATTGGTTTTCGATTAAACTAAAAACATTAAATCACCCTTTGTTGTTGAAACCTTTTTATCTTTCATTTTTCTTTTTTTCCAAGCACTCAACTTTGATTTCGCTCAACCACTTTTTATTTTTATTTGATTTCAAAATACCTTATGAAATTTTATTTTTATTTTTATTTTGATTTCTCAAAAGCCCTAATAAAATTCCCTCGGTTTCCATTCCCAATTTCGAGCTAGAATATGGTTAGGCATTTTTCCTTTTTTTTTTCTCACCATTCAACCAAGCACTCAACTTTGATTTCGCTCAAAAACCTTTTATTTTATTTTATTTTGATTTCAAAAGACCTTATGAAATTCCCTCGAATTCTTTTCCAAAATTCGAGCAAAAAAGTAATTAGGCATTTTTCCTTTTTTTTTCACCATGCATCAAGCATTCACTTTGATTTCTTTCAACTTTTTATTTTACTTTGATTTCTCAAAAGACCTTATGAAATTTCCTCGAATTCTTTTCCAAAATTCGAGCAAAAAAGTAACTAGGCATTTTCCCTTATCACCATGCAACAAAACAATTTATTTTTCAACCAAACACATTCAATTTTGATTTCATTCAACTATTTTTATATTATATTCATTTTGATTTCAAAAGCCTTAATAGAACTCCCTCGTTTTCATTCTTATCTCGAGTAAAATTCGTTTAGGCGCATTTTCTTTTCTTTTTAATCCACTATGTACCATAACATTCATTTTGATTTCTTACAATTAAAAAATTTTTGATTTCTATTAATTATACTCAACCTATATTATCAACACCATTCTATTTTACTTTTATATCACCAGCAATGCTTGTATATAGCCCCTCAATACCCACAACTAATTTTACCACAAAATTATTTTTCACTTTACAGAATTCTCTCAGGCTAACCCCTTCTTGAATTCTTCACATGTAGGGGGCGCATCTGTCATAATTTGTATATAATTAAATGCAACCCCGACCCACTATGTATGTACCATGTATGATTTTCAAAGATTTAATAAAAGAATAAGGTAACTGGAGGAAAGAAAGTAACAAAAGACATAGGAAGTAGATCTAGAGGAGAACATATTTATTAATAACGTTGCAGTTAACCTTCTGACCCCGGGTCCCTGCGAGCTAAGTTTAAACCAACACTTCCTGGCAGAGACCGGACGTCTCTAGTGACCGCAGAAGTTATATTAGTCGCGAAGCATTCAATACTTCCTGACAAAGCAGGACGTATCTGGTATCCGCTGAAGTTATATTAGTATAGAGACGCCCAACATTTCCGGCAAAGACAGGACGTATCTAATATCCGTCGAAGTTATAAGCGTCAAGCTACCCGACACTTCCTATCAAGCAGACCATATCTTTCACCAAAGAAAACCGCGGTCCAATTAGAAAGTCTCCCCTTAAATAGGTCAACCAATAGGAAAACGGGGACGTTCCATTTTCGACCAATGGGAAGGAAGACGACTCGTGGTGTTAAATCGAGAAGTAAGAACAGGCAGTTACGCTTTGGCTCCCAAGGAGGTGACATCGGCTCTGGACCTCTTCCCCTCTGCTCATCCCGTAGCTAAGTACAATCACCGCCATGTGATCAGATAATTAATAAGTCAAATCGCTCAGCTCTTCTCAAGCTTTCTTTCCTCCAATCCAGTTGCCTTTTATTTTCAAACCTCATCATGTGTCCTGATTATTCCTAACTGTGTGCTTCACTTACCACTCAACGACTGCGCTTCAACCAATCCTCACCATTCAAATCGAACAACAAGAAATTCCGCAACGATATTGCCACAGAACGGTTAAATCGACAAGATTCTACAACAGTGTAATACATCAAATATTGCAGTGTAATAACTTTGGATCATATATTACATATATATATATATGATTTAAAATATATGTGGAGAGTCGCTATCCCAAGAAAGGAAATATATCTAGAAATATTCAGGTTATGTCTTTGGTAGTTTTCTTGTCTGGAAGAACAAAATTTTAGCTTCCAGAGAATTCATCAGGATCGATATTGTCAGGAGGACAGAGTTTCCTGGTATTTCCTCTTAACTTGACTGATAGGACCGGTTGGGAAAAACAGTGGCGTCATGTGGAAGATGGAAAAACTCAGTTCTTCCTTCTTGTTCTAACTGTTGGGTCGATTTGCTCATGCAGATAGTATAGCTTGGCCCTTAGTCTACACCCAAGATTACCATAACAGAAAACTAAAAAGATTTTCCATCTCTACAATCCGTCTTAGGTCATTCCTGTCCAAAATACGTCTTGGAATGGCCATTACTACCATATCAAGGGCTACAAGCCGCCCTGAGTCCGGGTAGGGAATTGGCACAGAAGGGTCTTGTTTTCTGGCGAGAGCTGCCTGAGGGGTGGCTCCCTCTTAGGGAGATATAGGATCGCCCCCAGTACTATATCCTCAGGAACCTCCCCATGGATGGAGGATAGGAGAGAGTAACCGTCTATTTTCAAATAGAGGTCCACCAAATGTTCCTGAGGGGTCCATGTAGATTGGATAAGACACCACCCCTATATCTGGTAACAGCTTCCAATCGCAATTTAGATAGTGTCGCTGGAGACCCACTGGCTATTCTCCACTAAACTCTGCAGCGCTGGCAGAGGCGCCATGTTCATTGTACATAGTATCATGCATATATATATATATATATATATATATATATATATATATATAGGTCCGGGTCAAATTCCCGACAGCAAAAATCCAAACAGATCAAAATCTCAACAGAATCTAAATTCCAAGAAATCAAATTATAGATAATAAAGAATTTTATCACCATATTTTATTAATATTTCCCCCAAAGCACATTAGAATGATTTACTCTAATGCTGAAACTTATTTAGGTTTTGATATTGTCACAGTAATGAAGGTGACGATTGGTTTGGATAGAATAAAATAATAGTTTATTAGATAACTTTGAATAGTGAATAAGTTTGAGGGATGAAAATAATTAGAGGTAAATAGCGTTAACTCTTTAGCGCGCGCAGAGAATTTAACGTGCTTGCCAAGCTTTACAGTTACAAGCTATGTACATTTTTGGTTATGACATTACTCCCCTTTTCAAAAATAAGCAGCGACCCGCTGCTTAAAAAAAATTCACTCTGAGATCAGTCCTGTGTTTATTCTTCTGGGCTTCTGTATGGTTTCAACCGCAGGTCGTGGACGATGTCTTTGATATTCCGTTGTCGGGGTCTCCTCTCCAAGGCCTCTACTTCATAAATTACTTCAGACAGTTGTCTCACAACTTTATAGGGGCCGAGGTATATTTTAAGTAGCTTCTCCGACAGTCCTTGTTTACGCACAGGTGTGTACACCCACACAAGGTCTTCCGCGCGATACTGGACAGGTCTGTGGCTTTTGTCGTATCGAGATTTGTCTTTTTCTTGCGCCTTCAAAATGTTCAAACGGGCCAGTTGGCGTGCGTCCTCGGCATTTGTGACCAAAGACTCCACGTAGTCTTCCAGATTGGCTTCCTCTCTATACGTCAGGATGGTGTCCAATGGGGTCTCAACATCACGTCCGTGCACAAGATAGAAAGGGCTTTACCCAGTGGTTTCCTGTTTGGCGGTGTTATAGGCAAAAGTTACGTAAGGGAGAACTGAGTCCCAGTTTCTTTGGTCTACGTCAACATACATAGACAGCATGTCACCAAGTGTCTTGTTGAGTCTCTCGGTCAGGACATTTGTTTGGGGGAGGTAGGCAGAAGTAAAGCGGAGTGCGGTTCCACAGAGGTTGTTAATCTCCCGTATTGTTTGAGATATAAACGTTCGACCTCGGTCTGAAATCAATTCTCTGGGGGCTCCATGTTTAAGGATCACGTCTTCTACTAAAAATTTTCCAACTTCTTCCGAACTTCCATTTGGTATGGCTTTGGTCATAGCATACCTTGTTAGATAGTTTGTCGCGACCACGGT
The DNA here is from genome assembly GCA_030710605.1 of Cordylochernes scorpioides. NCBI lineage: Eukaryota > Metazoa > Arthropoda > Arachnida > Pseudoscorpiones > Chernetidae > Cordylochernes > Cordylochernes scorpioides. Next base: position 123,255,331 of record CP092865.1, on the reverse strand, counting down.
CCATGTATTGCCATCGTTCGAGGTAGGGAATCTTCCTAACAAATCTATCCCTATTTTCTGAAAAGGTCGTACAACCGGCGGAATTGGCACAAGTTGTCCTGGTGGACGTTCGGTAGAACCTTTTCGCCGTTGACATTCTCGACAATGAGCCACATATTGTCGCACAGATCTATGCAAGCCGGGCCAGAAATATTTTCTTCTAATGCGGTCGTATGTTTTTGCAAATCCCAGGTGTCTCGCCATTGGTGCATCGTGGGCTTCACTCAAAATGTCAACCCTTATTTGGGCACTACTAAGAGCCAAGGTTTGCCCATGGGATCGTAGTTTTTGCGGTAGAGGATCCCATCGATTATTTTGTATCCACTTTCACTTTTGGAATCAATTTCCTAAATTATTTTTTGGTCTGGACATCACTTCTTTGCTCTTTTCTTATGTCGGTAATTGAAGACAATTCTGGTATGTTATCTTCGTTGGATTGGGGGAGAGGACTTCTTGAGAGGCAATCCGCATCTTGGTGTCTTTTACCATTCTTATACACAATAGATATGTCGAACTCTTCTTCTTCTTTCTTATCTCCACTCAATCACACTAAGGTATCAAGCTTGTAAAGCTTGATATTTTTATGGTGTCTGCCGGGGAAGAGTAGAGCTCATCAATGGATGAATCAATACAGTCAATAATATGTCTTGGGGTTGCAGGCTGAGAATTGCACTTAGTACATAGTGGGAAAACCTTGCAACCATTCTGGAAAGTCATTGTCCGTAGATGACCAGACTTAAGTCTGGAAATCAAAGACTGTTGTTCTCTTGGGAGGACAGAACCGGTGCTTGTTCCTCCTGCTCTGTACCAGTCATATATATGTGCAGCATCAGATTTCCATTCCTGCAGGCATTGGGTTTTGATGGTACGGAGGAGGTCTCTTTCGTCTAGTTGGGTGGTGGATTCTCTTGCTTCAGGTAAGGCCAAGAGCTCCAGCTTTTGCCAGAGAGTCTGCCAGCTCATTACCAGGAATTCCAACGTGAGCTGTAGAGTCGGAGTAGATTATAATTTTGCTTGGCGAGTTGATGTTGATGTCTTTTAGAGCCGTATCTATAGCAGAGAGTTCTGATTTATAAACTGAAAGATGTCTAGGGTGGGAGAGGGAGATTTTTTCCAGTATATTATCTTTGTAGATAGCAAATCCACTACTAGACAGTCCAGTTTCAAGTTGGCTACCGTCAGTGTAAATTGTGATGTCGAAGAGGGAGCTATTTTCCTCAATGATTTGGAGGCCAAGAGCTTTAAGTAATTCTGGCTGAGTTTCGTTTTTGTGGGGATTGTCTGATAGATGAGGGAAACAGATGAGTTTGTTGCGAGTTTTGTGTGGGGGATAGGAAGTTCTGTGTTTGGGATTAATTGGGATGTCTAAAAGATTAGAGTTGTGAGCCATGTTGAGAGGTGTGGGGCGTTTTAATCTTTGGTTTGGGACCCAATTTCTAATAAATTTTCCTGTAAGATGTTCTTTTGGAGAGTTAATCTTTTTTCTGGCTAGCCTTCCCGATGGATCCTTTACATTAGCTAGCCAACACAGGGAATGATGGTCGGAGACGACGGTGAAGTGTTTTCCAAACAAATATGGTCTGAACTTGTAAATGGCCCAAACTACAGCCAGGCATTCCCTCTCCGTCGTGGAATAATTTCTTTCTGCGGCGTTAAGGGTTCTTGATGCATAGGCGATAGGCTTTTCTTTTTCTTCTACCAGTTGGGTCAACACTGCTCCGACGCCATATCCACTCGCGTCGGTATGTACAAGTGTCTCAGCATCTTCCTTAAAATGGCCAAGCACAGGATCGGTAGTTAGGGATGATTTTAATATTTGGAAAGATTGTTTTTGTTTGTTAGATTAAAAAAAATTAACGTTATTCCTCAGGAGGTCGTGTAACGGCTTTGCTTTATTTGCAAAATCCTTCACAAATTGCCTGTAATATGAACACAATCCCATGAAGCTTCTTACTTTATGTGCTGTTTTTGGAGTCGGGAAATTTGTAATTGCTTCAATTTTGTCGGGATCAGGGCGAATGCCACCTTCTGTAACCAGATGTCCTAAAACTTTGATTTCTCTTGACCCAAAACGGCACTTCTCATAATTAATACACAAGCCCGCTTGCTGGATGAATCTGAGAACTTTCCCTAAGCGCTCAATATGTTCTTTAAAGGATGTAGCATAGACAATTATATCGTCTAAATAACAAAGACAAATTGTCCATTTCAATCCTGCTAGTAGCTTGTCCATCATTCTTTCGAATGTTGCCGGTGCGTTGCATAGACCGAAGGGCATCACCCGGAACTCATATAAGCCATCAGGGGTGATGAAAGCTGTTTTCTCCCGATCTTCCTCGTCGATTTCTATCTGCCAGTATCCTGTACGTAGGTCCATGCTGGAAAAGAATTTAGCTCCTGTTAAGCTATCCAAAACATCATCATTTCTAAGTAAAGGATACACATCCTTTTTGGTGACCTTGTTAAGCTTTCGGTAATCTACGCAAAATCTCCAGGACCCATCTTTCTTTTTAACCAAAACTACTGGAGACGACCAAGGACTTTCGGACGGTTGTACAATTCTCATCTTTATCATTTTATCGACTTCACTTTGTATAGCTCGTCTTTCGACAGGAGACACCCGGTATGGTCGTTGTTTAATAGGACGGCTGTCTGAGGTGTCGATTTTATGTTTCACATTGGAGGTTGTACTGAATGATTTTCTCTCAAAATCAAAAACCTCCGAGTACTTTTCTAGACATTCTACAATCATTGACTTCTGTTTTTTATCTAATCTCTCGTCTACCAGAGATAAGATTTGTTGGCGTCTATCCTCACTCTTAATGTTTGATTGAGTTTTATCGTCTTCAGCTGTGTCAACACTGTAGATTCCGCTACTTCCAATTTTCCTCAAGTATCCTACAAGCATACCAGCTGGGATTATTTGATTCTGAGAAGTCCCATTAGTTACCCATATTTCCCCTCTGACGTGATGGAAGTTAATTATGGATGATGGTATGACCAATTCTTTTTTTAAGATGAGATCTTTGCTTCCTTCTATCATTAGATCTTTTCCGCCTCGAATATCTTCGTTAATAACCGTGATTTTCTTAATTGAGCGAGCTGGAATAAAACAGTCTTCTAATGCATGTGTAGGCAGATCTTCTTCTAGGCCGTCGTTCACACTTTCTTTCAAAAGTATTTCACCTTTTCCACAATCAATCGCTGCAATTGTGGCTCGAAAGAAATCAAGACCAAGGATTATGTGATGGCTGCATTCAGAGAAGACAACAAAAGTAAAATAAATCTCGAGTTCTTCAATTGACACGTTTAAGTTGCAGCGCCCCAGAGGTACGATATGCTTTCTATTGGTGACTCTCAGTACAGGCCCTTTTTATGCAAAGAAGGGAATTTTCAAATATCGGCGGAAATTTTCCGAGATTACGGAATAATCGGCTCCAGAATCGACTAAGGCCTCAACATTCTGTCCATTTATGATGATAACAACGTAGTTCCGTTTCATGTTCGCAGTTATAATAGGGGGAGGATTTATACTTTCGTCAGCGGCCTTACCTCCAGTCTCGGTCGCTCTCCTTAGTTTCCCTGGCTTAGGCGGCGAGTAGATTGACTGGATCGGCGAGAGGGCGACGACGTTGCGTTTCGTTTTGAGGGGGATCTTCCACGGCCAGGATAGGGCGACGGGTTTCGGAAGCGGCGATCTACAAACTCAACTTCTTCGGCATTTTGATTGAACCAGGGGTTGCAATTATTGGAGTAGGTCGGCCTCTTTACCCTGGTTTCCTCGAAAACACGCCTTCTGTCTCGGCAATATCGGGCTACATGTCCCGGGCGACCGCAATGGAAACATATTGGAACGTTTTCGTGTGTCCTCCATTCATCAGTTCTTCTCTGTGGTGGTGTCTGGTTGGGTGCCGGTGTACTTTGGTTTAGCAACTGCTGTCGTGGCGTCTGTTTGAATATTTGGGGTCGGTTAGAGTACTGCTGTCGTGGCATTGGCCTTTGAACGGGCTGCGAAATTGCAGACAGGTTCCTTTCAACTTCCTCTCGAATAATTAGATCCAGGGAAGATGGTTTGAGAGTAGCTGGCTCGGGATTCAATGCATGGTGGATTTCTTCTCGGACGATACGTCTAATGAGGTCCTCCATAGATTGCGATTCTGCTGGGTTGATGGCGGCAGCATTCGGCAGTCTGTCAAAAACTATCCGCGTATTCACACGCTTCTTTTGAGATAGTTCGATTTTTCGACACCACCTTATAAACTCCTCGGTGGTGGCAATTTCAAAGGTTACAATTGCCCTGTAAATTTCCTCAGAGACCCCCTTGACTAAATGAGCAACTTTTTCATTTTCATTCATGTTGGGATCAATTTGCCGACATAAATAGAGGACGTCTTGAATATACGCCTCACTAGACTCTCCCCTTCCTTGGGCCCTGGCTTTTAGTTTTTCTAAAAGTTGATCTTTTTCGCTTGCGTGATGCCCAAAGGCCTGAGACAACATTGTCTCAAAAAGTTCCCATGAGGTTATTTGTTCCTCTACATTCTCGAACCAGACTTTGGCCGTTCCTGAGAGGAATAAGTAAACATTTGCTAGGCACATGGAAGTATCCCAGCAGTTGTAGCGAGCTACACGATGGTACTCTTTCAACCACTTCTCCGGGCTTTGGCCCGGTTCCCCCGAAAATATAGAAGGGTTTCTAATATGTCTGAAATGGTACTCACCCTGTGGGGTCTCTCTTCCTTCTTGTTGCATCTTAGAATATTCCAATGGGTTTAATCCTTGGATTCTACGACTTCTTCTTATAGCTTGGGCAGCGAAGGGATGATCCCGCTTGTCTCCACCAGAATGTCACACTAATGAAGGTGACGAGTCGTTTGGATAGAATAAAATAATAGGTTATTAAATAACTTCGAATATTATTATTTATTTAAGTAACCCAGGTTCCTGGAGCGTACAGAAGTCGCCAACTACCCGGGATGTCCTTCTGACCTAAGTCTTCTTGGATTTATATACAATGCCAGCGGAAGTCCAATTAATGAGGTGTCGCCAGGCAGATTTCTTTCTTGGGAGATTTTCTAGGGATGCTGGACATATGTTGGTGATACCTAGGAGAGTGTCTGTCTGGAATCTTTGGTATTGGAAGGTTGGGCAAGTGAAGAGAAGGTGGTCTACGGTTTGGTCTTCATCTTGGCAGTGGGGGCAAGTTGGGTCTTTTTTCGATACCGTTGAAAGTTCTGCCTGAATGTAACCATGGCCGGTCAAGATTGTTGTGGAGGTAGATCCATGCTTGATGTTTCGAAGCATTTGGAGGAGTAGTTTCGGGGTAGCAGCAAATCTTCGTAGATTTCTGGTGGAGTAATCTTGGACGTAGAGGTCTGTCCACATTTTGAGGGCTATCTGTTCTTTTTTACCGCGCGCGACGCTTTTGGGAGGGTGGTAAAGCATAGTGGGAGATTAGAATGTGCTGCAGCCTTTGCCGCCTGATCCGCCAGTTCATTTCCTGGAATACCGCTGTGGCCTTTGATCCAGCAGAGTTGCACATTTGGTGAAAAATGCAGGTTGTAGATTATTTCCGCAATTAGTTGTGTTCTTGGGGGCCAAGACCTACATATGGCTGATAGAGCTGATTGGCAGTCTGAGGCAATGATAAAGTGTTCTTTCGGGAAATTCATGGTGATTTTTGTTGCGTAAAGAATGGCAAGCAGTTCAGCTTGGAACGCTGAGCACTCCTGGTGGAGTTTAAGTTGTATGGTTTGTAGAGGAGGTGGTAGGATGACTCCAGCCCCAACTCCTTCTGATGATTGGGATCCGTCTGTGTAAATGGTGGTGACATTTAGTTGTAGTGATTTGGTAAAATAGATTATCTTCCATAATGGAGGATAGGGTAAAAAGGAAGGACTTGGGCGTGATTCGTAGTGGCCCGTTTTCAAAGTTTTTAAATATTCTATGTGGGCCTTTATAGAGATATCGAGTGGGGGACAACCCGTCAATGAAATAGCTGGTATTGTCGGTGTGCATGGACCACCTCTTATTATTGCTTTCGCATATTTGTAGTGGAGACTACGTAGCTTGCGAGCCCCATTTGTGTCATATGCACGTTTTCCCCAGACACCAGAGCCATACAGTAGCGCTGGGAGAACGACTCTCTTGTAAATTTTGTGTCCGGAACTGAAGGTTGAACCAAATTGCCCTTTTATGGTGCTAGTGAGCCTTGGGAGTATCCATCGGTATTTGAGTAAACTGTTATTGAGATGTTTATTAAATTGTCTCTTTGAATCAAAGGTAATACCAAGGATTTAAATTGTTTTGTTGATTGCAATGGGCTGGTCAAGAAATCGGATGCTGTCCTTGTTTGGCCATCTTGGTTTGTTTCTGTAAAACATGCATGCTTGAGTCTTGTGGGGATTTACCAACATTCCATGCCTTCTGCACCATTGTGAGAAATTTTCAAGAAAGTTGTTTATTTGACATTTAGGAAGCTTTGGGGCCACCTGCACCATTAGTGTGAAGCCCACTAATTCGCTCTTTCTAGGTTTGGGCAAAGAAAATGCTTTTCTTGCAATCCTATTGAAGAGGAAGGGACTTAAAGCCGCTCCTTGTGGGACTCCACGGAGTGACATAATGTGAGCAGTGTGTCCCCATACGCTATAGGCCATTTTTCTATTTATTAAATAGCTGGTAATTAGTTATAGTAATTCCTCAGGGTAGCTAACCTATCGTAGGGCTTCAATGATAGAATACCTATGTACGGTGTCGAAGGCTCTTCTAATGTCTAGGCTGATAACTAGTGTTTTCTCATCTCTTCCATGTCCCTGTCTATGAATTGGTTTATTGCAGCTCGGGCGTTTTCGGCCGAACGGCAAGGAACAAATCCAAATTGGAGGGGCGAAAACCAATTGTGCCGGTTTGCTAGCCATTGTAGTCGAGCCAAAATGCAACGCTCAAATACCTTGGCTAGGGTGTTGAGGAGAGCAATTGGGCGGAATCTTTCCAGTGGGTTTTCTGCTGTGCTGTCCGGTTTGGGTATGAGGACTAAAAGGCCGATTTTCCAGGGTGATGGAAAATGGCCGAATCTTAAACACTTGGTAAAAAGTCCTGCAAGTAGTTTTGTAGGGGAGGACCTCCTAAAACTTTGAATAGTGAATAAGTTTGAGGGATGAAAAGAATTAGAGGTAAACAGCGTTAACTCACGAGCGCGCGCGCAGAGAATGTAACGTGCCTGCCAAGCTTTACAGTTACAAGCTATGTACATTTTTGGTTATGACAATATTAATTCGATTTTGGTCTGTCAGGATTTTGTCACTCAATTAGTCACTCATCCAACATATTCACCAGACCTAGAACCTTGTGACTTTTTTATATCCAAAAGGTAATTTATTGTTGAAAGTGATATAATTTGACACTGATGATGAAGCACTGCAAGCCTTTATCAATGCCGTAAATTCCATCCCCGAAGATGACTGGTGTAAGTGTTTCGATAATTGGTTTTCACGGATGAAATCTTGAATGGGTGCTTAAAAATGCAAGTAGATTTTAATGGTATAATTTATTTTTAATATTTTAATTGTTTAATATTGATTATATAAAACTTTGGAGTGATCTTTATACCATTATACCATTTGCCTCTACTTACCAAGGTTTCCTTTTATGTAGCCACCCAGGCGCAACATGTAGCGTCTTTTTCTTACGATGTGGAAATCCTCATACAAGGCATATCGTGGTTCTTTGTCGTGGCCCTCCCAGAGTTCAACTCTAAGCTCCCAGTGTTTTCTCTCAGTGAGATTGGCCAGCATCTCGTTACCTAGAAACATATTTCATAGCCTATAATTCACGATAAGTTACCCGGAAAAACATATTTCATAGCCTATAATTCACGATATGTTACCTGGAAAACATATTTCATAGCCTATAATTCACGATAAGATACCTGGAAACATATTTCATAGCCTATAATTCATTATAAGTTACCTAGAAACATATTTCATAGCCTATAATTCACTATAAGTTACCTAGAAACATATTTCATAGCCTATAATTCACGATATGCTACCTGTAAAACATATTTCATAGCCTATAATCCACGATAAGCTACCTGGAAACATATTTCATAGCCTATAATTCACGATAAGCTACCTGGAAACATATTTCATAGCCTTTAATTCACGATAAGCTTCCTGGAAACATATTTCATAGCCTATAATTCACTATAAGTTGCCTAGAAACATATTTCATAGCCTATAATTCACTATAAGTCACCTAGAAACATATTTCATAGCCTATAATTCACTATAAGTTACATAGAAACATATTTCATAGCCTATAATTCACGATAAGCTACCTGGAAAACATATTTCACAGCCTATAATTCACGATAATCTACCTGGAATACATATTTCATTACCTATAATTCACGATAAGCTACCTGGAAAACATATTTCATAGCCTATAATTCAAGATAAGTTGTCTTTATTGTGTGCGGAAGAGCATTTCTCGATGCAAATAATTAAATGTAAATCAACTGTTCTAAAGCTTATGACATAGTTTGCTTAAATACCATTTTTAAGATTCCACCCTTCAGTGTAACATATAAAAGCAGAATGAACCAATACAGTATTAGAGGTCTAAAGAAGCGGTATGGTATATTAAATTGACGAAACCGCTGGGAGGGTTCACCATTGATGAGCCAAGTCCTCCTAATATTTCTCCATTGCGTGAATCAGGGGGGTAAAACTGAAGATTTCTGAACAGTGTGAAGCCATGGTTGCGTGGACCACATTTTCTATGTCTGACTCCAGGATTTCATCTCCGTGAAAAAGCAAGATTTACCTTCGAGAAGACGATGTACCTATATACCATAAAGCTACTCTTCACACAAAAAGAAAAATAAGTAAAGCAACTAGGTATCATTTTCAAGACGCTCAGGGAAATCTTGACCGAAATACGCAATATAAATCCATGTCTAAGAAAAGCAGGTGTTATAGCTTTGTCACCGACCTGAAGCCACTAGTTTGCGGCGACGGTCAATAGATGGCGTCTAGTTTTGACGCTTAATTTGACGCGAGAGGAACCTTATGCTTTTTCAGATTAATTTCCTCCCTGCAAGATTTCCATCTATAATCTGGTCATAGATTTGGCTCAGCAACTTTACCAGCTAAACATCTCTTTGGCAGATTGTGAAGATTCCATTAGATCCCGTGTGGATCTCATAGAAAAAGGTCCGCCCTAGGCTGACTATGGTCATTAGCCCAAAACCAGAGTATCTAGGTGGACGCTTTTCAGTTGCCAAAGCTAGTGTTGTGGCTTTGTCACCGACCCAAAGCCGCTAGTTTGGGGCGACGGTCAATGGATGACGTCTAGTTTTGACGCTTAATTTGACGGGAAAGGCGCCCTATGCTTTTTTAGATTAATATCCTCCCGGCAAATTCTCCATCTAAATCTATATTCATGTCTGTAGCAAAAAAATATACAAGCTGTGGGCCACAGCTCCCATTGGAAAGACGCTCTATATAACATAATATTGAAGAAGGAATAAAAGTTTACGGCGAGAAGTTTCTTTTATTTGTGCGGTATAATCGGCAAGCTTTCGGACTATTACGTTCTTCAGCAGGCCAAAGCCAAGGCCTGCGGAAGGACGCAATAGTCCGAAAGCTTGCCGATTATACCGCATAAATAAAAGAAACTCGTCGCTGTAAACTTTGATTCCTTATCCAAGATGATGTCTGGCGATTCCTTCTCTTGTAAAAACAGAATATTCAGTATTTAAAATTAACAGTTTATTAATATTGCTATTTTGTTTCCCAGGATATCTTTCTTAATGGTCTCCTTTTAGATATTAATATATTGGTAATTGTATAGATAAAATAAATTGTCTTCTCTCATTCTTCTACGCTAAAATAAAACTTTACACAATGCTACTAAGTAGTAATTGTATAATGTAATTCCTTGGATAAATGGACACAGACTTGGCTATAAAGATTCTGTTGATGCGATAGATTTAATATAATTCCAAAAATATTTTTTATTGTGTATAACAAATAATAATCATTATATGGAATCGATTTCAGTCAATGTTATATTAAATTGCAACAGAAAGTAAATTAAGGATAATACGTATTCATTAAAAAGTATAGAAATAAATATAGATGGAAAATTTGTTATATGGAAAAAGCCCTATGCTCTCTCTTCCTTCTCGGGGCACGACGCAAACATCGCCCCACGGCTCGCCCTCCACGCCCTACTGACAAACGTCACTTTTACGGGTTATCGCACAATGTGCACAATACTAGGGCCTAAAGTAATAGTAAATAACACACAGAAAAGCGTGCACTCAAGAGTACAATAACAAAAATAAAAAAAACTATGGTCATTTTGTCAATATGATACTGATCTATTAAAAAAAAGCCACCTTTTCCTTTCGCTATGAGTTGACAAAGTCACCAACCATAGTCACCAACTAAATGGGTGTTTTGAAATTGCTAAGACTGATGTCATGGCTTTGTGGGAGTTGAGAGACTTTCTTCCAGCCTGCTGGGATGACAGACCACGTCAAACATACAAGCGGGGCCTGGAAATAGTACAAAGGGTCAACGCTGCGTGGCGCGGCAGATCGGCGGAAGTCAATCAGAACCCAAAAGACATTCTAGGGTCATTAAAAACAATAATAAACATTAAGAGGAGCCTCTTGTGTAAAATTCTTTAATACCGCAAGCTTTCGAACCGAACGTTCTTCAACGGGCGTGGATAGTAAACCGTACTAACATATTATTAGAGGAGAAAAGCTAATATATACACCAATAAATTTACATACTTAAGAGATAATAGCGTAAAAGAGAATACAGCATAACTATTCAAATTGATATTTACATGTTACAAACGTGACAACGAAAATATACAATAAACTTTGCATGAGACTAAAAACTAAGGTAAAAATAAATAAAAACGGCGAAATCCCTACATTAAAAGAACATAGAATATATCAGCATATGGAAGCTAAAACCCAAAAAGACCAAGGCAGGGGGGGGTCCCACCCAGTGCTACCACTATCTTTGAGATATAAAAGGGGGGGGGGAGAGAAAGGCTATTTATAGAGTATCTGGTAAATGTCTGGGAGGTCAATTCTACGGTTACAGCTATTGTTTTGTGTGGAGATAATGGATTCTAGGCAGAGTCTGTGATGTTTGTTATATATGTGTCGGTATTTAACTTGAGGATGGTCGAGATCAAAATCATGGCCTGTTTGAGATATATGTGTGAAAATTAAGGATTTAGGATCTTTATTGCGGATGTTGCGTCTGTGTTCTGAAATTCGGATGCCAGTGGTTCTGCCTGTTTCCCCAACATAAGAAGTTGGGCAATTCAGGCACTGAACGTAATATATTGCACCGGTTGAGTTTATGGGTAGGGTGGGTTTATCAGATTTGGTGATGTGATGTCTAAGGATGGTGGCTAAGTTGGGGGGATTATTGTAGAGAACTTTTATGCCGTATGGACGTAGGACTCTGGATATAGATACTGCGGCAGGGGAGAACGGAAGCCAACATGTGGCCCTATGAATTGTAGTGGTTCTATGGACACATGGATCAAAAGTATGTTTTTCTATAAAATCTATGGGATAACCAGCAGTTGTTAATAAGGAATGGATTCTGGATCTTTCTAATGTTTTAAAAATGGGTAAGGAGCAATGGGAAAAAATTTTTTTAGTTAAGGTCCTGACTGTATTAATTTTAAAGGCGATGGGACTATTGGAGGAGAAATGCGTATATTGGGGAGGGATGTGCTTCTTATGGAAAACAGAGGTGTGAAAAGACTGAGGGGTACGAATAATAAGGATGTCTAGGAAAGGTAAAACAAAGCCTATTTCTGTTTCATATGTAAACTTAATGTGGGGGTTGAAATTATGCAAGGCACTGTATGTTAGTTGAAGGCTGTCTGTTTTAATAATGCAAAAGATATCGTCTACATATCTCCTCCAATAGTATATATCGGAAGGGAGGGCTTGATTGATCCATGTGTCCAAAGAACCCATGACTATTTCAGAGATAATTGATGAGAGGGGACTACCCACAGGGGTTCCTCTGGTCTGTTTGTAAAACTGCTTGTTGAAAGTGAAAGTGCAAATCGAGAGGCAGAGGGAAGCTAGTTGTAGAATATGGGAGGCCGTTTGTGTGTCAATGTTATTGGTAATAAGGAAAGATTGCAACTTGTCAGCAATGAGGGAGTGTGGAAGTGAGAGGTATAACGACGTGACGTCAAAAGACACCATACTGTGTAGGGGTGGTGGTTGTAAATCAAGGAGGTCTTCTATGAAACTGGGGGGATGCGTGATACTATATGTGTTAGGATTGTCTTTCATGAGAGGGGACAAAACACTTACCAAAAACTTGGCTACAGAATAGACTGGAGAAAGGTGATAAGCTATTATGGGTCTGAGTGGGTGACTTAAATAATTTTACACAAGAGACTCCTCTTAATGTTTATTATTGTTTTTAATGATCGTGATTTTAAGAGTTTTAATCCTACAATTTTAGCCTTAGTCCTTTTACAATGAGTCACCCGAATCCTGATCTTCGTTTTTATATACACCAATTGGAAAAGAAATCCCTACAGCTGTCTAAATGGAGACATCATCTTACCTTTAACCTGCATTGCAAAAAATTCGGTTTCATCCCGCCGTCCCTTAGAATAAAAGATCCTGTCAAGAATCCGTTCTCCTCAAAGCTTACCAGGAAGTTTCATTTGGACTTACTCGATGCCAGAATACAAGGTTCTCATTCCAATATTAGATTCCTCTCCAGATCTATCAAAGGCCTCATCTTTCTTCTCCACCAGTTAATGTCCGCGGACGACATCGCTAACCTAGTAAGATCCATCACCCTTAAAGTTCATCAACAATAAATTTCGCTTAAGAATAGGCATCTATCAAAATTTGCATATTGGAAAAGAAAGTTTCATTTTCCTGATGTCGCCGAGTCTACAGGATCTGTTCCTCCCAACGTCCTAAATCTGTCTTCAACCAAGCTGTCTGAAAGAGAGGAAAGGATCTTAGCGTTAGGTTTTCAATTCATCCCCCCTGCTAAACCGGACATCCCTAGAATAATTGCCGGGATCGAAGGCGTCACTAGCTCACTTAATCATCTTGAAACTCTTAAAGTACGAAACGCCGTAGTTCAAATTCTCCGCAGACCTTCACAGATACCATATTCCAGCAATAGACATCGCCCGATCATCAAGAAGTTGAAAAGTTACAAGTCTCTTATTTTCATTAAAGCAGACAAAGGAAGCCATACTGTCGTACTGGATCGCTCAGATTATCTATCTAAGATGACAGACATTATCCAGGACGACACTACTTTTTCTTCCATTTCACCCCAGGAAAATCGTGCTTTAACCAAATCGTTCAGAAAGTCGCTCTACGAAATGAAGAAATCCAGTATCATCACACCTGATCAATTTGCTCAATTTACATCTTGCCTTGATAAAGATGCTTATATTTATGGCTTGCCCAAAGTACACAAGCCGGGGGTCCCACTCAGACCCATAATAGCTTATCACCTTTCTCCAGCCTATTCTGTAGCTAAGTTTTTGGTAAGTTTTTTGTCCCCTCTCATGAAAGACAATCCTAACACATATAGCATCACGCATCCCCCCAGTTTCATTGAAAACCTCCTTGATTAACAACCACCACCCCTACACAGTATGGTGTCTTTTGACGTCACATCGTTATACCTCTCACTTCCACACTCCCTCATTGCTGACAAGTTGCAATCTTTCCTTATTACCAATAACATTGACACACAAACGGCCTCCCATATTCTACAACTTGCTTCCCTCTGCCTCTCGATTTGCACTTTCACCTTCAACAAGCAGTTTTACAAACAGACCAGAGGAACCCCTATGGGTAGTCCCCTCTCATCAATTATCTCTGAAATAGTCATGGGTTCTTTGGACACATGGATCAATCAAGCCCTCCCTTCCGATATATACTATTGGAGGAGATATGTAGACGATATCTTTTGCATTATTAAAACAGACAGCCTTCAACTAACATACAGTGCCTTGCATAATTTCAACCCCCACATTAAGTTTACATATGAAACAGAAATAGGCTTTGTTTTACCTTTCCTAGACATCCTTATTATTCGTACCCCTCAGTCTTTTCACACCTCTGTTTTCCATAAGAAGCACATCCCTCCCCAATATACGCATTTCTCCTCCAATAGTCCCATCGCCTTTAAAATTAATACAGTCAGGACCTTAACTAAAAGAATTTTTACCCATTGCGTCTTACCCATTTTTAAAACAATAGAAAGATCCAGAATCCATTCCATATTAACAACCGCTGGTTATCCCATAGATTTTATAGAAAAACATACTTTTGATCCATGTGTCCATAGAACCACTACAATTCATAGGGCCACATGTTGGCTTCCGTTCTCCCCTGCCGCAGTATCCATTTCCAGAGTCCTACGCCCATACGGCATAAAAGTTCTCTACAATAGTCCCCCCAACTTAGCCACCATCCTTAGACATCACATCACCAAATCTGATAAACCCACCCTACCCATAAACTCAACCGGTGCAATATATTCCGTACAGTGCCTGAATTGCCCAACTTCTTATGTTGGGGAAACAGGCAGAACCACTGGCATCCGAATTTCAGAACACAGACGCAACATCCGCAATAAAGATCCTAAATCCTTAATTTTCACACATATATCTCAAACAGGCCATAGTTTTGATCTCGACCATCCTCAAGTTAAATACCGACACATATATAACAAACATTACAGACTCTGCCTAGAATCCATTATCTCCACACAAAACAATAGCTGTAACCGTAGAATTGACCTCCCAGACATTTACCAGATACTCTATAAATAGCCTTTCTCCCCCCCTCCCCCCCCTTTTATATCTCAAAGATAGTGGTAGCACTGGGTGGGTCCCCCCCTGCCTTGGTCTTTTTGGGTTTTAGCTTCCATATGCTGATATATTCTATGTTCTTTTAATGTAGGGATTTCGCCGCTTTTATTTATTTTTACCTTAGTTTTTAGTCTCATGCAAAGTTTTTTGTATATTTTCGTTGTCACGTTTGTAACATGTAAATTCCAATTTAAATAGTTATGCTGTATTCTCTTTTACGCTATTAACTCTTAAGTATGTAAATTTATTGGTGTATATATTAGCTTTTCTCCTCTAATAATATGTTAGTACGGTTTACTATCCACGCCTGTTGAAGAACGTTCGGTTCGAAAGCTTGCGGTATTAAAGAATTTTACACAAGAGGCTCCTCTTAATGTTTATTATTGTTTTTAATGATCGTGATTTTAAGAGTTTTAATCCTACACATTCTAGGGTGTTGTCCTTTTGTCTTCCTTTATCGACTTTCTATATAAATGTAACAAAGGCGTAATACTAATGAACACTAACTTTGAAATACTTTCTGGGCCATCTCTGGACTTAATAAATCGACACTCAACAGATCCAAATATGATAGCTTTCAGCGCTGGTCAAGAGATGATACGTAGGTTTTGCGACTATTTTGACTAGAGAGGTGACCTTCAGGAAATTCCCACAAGGATATTTCGGCCATATAGGTTTATGTAAGTGTACAATTAAACTATTGTGTATATTATATATAACCGACCACAGAACTTTTGAATCAGAAAGTTAAGCCTGCCACAACTCACCTATCCAAAATTCTTGTTTCAAACTTCCAAACCCTCGCTTGTATTCTAACCAGACTCTGTTGAAGTAATAATCAGGGTTTCCATATTGGCCTCTTCTCTGAATAACCTAGACAAACACACATCCTCACTATAGAATCAATTATTTACAAGTATATATATGTCATAATATTTGGAAATATGTAAAATAAAATGGCCTGTGTGGGAGTACAAGGAAAGAGGGAAGATAGCGAGGTTAACAAACAACCCCCTTGGTAAACAAGTATCACGACTTCATTATCTCCCCTAGGGGACTTATCTTACTTAAAAGCGGCTTATAAGCGGCTAGACGGGATGATCAAAGTTCAGTTCTCACCGAGGTGGCCTCGACGCCAGTTGTTCTAGGGGTTGTTCTGGGACCTTCTATCTTTCCTCCCCGAGCTATTTCCTCACGGGTTTTTGCCTCTGGATCTTGTCTACTGTGTGTCCTTACCACCCATCGCTCAACAACCACGACTGCTTCTAGCCAACATGCCACACTGCATTCATCCAACAGCATAAACTACTACTACATTACCACATATATATATATATGTGCCTTCATTATTATTATTTTTTTATTTTTAATTTTTTTAATATTATTATTTTTTTTATTTAACAGAGTTGGGAGAGACACGCTATATCCACAATTTGGATAATTGCGTGTATATATTACATTATATACAATTAACACAATTGAACATTGGGAAGCATAAAAATTAGGCGTTCGATGTCAAATTTTGCATATAGTAATTAGAAATAGTAGCTTGAAATATATACAGTCAACACTTTCGCCTCAAAATATACATCCTGCAGAATCTATTAAACTTGATGTATTGGTCTTTATTGCGAGCAGCTTGTTTTGTATTAGTCAGGTAAAGTTGGTTTTCTTCCTTTAGATCAGAAGTTAATGGACAGTTTATCAGAAGGTGTTCAGGGGCTTGTTGTTCGTTTCCACAAGTGCATGCAGGTGAACCAATTTTGCCAATTCTTTACAAATATGTGTTGAAGTCACCATGTCCAGTAAAAAATTAAACGTTATAGAAGTTGGGTTGAACATAGTTAGGAATTCTTGAAGTATCAAAGAATTCCTTGAAATTATCATTGGCACCCCCATAGTATTCCTCAAATTTATGGTTTATAAAATTAGATATAATTTTTATTTTAGTTGGATCTGATTTTTTTGTATCCAATATTTATTTTTAGTATATTTGTCTCAATAAAATCCGTGAGCTTTGGTGTTCTAGCAACAATATGAGTACAGTTTGAAGATGTTGAATTATAAACCTGTGTACTGTGCTTCAAAATTTTGTACTGCAGAGAGTTTAATTTATCTTTGACTTTTTTGGGTAAAGTTGTACCAGATCGTGGAACCATAAGTTAAAACTTCGAAACAGTGTCTTATAGAGTTCTATTCTTCTTTTACTGTCCAGTCCCCATGCTTTCCCGGTTAATCCAATTAGGTATCCACTAGCTCTATTTGTCTTAGTAATAATCTCATCAATATGGGGCACAAAATCCAATTTGTTTTTATTTCTATGATTTTTAAAAGTTATTCCCATAATCTTCAGTTTTTCCACCCGATTGGCAGTGATAGTGTTCGGAATTTTTGCAGCTATTTTGCTATTACACAAGTATAAGATTTTCGTTTTCTCTTCAGATACGGTCAACTTATTGTTCCCACGCCAGTCTAATATTCTCCCCATGACCTTTTCTGTTGTATTTAGAAGTTCTGTCAAGTTGTTTTCCCAACATATCACAGTTATATCATCCGCATAAGCAATGATTTCACGGTTTGATTCTGAATAGTTATTCAATAAATCGTTTAGAATAATATTCCAAATTGTAGGAGATATAGGCCCACCCTGTGGACATCCCTTGCTTAATTTTTTATGGGTTTCATTTGATGAGTATATAAATCTCACTCTTCTATTATTAAAAAAAAGACTGTAGTAGTTTTATTATTGAAGCTTGAACGTTGTCCTCATCTAGTCTTTTCAGCACCATCGGCCACCATACATTGTCGAACGCTCCACTTATATAAACTGCGATTATAGCTGTATATTCTTTGTTTTTATGTTCTAGAGCTATTTTTACAATTTCATTTAATGCAGAGATGGTAGATCTTGATCTTCTAAATCCATGTTGACGATTATTAAGCAGATTCGAGTCAATATGGAAGCTAAGCAATTACCATTTATATGCTTAACTGAACTAATGAATTTGTCCCGTAATTCAAATATCCACATAGGTCTTGTTAAAACCATTAATGACATTCTGAATTCCACTGGTTTTTCTTATCTGATTAATTGCACCGATAAGGACTTTCTTCAACATGAACTGCCACTGATTACTAGAACAGCAATAGACCAATCCATACAAGGTGACTGGGAGAGAATCAATAATACAAAACAATATCCTCACTATAGAAACCTGAAGAAAACATCCCTTCCTGAAGGATATCTGTCGGACAATCTTCCATTCATTATTAAACGGCACATTGCCCAACTGCGAGTACTTTACACATTCTTCCGGGAAAATCACAATAACATTTTCGGAGAAACGGAACTGTTATGTAAGCTCTGTAAGCAGAAAATGAA
This sequence comes from Cordylochernes scorpioides, assembly GCA_030710605.1. NCBI lineage: Eukaryota > Metazoa > Arthropoda > Arachnida > Pseudoscorpiones > Chernetidae > Cordylochernes > Cordylochernes scorpioides. The sequence goes on along the minus strand of CP092865.1, from coordinate 123,236,991 downwards.
CTCCGAAATATCTCACTATTTTTTCCACTGTACAAGTATTTCAGATGAAAGAAAAACATTTATTTCGAAACAGGATAATAAATTCCCGGACACAGTTGAGGATATCTTAACAAACTACATAACAGATAGAAAGTTTTCACTGGATCTATGTGGGTTTTACAAGGCAGTGAATAAAAAGGCATCGCTACTGTTACTTTGAATTAGGTGAATATGTGTATATATATATATATTATTTTTTTTTTAATTTTCTTTTTTTGTTGTTGTTCACTTCTTTATCTCTTTCTTACTTTGCTTCTTGGATCCTGCAGTCGAGTCTTTTGTAAGACTTTGGGTCTTAATGGGGGATTTTGTTGTTATGTTGTATATATGTATGCGTATGTATATATCATACTTACATAATCTTTCGTTTTCTTCTTCTGTATATTCCCCACTTTCACAGGCATATCTCTCTTGTAATCTCGGGGAGAATCCTCTATAAGACCAGTGTGTCTTAATAAAGGCTTTTGTGTGTGTGTGATTAATCAAGAAAAGCTAACTACGGACGCGTTTCGGGCTGTTGGCCCTCATCAGCGTGGTGCAAGCTGTACCTCAACGACAAAAAAAAAATTGGTCATTAAAGCATCCTGAAAAATCAATCAAACGGGTAGTTAAGGCCAGATTTGCGTGAGAACGCTACACAATGTGAAAAATAGTACAAATGTGATATTGGGGATAAGGTGCATAAATTAAGAAAAAGGCATTACCTTATCGTGCAACTGAAAGTTGCTGATGGCTTGCGCCATCTATCGGAATAAATATCAACTATTCTCGTTGATTTTTAATTATTCCAGAATTGGCCAAATACCCATTCTTGATTAATAAAGAAAAGCTAACCACGGACGCGTTTCGGGCTGTTGGCCCTCATCAGCGTGGTGCAAGCTGTACCTCAACGACCAAAAAAAATTGGTCATTAAGGCATCCTGAAAAATCATGAAACGGGTAGTTAAGGCCAGATTTGCGTGAGAAAGCTACACAATGTGAAAAAACAGTACAAATGTGATATTGTATTGGGATAAGGTGCATAAATTAAGAAAAAGGCATCTCCTTATCGCGCAACTGAAAGTTGCTGATGACTTGCGCCATCTATTTCAGGATGACTTAATGACCAATTTTTTTGGTCGTTGAGGTACAGCTTGTACCACGCTGATGAGGGCCAACATCCCGAAACGCGTCCGTGGTTAGCTTTTCTTGATTAATCATGAATGGGTATTTGGCCAATTCTGGAATAATTAAAAAGCAACGAGAATAGTTGCTATTTATTCCGATAGATGGCGCAAGCCATCAGCAACTTTCAGTTGCACGATAAGGAGATGCCTTTTTCGTAATATATATATATATATATATATTTATGCAATATAATTCCCACACTACTTGTAAATAGTCAACACCTATTTTTAATTTTGATATCCATATATATCAATATCTATAATCAAAGAGTAAATAGTCAATGCTTGTATATAATTTTTTGACCAACGACCCGAGGGGTAAGAGGGAGAAGAGGAGAACAATGGAGTTGGAAAATAAACAAAGAGAAAATGGCTGCGTTTCTTTTTGTCGCGTCTATTATTTCTTATATACAAATTTAGAGTTATAAATTTATAATTATTCAAAGATTTACCTTAATACGACAGTATTTAGCCGACACAGGATATAATAACCGGTACGTTTTTTTTCTTTTTTAAAACTTTATTGGATTTAGCCTTTAGCCTACAACCATTCGCCACAAAAATGCCAAAAAGGAAGCCAGATACCGACACTCATTTTTCTGACAGAAACGATAATATGGAATTTAAATTAATGAAAGAACAAATTAATTTACTAACACAAATTAGACAACACAACACACACAACACACACACACACACAACAGACGATCTCAAATAAAAATTATATAAGTAAATTCTCTGGCCTCAATCTAGATATAAATAATTTCTTTCGTAACATTGAGGATGCAACGAACGACGAACGAGACAGAAAAAAAATAGTTATTCCAAATTTAGAAGAAGAAGCTAAAAATATATTTTATCGAATGGGCTTAGAACAAGAGCCTTATTTAAATATCAAACAGAAACTGTCCACAATCTATATATCAAAGAAGAAGACAACGTTGGAAGAATTGTTCACTCGCCAATTGGAAAAGCCAGAAAAAATTAACGATTATTACCATTTTAAAGTTGTGGGTGCATTAGAGAACTCACTTCCAAACAGATTGTTGAAGCACTTACGGCTGGTGTAACGTATGATTTGAAGAAAATGATATACACCAGGAACCCACAGACGCCTGAAAAATGGTTGGACTATGTGAACACCATCCAAAAGTGGCCAGTAACGAGTGCTCGGGGACAACCGACACCACAGCGTGACCTTGACCGTTGGCGACCCGAATCCACTCCCTCGCCTGGCCAAGGACATTACCGGCCACAGTATGGGCAAGCAGCGTTTCGCCGACCTGGAGGTGGACGTTTTGCCTTTCGCAACTACGCGGATACCACGCTGCCCAAGGAACCCAGGGAACCAGCCACATCGAGCGGACATCAACCCAGATCACAAGGATGTGATCCCTCATCCAGGAAAGAACCAGCATAATGTAAGACTATTCTTTAATTTATCTATTTTCACCTTCAATGTTAAATTTCTTGTGGATACTGGCTCTACCATTAACCTAATATCTTTTGATTATTTGCATAAAATTTTGCCATCAGATATATTTCGAAATATAACTAAATATTCAGTTAATAAGCATTCTAGAATTAATACATTGAGTGGACCAATCCAACATATATTTTATGTTATTTTACCAGTCAGTTTTTTTAAAGAAAAGTTAGCTTAAAATTTTATATATTTCATCTACCATATGAAATTGCACTAATAGGATTATATACTCTAAAAAGATTAAAAACTAGAATTGACTTCAATAGAAATGTAGTGAGTCAACAAGGCCCAAATATTCCTGCTACCCTTTTTTATTTTGAAACAGATTTGGCTTATGTAAATGATGCATACAATGTGATAAATCCAGATAGGAAATATAATATAAACCAACACCTTCATATTGTTAATACACAAATCTTAGATAATCACTGTGCACCTTCAGGAAGTAATCCACTCTATGTTAATCATTTACAACAGACACTTTCCACTCAATCAAGCATTCCAGGTGAAAATAAGTTAACCAGTGATTTAATTGATAAGCGTTTTTATAAGATAAACTATCGAGGGTTGAAAGAAAAAATAAATTTTGGATTTTTAAACACATCATCATCTAAGATATGGTATAACCCCTTCGGTTAGTTTCGAAAATCGATGTTCGGTAAAACCTATCCTAAGATGAGCACTTCAAAATGTTAGTTCGAATTAGAGATCATCCTTTAAAAAAAAAAGAGAAGAAAATTTTGGCTGTATTGCTTTGACCTATGTACTTCCATTGAATGAGTCGTAAACTCAATGTACGAGTATATCATAGGAAAAAGTACACAGACAACGTTATCCAGACTTCCAGGTTGGAACATAGGTCTAACCAACTTGTGGCCAACGATAGGAAGAATAGGGATCGTAGGATGAAGAAAGATATGAACATTTTCAAAGTGAGCAATCGTGGCCGAGAGATCTACCATCCGTAGTCTTAGCTTTTTAACCCCGCACTGTTCGAATCCTATCGACTTATTAGAGAATAAAAATGTAATTAATAACAGTTTAAAATATCAATAGTATATCATAACCTCGTTAGGATATTTTCAATTCAGAGAAAATAAAAAATTTTATCTAGACGGTGCAGCTACGAATTTCATCTTGCGCACACCCACACAGGTTCACTGCAATATAATTCCCACACTACTTGTAAATAGTCAACACATTTTTTATTTTAATATCCATATATTTTAATATCTATAATCAAAGAGTAAATAGTCAATGCTTGTATATAATTTTTTTACCAACGACCCGAGGGGTAAGAGGGAGAAGAGGAGAACAAAGGAGTTGGGAAATAAACAAAGAGAAAATGGCTGCGTTTCTTTTTGTAGCGTCTTTTATTTATTATATACAAATTTAGAGTTTTAAATTTATAATTATTCAAAGACTTACCTTAATACGACATATAAATAAATATATATATATATATATATGTCATAATTTGTACATAACTGGATGCAAACCCGCCCCAATATGTATGCAATGTATGTTTTAAAAGATTTTAATAAAGACAAGGCTTAAGAAATCTGGGAGAGAAAGGCCATCAAAGAGGAAGCAATCATTAGCAGGTTTTATTATCCCGGAACTCATAAAACTGGGTTCAAGAACCTAGCATTTCCTGGATCAGGTTAGAACAAGTCCAGAAACAAAAGAATAGCAAAGACCCAATCAGAGAGTAGGGAATTAGCTAGGAGCCAATGGGAATCGAGCACCCCTGGAAATTCATCCAATGAGAGCCCGGAATAGTTTTCGTCTTAAATCGGGAACGAAGAATAGGCAGTTGGGAACTGAACAGGATCGAGTTAGCACCTGGACCGCCGTTGAGACCACCTTGGAGCCAATCCCATCTCCTCAACCCCTCAGATAAGTCAATCCTCAATCATGTGAACCGTTATAGTCAATAGCCAACTCAAACCAATAGCTTCAACTCCTTTTCTCCCTAGATTGCTAGCCTTTTCCAACCCAGACTCTGTGTTTCGTTATTTTCCCCTGTTTGAATACCTTACCACTCAGCAACAACGACTGCGCCCACCACAATTCAACCAATCAACAAGCAACTCAACCCATCAATCCAAAAAGGTATTGTCCCAACGTTACAGTGAGTCGATAGGATTCTACAACAGTGTAATACATCAAATATTACAGTGTAATAACTTTTCGAATATTACATATATATATAAGATGCATATATTGGATTTATAATGAATTTATTGTTCCAATATTTCGAGGGGCAACTCGCTTCTCTTTATCGAGGATGTTTGTGTTTTTCACTAAAGCATGCGCGCACGCGTACACCACTCTCGTTCTACAAGGCTAATGAAAGAATTATATCTTTGATTTAAAGATTACATTCAGTATATATACAGCTAACAATTATATATAATATTGCAGATAAATACCATTATTATTATTTTGTCTACACATTGTGCTTGAAATAGAGATTTATATACAACAGTGTAACCCTAAACAATTGTGTGCATACATATTAATTCTAAATTATTGATAAAATTTTGAAGAAAAATAAATGAGTAAATTAAAAGTATATACATAGTTATTTACAAACAATTAGGATATGAATTCTTTATAAATTTCAGGAAAATCAATTTTTCTGTTTATACTGTGTTTATCTTCGGCAGAAGCCCAACTTTCTAAAAACAGTCTACAATGCTTTTCTGTAATATTTTTGTATATACGAATTGAGGCTTGTTTAAAATCTGGTATATGGCTATTATTTAGGTAGTGGTCAACTAGGAGGGATAATGTTTTGTAGTCTTCTAAAGCTGCTTTATGTTGATTAATACGATATTTAAGTGATTTACCTGTTTCTCCAATGTATGACATGTTTGGCAGGGAATTTTGTAATTTACATTGGTTGTAATTTCTTGGTTTGAAATATTTTTTGCATCTGAGTGGCGTAAGATTTATTGTAGATTTTTTTGCATATTGATATGTTGTAATTATATTATATCTCTTTAAAATTCGGGCAATTCTCTCTGAGCCGTAGCTATATGGAATAGAGCAATATCTTTTTTTGAGGCTGATCACGACTATTTTTTGAAGGTATAGCTCTTTGTTTATGAAAATGTTTTTCAATAATTTTTTTAGGATAATTATTATTTATCAATTCTTTGAAAATTCTATTTCTTTCTTCTGTTGCACTATTTCTATTTGAGTAAGGTGTTTCTATTCTCTTGGTAAGAGATTTCACTACGGCGATTTTATTATGTATGGGGCCAAAGGAGCTGAAATTTAAATAGTTTCCGGTGTGAGTAGGTTTTCTGTATATACAAGTTTCTATGTTATATTGATTTCCTTTAAGCTGAATGTCCAAAAAGGCTAGGGAATTATTGCTTTCTTTTTCATGTGTGAACTTTAAAAAAGGTTTGAGACTATTGAGAAAACGTAAGAAGCTGTCAATGTTTGTTTCTGTTAGAAAATAAAATGTCATCAATATATCGTAGCCATAATATTATTTTAAATTGGTTTGAGTTAATTATTTTTTCATCTATTTCATTCATAAATATGTTGCTAATGCAGATGAAATCGGGTTGCCCATTGGTAGGCCTTTAATTTGCCGGAAAAATCTGTCTTTGAAACTGAAAAAAACTATTGTCTAAACAAAGTTTGATTGAATCTATTAATGCTTCTTTAGAGAGGGGAAGAACTATTTCTGGATGGATTTCAAGAAATGATCGGAGGGCCAGGAGTGCTTCATCGTGCGGGATTGAGGTGTAGAGATATTCTATATCGAAGGAAACCATCTTGTTGTCATTTGATATTTGAACGGTTTTGATATATAGCTTCAACAGCTACTATGGGATAGGGTACTGTGTGAGGTAGTTGCTTTTGGAATGGAGAGATGACTGAAGATAGAAATTTCGTGAGAGGGTAAAGAGGAGAACCAGCATAGCTCACTATTGGTCGTAATGGAATGTTGGGTTTATATGGATTTTAGGTAGGCCGTAAAAGTTGGGTAGTTTTTTCTTCTGCTTTTAATTTTTCGAACGATTTTTTATTAAGATTATGTGTGCGTATAATTTTATTTAGTTTTTTATTAAATTCTTTAGTGATATTAGGCAATGGATCTTTTGATAATTCTTCGTAAATTTCTTTATCTTGTAGTAATTGTTCGATTTTAGAGTTATATTCAGAGGTATCCATGATTACAGTATTCCTTCCTTTATCGGAAGATGTTATGATTATATCTTTGTTCTATCTTAATAGATTAATTGCCTTTCTTTCATTTTGGTGTAAATTGGTCTTATTTTGTCTTTCTATTTTCTTAATTATCGGTGTTATTTCTGTTCTAACTTTAGATTTATCGTCATCGGGTAAAAGCTTTATAGAATTTTCTATAGAGGCTAAGGTTTTAGGAATATGTATTTTTTGTGATGGAACAAAATTCAATCCTTTAGATAAAATATGTATTTATATATATATGTATAGACAAATGTAAAGGCATACATGTATAAGAGCGCAAGTGTCCCTAGGGGGACATAGCACTTTAAATTCAAATAAAATAGAATAAAAATAATATATATATTTTTTTTTTCGAAAAAAGGTTTATTTTTGATTTAATAAGATTTTATCCAATATTTCGATGGACCAATTATACATCTTTTACGAGGTTTTTTGTTTTGAATCAAACAGCCTTCTGAAAAATGGACGATTTGTACATCGTAATATTGGATAAATAAACACTATTATCAAATCCAAAATAAGCCTTTTTTTAAAATTATCTCTTTGTGTTATTCGGCATGACGTTTCTCAAATCCTGGCTTCCTTTGTTGATGCATCATACCGGAATTGCCTTATGGATGTCTATCATCTCATAATAGTAGTTATAATACTGTAAATACAAGCTCTAATTATCATGTATGTCCTACATATACCTATGTAGAGATATTTTTATACATTCTAAGAGGTTATCTCACCGTCTATCTAACGTAGTTATATCACAGTAGACCTTAGCTCTTGTTACCATATCATCCAGGTCCTACAGCTACCTATGTAGAAACTATCTCTCCATCTATCTACCGTAGTCATATCACAGTAGACCTTAGATCTTGTTACCACATCATCCAGGTCCTACAGGTACCTATGTAGAAACTATCTCACCATCTATCTACCGTAGTTATATCACAGTAGACCTTAGCTCTTGTTACCATATCATCCAGGTCCTACAGCTACCTATGTAGAAATTATCTCACCGTCTATCTAACGTAGTTATATCACAGTAAACCTTAGCTCTTGTTACCATATCATCCAGGTCCTACAGCTACCTATGTAGAACCTATCTCACCGTCTATCTAACGTAGTCATATCAGAGTAGACCTTAGCTCTTGTTACCACATCATCCAGGTCCTACAGATACCTATGTAGAAACTATCTCACCGTCTATCTAACGTAGTCATATCACAGTAGACCTTAGCTCTTGTTACCATATCATCCAGGTCCTACAGCTACCTATGTAGAAACTATCTCACCGTCTATCTAACGTAGTCATATCACAGTAGACCTTAGCTCTTGTTACCACATCATCCAGGTCCTACAGCTACCAATGTAGAAACTATCTCACCGTCTATCTAACGTAGTCATATCACAGTAGACCTTAGCTCTTGTTACCACATCATCCAGGTCCTACAGCTACCTATGTAGAAACTATCTCACCGTCTATCTAACGTAGTCATATCACGGTAGACCTTAGCTCTTGTTACCACATCATCCAGGTCCTACAGCTACCTATGTAGAAACTATCTCACCGTCTATCTAACGTAGTCACATCACAGTAAACCTTAGCTCTAGTTACCACATCATCCAGGTCCTACAGCTACCTATGTAGAAACTATCTCACCGTCTATCTACCGTAGTCATATCACAGTAGACCTTAGATCTTGTTACCACATCATCCAGGTCCTACAGGTACCTATGTAGAAACTATCTCACCGTCTATCTACCGTAGTCATATCACAGTAGACCATAGCTCTAGTTACCACATCATCCAGGTCTTACAGCTACCTATATAGAAACTATCTCACCGTCTATCTAACGCAATCATATCACAGTAGACCTTAGCTCTTGTTACCACATCATCCAGGTCCTACAGCTACCTATGTAGAAACTATCTCACCGTCTATCTAACGTAGTCATATCAGAGTAGACCTTAGCTGTAGTTACCACATCATCCAGGTCCTACAGATACCTATGTAGAAATTATCTCACCGTCCATCCACCGCCGTCAGTGTCCATGTCACAGAACACCTTCACGCCAATCTTAAAGGTATTCGGCCAAATCTCGTAGACCTCAGTCTCGGAGCTGTCTATCTCACTGCAGTCGTTTGGAAGTTCACCTGCAACCAACGAAATCTGTTATATTTGGTAACTTAAATGGAATATTACCGATTATATATAGGGAAAATAATAATCTGCCATCGTTATATACGTTAATTGTTAGGTTTTTCTATATAAAGAGAAGTTATTCTTTGCTATTTAATTGTAAATTGAATTATCAATTTCATTGTGCATATCAATCTGAATATATATGTAAGAATAGGTGTGAATCCTGTCGACTCTATATAATATTCGTGGTTGAATCCTGTGGACTCAATGTAAGATTGGTGTTTACCTTGTTGGATTCTTATTGAGTTGTGTAAGATCCTATCGACTCACTGTAGGATTGGTGTTGTATTGCTGGTGAATTGTGTGGTTGGGTGGATTTTATTGGATTGATGATTGATGGCGCAGTCTTAGTCGAATGGTGGTTTTCCACAGGGGAATAACGAACACACCTGGATGGGATAGAAAATAGACCTTGCGAAAGAGAGAGTGATGAGACTGGAGGAGGTACTTTGCCTTTCACATGATGGAGCGGACACTACTTGGTTGGAGCCTAAGTTGAGCACACCTTGCTTCTAGCACGGACACCTACCTTCTTTTTAACTTCTTGTCCGAGATCATCGTAATTAACTCTCTCGACTTCTCATTGGTGGAGATCCTTCCACGTGCTCTCTGATGATTCGCTATCAGTTGGTCATGCTTAAAGGTGATTGGTTGTTGATTTGACATGCTTAACTGTGATTGGCTTAGTACCTCCATTGTCGCCATTATTGCAATCTTCCAGAAAGAAGAATGTCTTTGAACTTAGGTTTTATGGGTCCTGGGCAGTGACCTTCACTTCCTGAATGATGCAATCCTGTTAATTGTTATTCCCTTTTCGCGATGCCTAACTTTTATTAAATCTTTTGACGATACATTTCATAGATTGTGGTGCGGTTACATATTGTTATATACAGATTATCACATATATATATATAGAGAGAGAGATATTTATAACCCAGGTTCCTGTAGTGCAGAGCACCAACTACCCGGGGAATTTAGCTCATTAGTATGGAATAGTGTTGAGCGATTTTACTCGCGTCCTGTTTTCATTGCTGAGTTGAACCAGTTGACCAGAATTTTCCATGCTGAGGTTGAGTCTGGGATACTGGCCATAGATGTAGGATTTAGGTGGGTCAGTCCAAGCAGGATAGCTGTTTGTATCCTATGTCTCAGGAATGCTGGACAGCTGAAGAGAAGATGATCGACTGTCTGTAGCTCTTCTGAACAGTGGATACAGGTAGGGTCTGTTTCGGGATGTAAACAATCTGAATAGTATTTTATTAAACTCTACTATATACATATATATGATAAAATGTACTCTGATTTTATTGTTAAATTTTGTGGTTTATATATCTTGGCTGATTGTTGAGGGAAGTCGTCAAAATTGTCATTGTCATCTGGAATTAACTTATTCATTAATTCGATTATATATTTTTTGCTTTTAAATTTTCAAGTGACTTATCAATAATGGGTATTCTCTTTTGTTCTTTTGTTGTTCTCAATTTACTAAAAATCTTAAATGCTTTTCCAAATTGATTATTAGTAAGGTTTTCTTCCATAAAGAATCAGCTATTGATCCTTTTAGCTTTTTTTTTGCATTATTGTATTCATTCCTAACTGATTTAAATAAAGTTTAACAAATTGTTTCATTATGATAATATAAATTTACTATATAGTGGAAATACGTTCTCATCTTTTCCCGTTCGCTATTCCACCAGTTAATTCTAGAGAACTCTTTAAGATTTGCGGGCTTAACTTACAAAGATTGGTAGGCGGCTTCTATTAATAGATTCGTGATTCCAAATTTCACTTGATCAATATCTGTTTCGTTTTCTGCTTTAGCTATTGCATTTTCCAATCTACAGGGTGTACCAGGTAAATTGGGAATTTCAACAATGGTATTTTAACTGAAATTTTTTGCAAGTAAAAATTAAAATATCCGAATGAAATTTGACACAGTAGTAGATAAAAGGATATAGTTTTTATTTATTCAATGTAGTTTCCATTATTAGCTACAACAGTCTCGAGGCGAGTGCGGAATGAAGCACAGGCCTTGGCGACGATGACGTTGTCCATTTGGGTCATCACCGTGTGAACTGCTTTCTTGACAGACTGGACGGTGGTATGAGGAGCTTTGTTGACATCTCTCTCAACAACGCCCCATACATAGTAGTCGAGGGGATTGCAATCTGGAAAATTAGGGGGCCAAATATCAGGACCCCAGTGACTAGGGACGTTAAGTGTCAGCCACGATTGTGTCTTTTTTGCCTTATGGGCTGGAGCTGAGTCCTGTTGGAAGACATACTTCCTTCCTGCGGCCACCATGTCCATCCAAGGCTTCACAACGGTCTCCAGAACATTGATGTAGGTGTCAGCGTTCATCCTAAGGCCCTTCTCAAAGAAATGGGGAGGCATGACATCACCTTCACTGCTGATAACGCCAAGGACCATTACGGAGGCAGGAAATTTCGTGTGCATCACGACAGGTATCTCTGAGGGGTCTTTACAGATCCAGCGATCATTCCTGGGATTTACCTTTTGGTCCACGTCAAAGTTCTTTTCGTCAGAGAAGAACCTTAGCATGCCAAAAGAGTCGTGTTTCAGGTTGTTGAGGAGGGCAGCAGCCTTTCCTTTTCTGTTATTCTTCATATTCTCAGTCAGCAACTGACCTTTCCGAAGGGCATAAGACTTGAGACCAAGGTTCTCATGGATAGTTCTGACAATTGTCATAGAGCCAACGTCCATTTCCTTGGCTATGGCCCTCATGCTCTTCCCAGGGTTTCCATCAATCTTCTCCTTGACATTTTTGACAAATTCTTCGCCTCTTACCCTGTCCGATCGACGCGAGTGCTTTTTCCTTGTAGCTATCCCCTCTTTGTTACTGTCGGCCTCATCAAACTGCTTCTTGACACGATAAATAGTGGTTTTGGGCAACTTAAGAAAATCCACTATCTCTTTGGGGCTCCTTCCGGCGCGCAGAGCAACGATGATGGCAGCTCGATTTTCAAATTCTCGGTTACTCTTCATCACTACACTGCGCACACATGTACTGTTGCATTTTACATGAATATGGCTACGTAATGAAAAAAAAACAAGTTTTTAATCTCAAGTAGTTTTTGTTTTATGGACTGTCAAAGTTAGTCCCAATTTACCTGGTACACCCTGTATGTATTTCTAATATTAATATGTTATCAGCATATATCGACCAGTTTGCATTTTTTCCTAGAATTTTCATGTAGATTCATGTATATTGATCAAATAATTATTTTTTAATATTCCAAACACTATAGCAACATTATAAGAAATTTTAGATATTTTAAAATTGTGCCAATTAATTATCGAATTCAATGAATGTTTATTAGAAATAGTGATATCTATTATACTAGTATTGCGACAAGTGTTGATTTCTAGGTTATGAATGTATAGGTTAGCTTCTTCAATAATTGTTTGTAATCTATATACGTTGGAATTAGTTACCTTATTGAACCAAACTGGATGACGAGAATCAAAATCACCGCGAAGGATTAGAGGCTGGTCTTCGTAAGTGTCGAGCAAATTTTTAATAAAAGTCAAATGTTCACTGCAAAGAGAATTAGGGTGAATATAGAAGTTAGAAATAATTATATTATTTTTGGATGTTGGAATAATTATTTTTGTACAAAATGAATTTGTAAAGTTTTCAACCTTTATTTAAGTTTTTGTTCAATATAATAATTGCCGTATATTTATCTTCTCGTTTTTATCCGAGAATACAATCTGATATTCTTTGTCGTAAATACCATCATTTCGCAATACAAATGGTTCTTGAATCAAAAGAATATCCGGTGGGTTAGATATAATATTCGATTGAAGTTCACTGGTTGTACACGAGCTAAACAAAAGATTCGACTGAGGCAGAGTGAGTGTGTGCTATGTTTTATACTTCAAACATAGTATGTAAATAAAAGTAACAGGTAGGTCCTTTACAAGGTGCGAAGTGTCATCTATTGGCAAATATTTGTGTGTGCGGTTGTTAGGTTTAAAAATAGTTTTACGGAAGGGTGTTGTAATAAAACAGTCTGCAACAGAAATATAAAAAATATATATAAACAGTAGCAATGCGTTTCTTTATTCGTGATAATTGCAAGCTTTCGGATCTTTATAATACTTCTACAGGCATAGCTGTAAGTTGAGAAAATGAGGATATATAAATTATACAAAATTATTTACATATATATTTGAAGACAATAAATTAAAATTTACATAAACATTTTAAAAAATATTATATATATTTAATAAAACTATAAGACATCTACATATTCGAACAAAATAGACACGAAATATAAACCTTCCGCCTATATACAAATAAAAATTGATATTAAATAAGACGTAGGGTATGAAGGACAATCTGGGGAAGAAGGAGGTGAAGATGAAGGTTTCCTGACTGATTGGTACTGAGATGGTATATGTCTGTTGATACTGTTTAAATCATGAGAGACGAAAGCTTGCACTTTGTACGAATGGAGAAACTGTCGTATTTTATTTTTCAATACTCTGTGTGAAAGCTAGATTTTGAATAGCAACCCTGCTAACAAAACAGACGAAAGCTATACATATTTTAATATTATTTTGAATAGCAGGTTTATTAACCTAAAAGGTTTTGTTTGGCATTCCTAGTTTTTTCTTTGCTTGCTAAATGCAATAAATAATTCTTTTGTTGCTTTAAAGAGAGTTGTAATTATTTAAAATACTACAATTTATGGTAGCAGAGCGTGGTTCAATTTAAAACTTGAGAAAAAGCGAAAATATTTTATCAGAAGTTTGATACGTTTATTCTAATCGATAAACAAAGATCTCTTCTGCATCAACGTATGTAAAATTTGAAATATGTTTCAATAGAATTTGAATTATATTGATAAAAGAAAGTTTTAAAAAGAAGGATTGAAAAAAAAACATTTTTGAATTATAAACTACCTTTAAACTATATTGTTTAAATTATAAAAGTTGAAAAACAAGGCTAAAATGGATTGCAATTTTTCGCCAACGACAAAAATTGAACCTTTAACAGGAAAAAATTATCCGATTTGGGCTTTAAAAGTCGGAGCACTTTTACGTGGAAAGAAATTATTTAAATGCGTAATTTCGGATCCCGAGCCTGATATAAAAGATGAAGTCGCTTGGCAAATATGGAGTGAAAAGAATGACGAAGCCTTTGGAATTATAGTTACAACTCTATCAGATGAACAAGCAGGAATGTGTCTAGATGAAACTAAAGCAAAGAAAGTAAGGGATGAATTAAAGAAAATCTACACGGGCAACCTAGAAGATAAGATCATTGATATTGGACTTGAACTTAAGAATATCAAGATGAAAAATAATGAATCCATAAACGAATATATGGCTAGAGCCAAAAATATTGCCTCTCAAAGTTCTTCACTCGGACACCAAATATCCCAAAGAGAACTAGCGTTTCATATTGTGCGAGGTATCCATCCAAGATTGGAAAAGATCGCTGTTGTACTGAGAACTAGAAGAGAATTAACTCTTGATGAAATTCGGCAGTCACTTAAAGAGGAAGAAAATCGAATGAATTCTAAGATGAATGGGAGTCATTCTGATGAAAATGAACAGGCTTACAGAAGTAAAGACAGAAGAAATCACTATCAACAGAATCGACAAAAGGAGTGTTTTGTTTGCCATAAAAAAGGACATTTAGCTAAAGATTGCTGGTTCAAAAATAAGCGAACTCAAGAACAACATGGGAGAAGAAATGCAAATTCAAATACGAACTATAACAAACAAAATTTCAAAAATAATGCGAATACCGTCTCAAGCAAGCCTGCGGAACAAACTTTCAATACCAGCACAGATCGAGTTTTTGAAAACTCCTCAAATAATTATAGTCAGATACAAACCTGGTGTCTTGACTAAGGGTGTACTACGCACTTATCTCCACACTTGGACTGGATGG
This sequence comes from Cordylochernes scorpioides, assembly GCA_030710605.1. Classification (NCBI taxonomy): domain Eukaryota; kingdom Metazoa; phylum Arthropoda; class Arachnida; order Pseudoscorpiones; family Chernetidae; genus Cordylochernes; species Cordylochernes scorpioides. Next base: position 123,221,936 of record CP092865.1, on the reverse strand, counting down.
AAAATCTAATGCCTTATGAAAGTGAGATAAATTTGGCAGAAGAAGGTAAAGTTACACATGTTACAGCTAAAGGTGATATCAAGGTTTCTACTTGTACCTAAAACGGAATTGAGAATGTTCAAATTAAAGGAGTTCTGCATGTACCTAACTTAAGGTTTAATCTTTTATCAATATACGAATTAACTAACAAAGGAAATACTGTAATTTTCAATAGAGATGGAGCAAAGATTTACAATGAACAGGATGATTTAATTGCAGAGACTCAAATCCAGGATAGGATGTATGCAATGAAAACAAGGCCCAGAGATGAATACTCGGAAAAGACGGAGAATGTCATGACCACAAAAGATGATTTCTCAAATGACAATATCAGCTTGTGGCATAAAAGACTGAATCATTTGAAAGAAGCGTACATGAAAGAGATAATTCAACGGAATGTGGTATTTGGGTTTAATGTTAAATTTAAGAACTTGCCAGAATGTGAAGCTTGTATAATGGGGAAATTGACTCGACAACCTTACCATCTCGTTACCACCAACTGTACAACCAAACCCCTTGAATTGGTGCATATGGATTTATGTGGTCCAATGCCATACCAATCTCTAGGTGGATCAAAATACTTTTTTGTTCTGGTTGATGACTTCAGCCGAAGAACCTTTATCTACTTTCTGAAAAACAAAGATGAAACTTTGGGGAAGTTTGAAGAATTTAAGGCAAGAATGGAAAATGAGCTAAACCTGAAAATAAAGGATGTGCGAACTGATAATGGCAGAGAGTTCACTAATCACAGATTCAAGAATTTCTTAATTAAAAATGGAATACACCACCAACTCTCCACCACCTACTCGCCACAAAGTAACGGAGTTGTGGAGAGAATAAACCGAACCCTAATTGAAACAGCAAGGACATTATTGTTTGATTCAGGATTACCCATGGTTTTCTGGGCGGAGGCAGTCGCTACTGCATCATATGTCAAAAACTGTACTCCACACAGGTCAATCAAGCTTGATAAACCAATGGAGAAAGGGAAAGGAAGAAAACCCTCTATTCGAATATTCGGTTGTTTGGCGTTTTGACCCATTACACGACAACATAGAAGTAAATTTATGCCTATAAGTCGAAAAGGTATTTTTGTAGGCTATTCTCTGAAAAGAAAGGCTTATCGAGTGTATGACATAATCACTAAGAAAATAGAAGAAGTAAGATCAGTAAAATTTGTCGAAAATGAGAAAGGAATTGATTATGCAAAAAATCTTCAAAAAGACACAAATTACGACCATTTTGCATATAAAAAGGAAGAGGAAAATGATATTGAAATCGACCTTCGGACGCGTCCAGAAACCTCAGAACTGAATGAAGAAACGATTCCCACGCTAGACGAACCTAACGAGGAAAGAATTGTAAGGTCAGGTCGCAAAAAGGGAGATACACAAAAAGTTTTAGAGGAAAAACACAGAGCAAAACTGATAGAATAAGAAATGAAATTGCTTGAACAAGGCGTTCGACGTTCGCAAAGAATAAAAGAAAGAAATAACGTGAATTTTATATTAGAACCAGAATAACGTATTCCCGAAAATTATGAGGAGGCGATTAACTGCGAGAATAAATATGAATGGCTCGAAACAATGAAAGAAGAACTTTTCTCTATTAACAAGCATAAGGTATGGACTCTTGTTCAAAGAGAAAAGAATATGAAGATCATAAACTGCAAATGGATCTTTAGCATAAAGAGTACGCCTGGTGAAGGTGTTTATAGAAGAAAAGCTAGATTAGTTGCTATTGGTTGTAATAAAAAAATATGGCGTAGAATATGAGGAATCTTTTTCACCAGTGATCAGAAAAGAAAGTCTTCGTGCAATTGTAGCCCTAGCAGCTCAGTTGAATTTGGTTATAACATCATATGATGTGAAGACCGCCTACCTTTACGGAGAATTGAAAGAAACTATTTTTATGAAACAGCCGGAAGGATTTGTTGAAAAAGGTGAAGAAGACAAAGTTTTCAAATTGTTAAAAAGTATATATGAACTTCCACAATCGGGACATTGTTGGAATAAAAAGATCGCGAGATACTGATACAACTGGGAATGGAAAGATCGCAATATGATCCATGTGTGTACACTTTTAGAAAAGGAAAGGAATATGGAATATTGGGTTTATACGTGGATAATCTAATAATAGCCGGAACGGATAAAACCTTTAATGAAAATCTAGCATCAGAGATAGGAAGATTTGTTGCTTTAAAAGAAAAAGGGGAGAATGAACCTTTCATTGGTATAGAGATAAAGAAAACAGAATACGGTTTTGATCTATTACAAGCCCATTATATCGATAAAATCTTGAAGAAATTTGCACTCGAAGAATGTAACATTGTACAAACTCCGGGAGATCGATACCAAAGTTTTGATGAATGTCAAGACTCCAAACCAGTAGACAGGACATTGTATCAAGAGATGATCGGATCCCTGATGTATTTGGCAACCGGAACTCGTCCAGATATTTCTTTTAATGTGAGCAATTTATCCCGATTTTGCAATGATGCAAGAGAAGTACATTTAACAGGAGTTAAGAGAATATATAGATACCTGAAGGGCACCAGAGATAAAATGTTAAGATACAAGCCATCAGAAAATAGCATTCTTGTCAGCACAGATGCAAGCTGGTGTTCAACAAGTGACGCAAAGTCCTATTCCGGATACACAGTTAAACTGGGAAACAACCTGATCAGTTAGAGAAGCAAGAAACAAAGTTTGGTGGCTCTGTCTACATGCGAAGCCGAACTGATTTCGATATGCGAAGGGATCTGCGAAGTAAAATGGAGTAAAGGACTTTTAGAAGAACTATGTAAGGATGCGAACTTTCCTACAACGCTTAAAACAGATAGTCAATCTGCTATCAAGTGGATTAAATCTGAAAAAATAACTTCCCGGACGAAACATATAAACCGAAAATTGTATTTTATAAAAGATGCTGTGGAAGAAGGAACAATCGATCTTGAATTTGTTAGGTGTGACGAAATGGAAGCGGACCTATTAACAAAGAGTCTTCCCAAGGAGAAACTTAAAAACTGTATAAACTCTCTCGGACTTGTTTGATAGATGCTTCCACACAGGGGAAGGATTGTCGTATTTTATTTTTCAATACTCTGTGTGGAAGCTAGATTTTGAATAGCAACCCTGCTAACAAAACAGACGAAAGCTATACATATTTTAATATTATTTTGAATAGCAGGTTTATTAACCTAAAAGGTTTTGTTTGGCATTCCGAATTTTTTTTTTTTTCTTGTCTTGCTAAATGCAATAAATAATTCTTTTGTTGCTTTAAAGAGAGTTGTAATTAATTAAAATACTACAGAAACGCATTGCCACTGTTAATATTTATACTTTATAGCAAATTTCTTTTTAAACAGAATTATTCTTTTAAACATAGCCTGTAGCCGTAACAAATGGTATATTTAACAATTCAAATATATATAATTATAAATAACACTGACCAACACCTATTTTGATACCGGCAATTTTTTAAACCATTTTTTTTTCGTGATTTTGTGCGCAAAATCTATAAATGTGTCCCGTTTAGCTTCATCAGCTCTCTCGTTTTGATATGCCTTCTGAGCCTTCTGAAATGAGGGATTGTTCATTTAACTAAATTTCATTTCAACATACTGCATACTTTCAGTGGGCCAGAACGTTCGATCGCGAATAAAATGATTGCAATAATAATAATAATAATAATAATAATACTGTATATTGTAACATGGATGACAAGATACCAGAGTAAAGTTGGGAAAAGAGGGGTGGACTCCAGCTGCCATGAGGCAGGCGCCAAAAAAAACAGCATTCCTGTGTGGGGGAGGACATAGTCTGGTGACATCTGCGGCGAGTAGAAGACGCGGCTACTTGTCTCCGGGGCGGGTGGATGATCCTGCAAGACGGTGCCAGGAGAGACTGATATCGCAGCGACCTACAAAGCGGTGTAGTCCAGGCTGGACATGTATTGTGTGGAGCGAAACGTTTTACAAGAGTGACATCCACGGCGCCAAGGATTCTTCTGACGGGGAGGTTAAAGGCAAGTCCCACTGATTGTTCTCCTTCTGTTTAGTGAGACATATAATAAATCATATAAAATGAAAGGATTTAAAAGCACGAATGTTTCTTTTATACATAATACAAATTATAAGAAGTTTGTATTATGTATAAAAGAAACATTCGTGCTTTTAATTCCTTTCATTTTATATGTATATATGGCTCGTTTTTGCTTTGTGTTAATTTATGCCTAACTGGTCTTGTCTTTATTGTTTGCTGAAGAGCATTGTTCGATGCAAATATTTGAATGTAATTCTACTGTCCTATAAGCTTATGTCCATAGCACTTTTGAAAACCATTTCTGAGATTCCATCCTTCAGTGCTGCGTATATAAGCAGAATCGTCCAATACAGTATTAGAGCTCTGAGAAGCAGTCTGGTGGATTAAATTGGCGAAACCGCTGGGAAGGTTAACCACTGATGAGCCAAGCCCTCCCAATATATTTTTTCATCGCAGTAAGGGCAGTAGAAGTTTGTATTATGTATAAAAGAAACATTCATGCTTTTAAATCCTTTCATTTTATATGTATATATGGCGCGTTATTGCTTTGTGTTAATATTGCCACGTGAAAAATTAGGGAAGACAAAAACTTCAGGAGGAGACAACACTTTATTTCAGGGAAGGACAAACTATGAAAGGTAAACAAAAGATAAGCCACGAGGGGAATTTAGAGAGTAGAAAAATGAAAAAGACTACTCTCTTAATAAAAATAATAAAATAATAAATACTTGGTTACAATATAATAAAGCGCTAACTTTAGCTGCATCGCTTCGAACTCACGTGTGCATGTTTGTGGCATCCTGAGTAGACAAAGTACACAAAGAGCGTCTGGGTACGACGTAACAATATTAATAAAAAATTTATCTGCGGGTTCTGGTTCCTCAGAGTCCTCTTCACTGTTGTGGTTAATTTCAACTAGATTTGAAAATTCTGTACTACGGGAAAAGAAACATGGCCGAAGGGAATAAAATATCTTCAACATAGAAGTCGACAAAACTTTGATAAAGATAGCTGTTGATAGAAAAGGTCTCGTATTTAGAATTAGTAAACAGAAAAAAGCTTATATCAACTATTACTTTTCCGTCAACAGATTCGATTTGTTGTGGCCAATGTAATACATAGTTGTAACATGGCCGAATGGAAATGGAAATAAAACATCTTCAACATAGAAGTTGACAAAACTTTGAAAAATATAGCTGTTGAAAGAAAGGTTTACTGATTTGGAATCAGTACACCGAAAGAAACCTTAGATGAAATATTACTTTGCTGTCAACAGATGCAATTTGTTAACCAATGTAATAATTAGCTGTAATATGGCCGAAGAGGTAAAACATCTTCAACATAGAAGTTGACAAAACTTTGAAAAAGATAGCTGTGAAAGAAAAGGTTTCATATTTGGAATCAGTTCACCGAAAAAGAAACTCTATAGAAACTATTACTTTACCGTCAAAAGATGCAATTTGTTAGCGTCAATGTAATACATAGTTGTATGTACTATACCTGTATACGTGCAGAAGGAATCCACTCTTTCATTCAGGTCGCAGTACTCTTCCGAAGACGCTCGCGTCATCAGGAAAAAAGTCAAGAAGAATTCCACCTGTATATCATAATAGAATAATATTATTAACAGTGAAAATAAAAACATATATCAAAGAAAAATAATATATATTGTAATATTTTCCAATATATCTATGGCTCCATGTGTTATATAGTTTTAGTGTGATTGCCAAGTTGGCAGAAATAAAATTTCGAGTGAGTGACAGTCGGCGCCGGTGGAGGAAATAGGTCCGAAAAACAAGTCGGGTTCCCAGATGTGCCCCCTTTCTTACTCAAACAGATTAGTCCGCTTTGAGACACGAAGATTGACAGACCCCTCTAGACAGATCTCCCCCGACCGGTGTCGGCTTCACTTACTCTCTCGCCATCTCTATGGTGCCATCCAACATGCCTCGTCTTTTTGTGTAATTCCGATCGCGCCTGAACCCACTCTAGACATTGTGGCCAACACGACTGCAACCAACATGCCACACTACAGTCATCCTACAGGATAACAACACTACATTACTATATATATTTATTGTCACACACACATTTGAACCAACAACCACATATTGGTGTAATATAACAAGATTGTATAATGTAAAACGTGTTGTGTTATAATAGGACCACCTCTGTAACTATAATTATACCCATGTTATACAAGAACCATTGCATCACAATATTTAATGTACTCTGTACAAACTGGAGATAATAAAATAAAACTGTGCGATAGAAGAACAGTTGAGTTAAATAGCAGAGAGTGAGATATAGACGTCAAAAAACTTTGAGAACGAAGCTTAAATATGTAGGAAGTTTCCAGAAAGTCGTTAAGATAGTACAATGACATATCTTACGTGATTCAACCCAATATTGCCTCAGATAAATGCCCAGTACTTCCGCATCTGCATCTTTATAAAGCCATAAAATCCGGAAATGCATAGCCACTTCCAAGTCCGTGGAAGCCTACATCACTTCATCCTTCAAGGCTCTAACATGCCACCATAGAACAGTAAGAAATATTCTTAACCCTCTCCATCTCTTGCTGTTATCTCAACTCTTTATGTTCTCGGAACTTTACTAGTACAACTGTGTCCCTACGTTTTGTGTGTGGGAATTCCCAAGTCTTCCACTCTACCTCGACCACGATTGCCTGTACTCTGTGAGAACTGTTAAAGGTCTTCCAGGGTGAAGAGAGGTACTGGACAACTCTACACACCCCGAATGTCCTCTCAGTTACCACAGGAATGAGCGAGAGTCTACAGGATTGACCCTCTCGGTTACTACATATTCATAATAATAAGACACCAACTATGTAAATTTACTCTAATTATATCTTTCTCTTGTTTTCTTTAATTAACTGTGGTATTGTGAATTGTTAAGTGTTAATGTATGTAAATATGTTATGTATTCAAAAGCAAATAGAATATCACATGTCTGTGTGATAGTACAGAACGACCCCTGTGATTGTTTTACTAAAAAAAAGACAGTTATTTTTATAATATTAGTGCTCACTTTCGGCATCCGAAAATATTTCTGCCCTGACTTTTGCAATGTGAAATTTGTTACTAATCATGGAAACTTCGGAAATTTTCTGTTTCGAATAGGAGCTATAGACGATCCAGGGTGTTTATGTGGAGAGAGAAGGCAGGATTCCAGTCACCTGCTTATTGAATGTCCGACCTTCCAGAACTTCAGAAATCGGGAAAACATTGAATACAGGGATATTGTTAGGTTTTATTTTCTATTATTATTATTGTATTTTATTAATTACTTATAATTCATATTCATAGAATTTTATTGTTACTTATCATCATCCTTTTTTTTTTTCTTCTTCTGTTTTCTTTTGTGTTAGAAATACAACTAAATCGCATTAAATCGTAATGTAATTCTCGTTTGTTGTTTGAAATAAATCGACTTGAATCGAATTGAGTCAGCTCGTTCTTTCTAGAAGAATCTTCAAAGAAAACGTGCTAACATTTTTTGGTGCCGAAACCCGAGAAAGAAGTAGAAGAAATAGAAAGTTCTTAGAAGCCATAGAAATAAAGAAAGGTAAGGTTTTGAATACTAATCTTTAAAATATGGAAACAAAAATCTTAATTTTTGAATCTCTGATTAAAAGTATAGAATTGATAAAAGGAGATGTAGAATATAATTTAGAAGGCAATGATAAATACGCACTTATGCAAAATAAAGAAGACTTGTTAAATTTGAAAGCTAGCTTTGATAATCAATATGTGAAATTAGTAAAATATAAAGGCATTAATGCTGAAGAAAATTTTAAGGTATCCTTTGAGGCAAAGTCTAAAATCAATTCCTTTTTGATAAAAATAAATAGAACGCTGGGAAATTTAAATAAAAATACATTTTCTGGTGAAACGCATTTAGAACTTCTCAAATTTCAATTGCCCACCTTTAGTGGTGATATTTCAGATTGGCTGAGTTTTAAGGAAATATTTATTAGATCTATTGATCAAAATCCAACACTGGGAAATTTTCAAAAACTTCAATATTAAATTCTGCACTAAAAGGAAATGCCGCTAGACTTATTAGCGCGTTCAATATTTCTGATGAGAATTATCCTATTGCCTGGCAAACCTTGGTCAATAGATTCGACAAAAAAGGTGAATTGGCTTTTAAACAAATTCAAAATTTGTATGATCTAAAAAATGTAAAACAGGAATCGACTAAAGATTTACTTGATCTCCTGGACATTTGTAACGAAAGCTTTCAGAATCTCTCTATCCTCGGATTGGAACGTAATAATTTATCAGATATGATTTTAATTCATATAATTCAATCAAAACTTGATCGTTCAATAAGAAAGGAATGGGAGATGATTTTGCTTGAGAAAGAATATCCATCGTATGAAAAGATGATTTCTTTCCTGTAAAAATTTGCTGGAAGTCTCGGGAGTTTTCAGAATAAAGAAAATTCAAAACAATTCTACAAAATGAATAAATCCACTCATTCTCATTCAGCAACATTTGCCTCTGGCTCTAGTATAGATAGCAGAGTCAAGTCATGCGTCTTATGTAAAGGTAAACATTTTTTGTTAAAATGTCCTAAGTTTAATGGTATGATGTTACCTGAAAGATGGAAATTTGTAAAAAATAATCGTCTATTTTATAACTGTCTAAGATCTAACCATAGAGTATCGTCATACGTCTTCACGCAAAATTGCAAACCATGTAATAATGAAATATATATTAATAACCTCAAAATTCTGGAAGATGGAAGGTACTCTGTTGGGCTGCCATTTAGAACATTGCCAACTCTTGGCAAATCTAGGATCAATGCTCTTAAACGATCACTTGAAAGAAAATTACATAAATCTCCAAGTATCCTAAAACAATATTGTGATTTCATGGACGAATATCTTTTAATCAATCATATGGAGCTTATTCCCAGTGATGAGCCGGATACACCTTCAGGACAATGTTATTATATACCTCATCATTGTGTTTTTAAGGAGCAAAGCACTACCACTAAATTGAGAGTTGTTTCTGATGCATCTTGCAAAACTAGCAATGGCAAATCTCTAAATGACTTTCTTCATGTAGGACCAAAACTACAAGAGGATATCTTCAACATTCTGATAAGATTTCGAACACGCCCAATAGCTTTTTCAGGAAATATAGAGAAAATGTATCGCCAAGTAAGAATCGATTCTAGGGATTGTGATTTCCAGGGAATTTTATGGAGAAAAAACCCATCTGAACCTTTATTGGATTATAGACTGCTGACTGTGACATACGGATTGTCTTGTGCGCCATATCTCGCCATGCGTACCCTACATCAACTTGCAAGGGACAAGGTGTCAACTTTCCCAGTGGCCTCAGAAATAATACAAACCGATTTTTATGTTGATGACTTGCTTTCTGGTGCAGACACAATTGAAGAAGCTACATGTCATATTCGTTAAGTCAATAATCTTCTTTCTTCAGCCGGATTTTCTCTTAGGAAATGGAGATCAAACGTCCCAGAGGTCCTTTCTGGATTATCAGAACAGGTTGAAGATAGGCATAATCTTTGGGATTTTGAGAGTGATTCATGTGTCAAAATACTTGGTATTTGTTGGAATCCTTCCTTGGACAATTTTCAGATTCTTGTTAATGACATTCCAGAACAAACGAATTCTAAAAGACATTTGTTGTTCCACATCTCCAGAATCTTTGATCCTATAGGCTGGTTGTCACCAGTTATTGTTCGTCTTAAAATATTGCTTCAATCACTTTGGAAACAGAATTTGAATTGGGATGATCCCTTGCCTGATACTTTGTGCTCTTAATGGAAGAAAATTGAAAAGGAATTATCCGTATTAAATAAAATTTAAATTCCAAGATACTTCCCGTGCAGGGGAGCTTTACTTTCTGTTGAACTTCATGGTTTTTGTGACTCTTCAGAAGTTGCATATGCGGCAGTATTTTATATAAGATATCATTTCAAATCGGGCCAAGTGAAAGTTTCTCTGATTGCTTCCAAGACGAGGGTAGCTCCTCTGAAAATGATTTCCATACCACGGCTGGAGCTGTGCGCTGCTATTCTTCTCTCAACTTTATATTATACTATTCACAATTCTTTATGCTTACAAATTGATAGAGTATTTTTATGGACTGATTCCAAAATTGTTCTCAGCTGGATTAAATCTGAAACTAGACATTGCAAACCATTTGTCGGAAATTGGATTGCTGAAGTTCAAAGATTGACTTTACATTCTTCTTGGCATTATGTCATTTCGAAAGATAATCCTGCAGACTGCGCTTCCAGAGGTATAACTCCTTCAGAGCTGGTGGATCACTCTCTTTGGTGGCGAGGACCAACTTGGCTCTCGGATGTGAACTTTGAAGATCCAATTCAAACTCAATATGATTTTCCGAAAGAAATTTCAGGTGAAAGACGAAAAACATTCTCTGTTTTTCATTCCACTAATCTTCCTTTCCCAGACTTCATTTTCAAATACTCAAATATCAACGAACTTGTTAGAATTACAGCATGGATTTATAGATTTGTATTCAATGTCTAATGTTCATTCAATGAAAGAAAGAAAGGACATCTATCTTCAAGCGAATTAACAAGTTCAATTCACAATATCATTCGTTTAATTCAAAGTTCTGAATTTCAATCAGAAATTACCTGTTGCAAACAAAAGAAATCTTTACCAACTAACTCGAGGCTTTTTTATCTTTGAATCCTTTCATTGATGAATCTGGACTATAACGGGTTGGAGGAAGATTACCTCATTCAAATCTGCTATTTGATGAAAAGCATCCAATAATATTGCCAAGAGATCATTTTATCACGGAATTAATAGTGCGACAGTGTCATCTGGATCATTTACATTCTGTTCTTCAACTGACCATGTCAGCACTACGATTAAGATATTGGATTCCTGCAGGCAGAAGTTTGGTCAAGAAAATAATCCACCAATGAATGGTGTGTTTCAGGGCTAAACGCCAAGTTACCAAGCAAATCATGGGAGATCTGCCTATGCACCGAATTGTGAAATCAAATCCGTTCACTAAAACTGGAATCGACTTTGCAGGACCGTTTTTGATGAAACCAAACATCAAAAGATCCAAAGTAAAATTAAAATCATATGTTGCTTTATTTGTATGTTTCTGCACAAAAGCAATTCATATAGAAATTGTATCAGACCTATCTTCAGCGGCTTTCCTCGCAGCCCTCAAGCGGTTTATTTCTCGTCGAGGAAAACCTTCTGATATATTTAGTGATAACGGGACCAACTTTAGGGGAGCTAACAACATTCTCCGAGAGCAGTTTGATATATTGAAAGCTTCAACAATTCAAAAATTCATATCTAATGAACGAATCAACTGGCATTTTATACCTCCTTCCGCCCCAAATTTCGGAGGTATCTGGGAGGCTGGAATAAAATCCTTCAAATTTCATCTTCTCAGATGCTTAAAGTCTCAGATACTCACATTTGGAGAGCTGAGTACTCTGACAACTCAAATAGAAGCTTGTTTAAATTCGCGACCTATTTGTCCTCTAAGTTCAGATTCAGACGATTTTAATCCTCTTACACCAGGACACTTCTTAATCGGGAAACCCTTAACTGCCCTTCCAGAATCTAATGATGATGATGTTCCGATAAACTACCTCGACCGCTGGAGCCTAAATAAAAAAATAAAAATGTATTTTGGAAACGTTGGAATCGAGAATACCTCAATAATTTGCAACAACGCCTAAAATGGCAGAAATCCTCACCCAACATTAAGGAAGGTGGCCTCATTTTGCTCAAGGATACCATATCACCACCAGCAATGTATTGGAGCCTTGGTCGCATCACCAAAGTCTTTCCGGGAGCAGACGGAAAAGTTCGAGTCGTCCTGGTGAAGACCAAGAACGCCTTACTAGAACTGTCTCTAAAATAGTACCATTACCTTTTGCTGAGGACTAAGTTAGTCCACCGGGGTGGAGTATGTTAGGTTTTATTTTTCATCATTATTATTGTATTTTATTAATTACTTATAATTCATATTCATAGAATTTTATTGTTACTTATCATCATCCTTTTTGTTTTTTTTCTTCTTCTGTTTTCTTTTGTGTTATAAATACAACTAAATCGCATTAAATCGTAATGTAATTCTCTTTTGTTGTTTGAAATAAATCGAATTGAATCGAATTGAGTCAGCTCGTTCTTTCTAGAAGAATCTTCAAAGAAAAAGTGCTAACAGATATGTTCATAAATAGTAAGGACTTATATTTTAAATTTAGAATTTTTAAAAAATATATTTATGATTTTCTCGCTTGGTTAAAAAAAACCGTAATTGCTAAACTATGAATTTGTATTTATTTCATTGGTTGTTCCTAGGTAAAATGAGAATTCAAGCATGATATTAATGTCCTTTTTCCTTTCTATTCTCCTTTAAACTTCTACTCAAACCTTGTAATTCACCAATTGTTTATGTAAAATAGTTCTCTGAGCTTAGTGTTGTTGCTTGAAGCAAGCATCTCTTGTGGGGATATCGCGTCTGATTTGATGATAATGAATAATAATTATTGTTGCATCATGATTAATGCGCCCAATTTTAAAATTATCTATAATAAATTTTCATTTATTTCAAATTTAAATTTTACATTTATTTATTTTTATAAAACAGAATTTTATTATGTACTATATAAAATTATGTATATGTGATATCTTGGGACCTCTGGGACCAGTGTTACCTGATGCTAGACGAACCTCGATGTCAACTCTACCGTGCAGTCGTGGTGGAAGGCGACACAGCTGGGCCAAAGGAGAAATAAACAAACAGAGATTCCACTAAGAAGCGTCTGACGTCAAGAAGGAATGGGACGAGGAGATTTCTGGCAGAAAAGGGTTTACCTTTTATCGGAGCGTCCGGTGGACAGGGACTGGAACGAAGACTAACTAAGGACTGACTAACTGAGGATCGGGACCTCCTTTTATAGCTGAGCGGGGTCCGAACAGGTCACTGCTCTTTTCTGACGTAAACAGGGGGGAAAGTTTTATTATCCAGGAGGGTCACGACCTCGTAAAAGTTGGACGGGGTTTGCTAGGCCTTCTTTTCTATTCTCACCTAAGCCTAATTAGTTTTAACCTTAATTTTCTCCTGTTATGCTCCATTCCTTCTATCTGTACAGTTGCTATACTTTATTAGATTCTTACGCGGTACAGATTGATGTTAGTTGAGGCTTTCTATTTGCAGTTAATAAGAAGTTATATACAGTCACGTGGTGGAACATGTGGTAGTAGATATTTGGCTATTTACAACAATTCCATGGTCTTAAATCATCACATATATGTACTATAAAAAATTGTATTTTGATACACTGGATGCCCAACCTGCTTTAAACTTTGATGTGATAAATAAAGAGATATTCTAGGTGCTACCTAAAAATATAGTTGTCTTATTGTTGACTGGTTTAACCTTGTAGGATGGTTGAGACACGCTCTGGAAAGATGCAAGACGCGTCTGAGGAGAGAATCAAGACTGAAGAATCTGCCAAACCGCAGCCTGGTGCAACAATATAGAAGGCACATTGATAAGTTGGGGAATAAGTCTGTCTGCACATGTTCCAGTTCCAAATACCTTTATTAGGTGCCGCTCAAAAAGAGCAACCTAGATCATCATATTTACAATATACTGTGGGGGATGTACAGGGTTTGTTCATTTACAATTATACTTTATATTGATGTCTTTGGGTCCAGATTCTCAGGTCCTTGGTGAAATTGTTCTTGAGAAGGTTTTGTTCTGGCTTGTTTGATATTCAAGGAGGGTTTATTTTTCTGTCTGCACATAGTTGGCCGCTAAACATTACCACCGTTGATTCCGGCAAACTCGGCCGCCCTGAGCGCTGCTCATCGTGAACGTTTTCCCGGCCCTCAGAAAACTCCCGGCACCCCTTCCGCACGTTTTTCACGTCCATACACTTCTCACCGTACACTTCCACTAACTGTCGATGAATTTATATCAGAGGAACTTTTTTGCATTAAAAAATCAAATGACTGAACGCAGTTCGCACCTGGCGGGCGAGCGAAGTGGGAGCTCCATGCTAAACAGCTGCTATACAGCGACTGAGTGTCCCAAAGTCACACGGATTGTTCGAGACTGTGGCGTGGGAATCAAGGAATACAGCGCTGTTGATAAATTTCACCTATTAACTCACAATCGGAAACGGCGTAGTTGCAGACCTTACTTTTCAATAAGCCCTCGTATGTATGTCCCGAAACTGCCGAAACTTCAAACTCTTGTTTATTTGAATTTTTCTATCCCTTCCTCTTTGTAGTTTAAACTCTTCTTATTTTGAAATCTTGATAAATTGAAAAATTTCTCTCGTCCCTTGAGTTTCAAATTTTTTTAGAGTCAACTGTATATCAGGTGCATGACGCCGTCAGATTTGTTGCAACAGGCTTTTTATGAGGAAACATATTATCCGAAAATTTCACCGAAAAATTACCTACACTATTCGAATTTCTTTAAAAAAGATATTCATAAAAATATATAAATTTAATTGGCGTCTATCGATATATTTTGTAACAAATAAAATTACTGCCAATATGTTTCTTTTCAACAATATCATCAAATATTATCTCTACAGACCTTACTGCAATGATATAAGTTATTGAATGAGAGGGCTTGGCTCAACAGTAGTGAACACTTTCAGCGGTTTCGCCAAATTAGAGCGGTCTCGAGATTAATTTGGCGAAACCGCTGAGAGGGTTCACCACTGATGAGCCAAGCCTTCTCATTAAATAACTCATATCATTGCAGTAAGGTCTGTAGAGATAATATTTGATGGTATTTAAAAGAAACACATTGCCAGTAAATTTATTTGTGCAAATTATAATTTTATTATCTAAATATTTTACCAAAAATACATACAATATTCGATAATTCCTTTAAAAAAGAAATTCATAAAAATGTTTGGAAAGTACAATTTTTGCGATATTCTCGGAATATACTTTAATGATGCGGGAAATATCAGTGTCAGATGTATGGCGAATCCTGTCGACTCTTGTGAATCCTGTCGTTGTGGAATCCAGTCGACTTAAACTGTGGTGTGAGTCCCTGTCAACTCTCGCTATACTGTGTTAACCGAGAGGAACAGTCAGGATGTAGAGAGTTTTCCAGTACCTCTCTGTACCTTGGAAGACCGTTCACAGTCCTCACAGAATACAGGCAGTCGTGGTCGAAGCAGAGTGGAAGACTTGGGAATGTCCATACAAAAAACGAAGACACAGTTGTGTTAGGAAAGTTCCGTGAACAGATAGGAGTCGAGCTAAGCAGCGAAAGATGGAGAGATAAGAAATTTTCTTACTGGTCTACGGCATGGTCGAACATCAGAAGATGAAGTGACGAGGGCTTCCGCCGATGGTGAAGTGACTATTTATTTCGGGCCCTGTTGGAATCTTATATATCTTTTCTGAGAGGAAGTAATGAGTTTCAGCGGATGCAAAACAAGGGCGTGGATCGGAAGATATCTTTCTACACTGGCAACTCCCTGACATCTTCTAGGCCTCGTTGAACTTCTATCTCAACTCTTAATCTATTACAGAGTTTTATTTATTTATCCTCAGTTTGCAAAAAGTACATTACATATGATGATGTAATCACAAATGTTAATCATGTGTATAATTATTTATAGAAGTGTTTCTATTATACAACATGAGAACCTTGCTATATTATACACAATATAAGGTTGTTGGTTTAAATTACCATATGTATACATTCTATTAGAAGAGAAAATTGATATAAGTACAAAATAAGAATATAAACCTTAGCAATACGTTCCCTTATTCGTGCAAATTACAAGCTTTCGGATCTTAACAATCCTTCCACTGCTATAGTTATAAGTTGAGAAAATAAGGATATCTCAATCAATACCCTCATTCTCTCAACTTAGAGCTATGTCTGTAGAAGGACTTTAAATATCCGAGAGCTTTCACTTTGCACGAATAAAGAAACGTATTGCTACTGTTTATATTTTATATTATATACATTCTATATCTATAAGAGTATCGTAGATTATATTGGTAAACCCATTTGTAGGTTCCACTACTGATAGACAGAAAGGATATTTAATTAAAAAGGCATATATTGGATCAAAATATCATTTATTTTTCCAATATATCAGTTAACTGAACGCCAACCTTTATCAAGGTATTATAACATATTAATGTGTGTCAACAACAAACTCAGCGCCACATAGCGTCAATAGAATTAAGTTAAAAAATATATTTGCCTCTTTTTAATTAGTAGAATTTATATATATATATACACACACACACAAAGCCTTTATTAAGACGTTAGTCTTATACAGATTCTCCGTACAAGGTGCAATAACAGGAAAAGAGCAGCACAGGAAACCATTAGTTCCGCAACTATATACAATTATTAGTAATAAGGAAAAGTAAGATTTAATATGAAAGGTCGACGCCATCGCCCCAAGTCTTCAATTTCATAAGCGCGGAGCAGAAATAGGGACTAAGTTATTTATATATATATATGTGACAATATAGTGGTAAATGTGGTGAGGAGAGAAATAATCACACGACGAGTTGTTAGAGCAATCATCCAGGCAGCCAGCCGAGAGAGAGCGAGCGAGACGTTATCAGCTGAACGACTGTTTTCCCTGTGTACACAACCGGGGGGCTAACCAGGATAGTCGCCAGGTGGTGACGCCCCCCCCCCCCCCCCCCCCCCCCCCCCCCCCCCCCCCCTCAGGAATGTGGCCAAAAATGGTCGTAAGCTAGTTGCCTAAAGTGTCTCGCTTTAGATGCCCATCTCTCTCTCGTTGGCTGTTGGTTTGTTTTATTAATCCTGGAAGAGCATATATTATGACATATGGCCCCCGTTGAAGAAGGCTGAACATGGTTTAAGTATATTTAAAGCTGGAGAAGCCAGGAATAGAGAAAATAATTTTACAGTTAAAATTAGTTAAGGTAATGGTGACATAGTTTTATGTAAATAAAATATTGTATAGTACACAAGTAAATATTATTTACAAGCAGTTTTACAACACCGGGGAGTTTGACATTTAAGGAAATCTTTGAAAATATCAAGGTTATAAAAGGCTATATACAACAAAATCTAATGTACTATAAGGGAAGTGATATGGAGGAGTGTGAACAACGAGAAGAAGAGTCACATACATATGGTGAAATTCTGAAGATCATTAAGACTGGGGAACTCTACACTTTAAGATATTTTTCAGGCTGACATGGCAAGGGGAAACTTGTCATGGGCTTTCTATGCTATAAGTGTAGAGTACGAGAAATGAGATTGAGGTTGACAATTGTGTGAGCTCAGGACTGAGGTAAATATAAAACTACATACAATGTTAGAACCTCGGCGAACAGAGCGAGGGGGGACTTGCCCTGGGCCAATCTAACTTATCTATGCAGTTACTTGTGTAGCGAGTCCGAGGGGAAAAGTCCCGTGTGTAGGTGAGGAAGTCGAACGGACTTATATTTAATTTGCGGAGAGTATGCGCGCACAGTGCCAAAAATTGGGACGAGGACTGCGTTGTCCGTTACAAGTGACAAGCTGCTCGGACACGAGGTGTTTGAACCGTCGTGGGAGCTTGTGCAAGGCGATGATTTCGCGGTGGGTTGAAAGTAAGACCCATGTCTGCGCGAAATGATGAAGGACCGGACAGAATCAGCGACGATGTTTAACGTACCTCCGTGGGAAATATCGGAGGTAGGCTATATCGTGCTGGTTTGGACAATGGACAAACATAGATTTGAAGACAGGGTCCGTGTGGCGAACGTGTGGCGCGAGAAGAAGGGGCGAACTGTGTTGCTCGATGCAGATTGTTCAAGTGCGAACAAAAAGGGGTTGATAAATATCTAGCAGTTAGTCAATCTGCACCCTGTGACGAACACACCATTGGTGTGGGTCGGTGGATATGCTAGAGATGAACTACGAAATATATTATCATAAATGAAGGGCGAAGGTTAGAATTTTGAAATGACAATATAGAAGTTCGATAATTGATTAATCAATAATTCTATAAAAGGTCCTGAGCTGGTATAAGGTTAACAAAGTTGTAAGAATGAGAGAGGCATTCAGGGGAAGATAGATAAGAGTCACCAAGGGTTGGTTGTAAGCAAGGCTCACGTGATGGTTGAAATTCTTCGACGCCTGTCTTACAGGGTGAATTTTGAATCGATTAGGGAAAGAAATTATTTTTCGTGAGCCGTGCTTACAAGTAGGAGAGGTCTATACAAATAGACATACAAAAGTTTAGTTGCTGGAGGCATATTTTTATAAATAAATTGATTATGAAAAATCTATTGTTAATAGTAAAGATCGTAAAGCATTAATAGGTAGAATTCCAATTTTTTTTTAAGAGTTTTTTTTTTTAAGTGTTACGTTAAAAATGGAAATTATTTAATTAAAATAACGATTGTTAAATTCTACTGGTAAGGTAACTAATTAAATGAGTTACAAATATCTAGATAAATAGTTTGGAGCATAAAATCATTGTTAATAGGCATGGAGAGAATAAATGGAGCTAATTATGTAAATATTGGGACAATTTACAAGGAATGACTTATTTAAAGAATGAATGGAAGGGGTAAAACAATTTCACTTACAGGTTATGCTGGTTTAGAGAGCAGGTAAGTTCATTGAGATTCGGGAGAGTTCTGTCTGTGACACTGAGCGTACCAGTGCTGTACATCACAGTAGCGGCAGGGATATGGCGGAGTCTTGTCCATGATGATGGAAGGTGTCCTGCTCTGGCACGGTGGTCGTTCTTGGGTAGATCTAGTGCTGGAAGAAGTGTGTGGCAGCTCCATCTCCGTCGTAGGTGAATACTTCCTCGGGATCACGGTTCAAAGGTTGGCGAAGAAGGGGTTGAGGGCTCGAAGAGGAGTGGTTACAGTTGAGTTGGGTTTGGCCGATCATCGTGGCTTGGCTTCTTGTTTCTTCATACTCCGGTATATGAGGGATTTGTTTCCCGGTCAGGTCTTATCCTGTCGACCTTTTATGTGATATGATCCTGTTGACTTTTCAATGTGACAATATAGTGGTAAATGTGGTGAGGAGAGAAATAATCACACGACGAGTTGTTAGAGCAATCATCCAGGCAGCCAGCCGAGAGAGAGCGAGCGAGACGTTATCAGCTGAACGACTGTTTTCCCTGTGTACACAACCGGGGGGCTAACCAGGATAGTCGCCAGGTGGTGACGCCCCCCCCCCCCCCCCTCAGGAATGTGGCCAAAAATGGTCGTAAGCTAGTTGTCTAAAGTGTCTCGCTTTAGATGCCCATCTCTCTCTCGTTGGCTGTTGGTTTGTTTTATTAATCCTGGAAGAGCATATATTATGACATATATATATATATATTATGGACAAAATAATTTTTTTATCCCCATTAAATATTGGCAAAAAATATTTTTCAACTTAATTCTATTGACATTATGTGGCGCTGAGTTTGTTGTTGACACACATTAATATCGTTCTGAAAATATAGCAATCCATACTTAAATCATTAGATAATAAAAAGGCATATATTGGATTGAATAAAATATTTATTCACCAATATTTCGGTTGGCTGAACGCCAACCTTTATCAAGCCATTACATTTTTATATAAACAAACATGGTTTGTCCACCATGGATTTGTTTATACAAAAATGTAATACCTTGATAAAGGTTGGCGTTCAGCCAACCGAAATATTGGCAAATAAATCTTTTATGCAATCCAATATATGCCTTTTTATAATCTAATACACATTGATATTTTATAATACCTTGATAAAGGTTGGCGTTCAGCCAACTGAAATATTGGTAAAATAAATTATTTTTTGATCCAATACATGCCTTTTTAATTAAAGATTTGTCTATGGATTGCTCTATTTTCAGAAAGGATATTATGAAGTTATCTATAAAATATCACTATCGGTGTGAAATGATAAAATTACTTATATATGTATGTCATAATTTGTATATAATTATATGCACCCCCGACCCACTATGCATGTACAATGTATGATTTTCAAAGATTTAATAAAGAATGAGGTAACTGGAGGAAAGGAAGTGGCAACAAGACATAGGAAGCAGGCTAAAAGCGGGCACCAGTATAAATAACTTGTACAGTCAATACTTCCGGACAAGACAGGACGTATCTGGTGACCAGAAGTTATAAAAGTTTGAGAGACGCCCAATTTCCCGGAACAAGACCGGACGTATTTGACAACCACGGAAGTAAATAGAGTCGAACTAACACTCGATACTTCCTATCAGGCCGGGCATATCTTTCACCAAAGAAAGTCGCCGGTCCAATTAGAAAGATCCACTAAGTAGGTCAACCAATAGGAAAACGGGCACGTCCCAGCCTTCGACCAATGGGAAGGAAGACGACTCGTGGTGTTAAATCGAGAAGTAAGAACAGCCAGTAACGTTTTCGCTCGCATAGGAACAACACCTAGAGTAGCGACTTGGCTCCCACCGAGTTCAGATCAGTTGTGATTCCGCTTCCAACAAGGTGACATCTACTCTCGAGGCCTCTCTCCCTCTGCTCATCCCACAGCTAAGTTCAATCACCGCCATGTGATCAGATAATTAACAATCCAAATCGCTCCGCTCTTCTCAAGCTTTCTTTCCTCCAACCCAGTTGCCTTTTATTTTCAAACCCCATCACGTGTCCTGATTATTCCTAACTGTGTGCTTCACTTGCCACTCAACGACTGCGTTTCAACCAATCCTCACCATTCAAAACGAACAACAAGAAATTCCGCAACGATATTGTCACAGAACGGTTAAGTCGACAGGATTCTACAACAGTGTAATACATCAAATATTGCAGTGTAATAACTTTGGATCATATATTACATGTATTTTCTAGAATTAAGTTTGACAATTATACCGCAAATGTTTCTTTTGGACGAAAAATCGAAATTTATTTTAAGGAGAAATAACGATTATTTCTAACCTTAGGGATTAAGAATGAAAATACGAATTGTGATCCCTAAGGTTAGAAATAAATATTTATAGTTATTTAGTTATAGATATATTTCTCCTTAAAATAAATTTCGATTTTTCGTTCAAAAGAAACATTTTCGGTATAATTTTCAAACTTCGCTCTACAATCATAAGCCGTATTTTCTATTCGTCTCTCGCCCATAAACCTTGTTAAATCCTTTCTGATAAAAATATTCCCATATTAATCTTAAGAAATATTGCCTCAAGCAAAATTCAGATAATAGCAGCCTGTTCTAATTTCAGAAACAATTCATTTGATCTCTCTTGTGAAATTCTTTACTTACCTTCTAAATCTAACTTGATTTCTCTTGAGCTGAGCTGTATTATGTTTTTTGCGCATATTTTCAATCACCAATTTATAAATATTATAATTTTATTGTATATGTTAATTGAAATATGTTTTCACTGTTATTGTAGTACCGTGTTGGGAGAGGTATGTGTTACATCGCGACTCTCTTTGTTGATGGATCCATTTGTTTCCAATGGATCATTTCTTCAATAGACATCCTTCACTGTTACATCTTTTAATTTTCTGTACTCCATACAAAATCTGTAGCTGCGATCTCGTTTCTTGACTAATATAACCGGAAAAGACCTTGGGGCTTGAAGATGACATAATTATACCTTCTCTAAGCATTTCATCTATTTGATCCTTTATGATGTCTCGCTCTTTTGTGCTCACCCTGTATGGCTTGTGTTTAATCGGTTTTGAAAATTCTGTATCAATTCTATGTTTTTTGCAAGTTGCTTCTACCTAATCCTGATGAAAAAAAATCTGCGTACTTTTCTAAAACTTGCTTCAAATCCTCCTGTTCTTTTGGTGAAAGATTCTCGTTCATTTGAAATTGAGGCTCGTTATTCACATCTTGATCTCTTTCCCTCATAACATTTATTATCGCCGGATTACTTCCAAAAGCCAAAGTTTGGTTTTTCATTATTTTTAATGGTCGATGAAATGGATTCGTTTTCCAGATGTGTGTTTTCTTATTGGTGAGATTGATTAAGCTTCTTGCTAGTCGAAGTCCATTTGTTTCATACATTTTATTGTTCTCTACTTGATTATATATTCTCCATTCTCAGATTCTACAAATGCCTCAATCAATTTTACGGAAAGTTCAGGTATTACGGCATATTTGGCACTTTTGTTTCCATTCCTTTGATATTTAATTTCGTGTCACGATTATGTGTTCAATTATATTTTATTGTTTCATACTAACAATCATTTTTTGCGTTAAATTTATTAAGAAAATCTCGACTAAGTATAGGTGTCCTTAAATGCGTTCTCATGATCACAAATTGATGTATAATTGTTTTGTCATAAAATTATATATTTAAAAAAGTTTCCTTACGATAATATTTTTCCCATCGTGTCCAGAACACATTTTAACAGGACTATTTATGTCGAGGGCTGTTTTAAGGTCGACCACTGAGAGATCAGCGCCTATATCAATCAAAGCTTCACAAGGACCTATTTTATCGACTTGAAATCTCAATTTGTATTTTGGGTTCAATTTTTCTATGCCATTTATGGTCGACTCTCTTTGATTGACAGACTCAGGCGCGACCTTCGGTTTCAACCTTCCAACACTGAATATTTGTTCCATATAGGGATATTTGAGTTATTATAGATATATATATATATATATATGGTATGAAAGGTGGAGAAATAAACTCACCACAAGTTGGAATAGGAACCCAGACAACCAGAGAGAGAAAGACGGGACCGACACAGCAGGGCGGCCGTTCGTGTCGCACACAATCCCCAACTGTCTTAAAAGTCCCGAGGTGTTAAATAACTTGTGGTCGCCCCTTGGAATGTCGCTGGTAGTGGCCGTACTTTACCCTCTGTCTGGGGTGCCTGTAGGTTGGCTTTATTATTCCTGGAAGTATAGATATTGTGACATATATATAAAGACATCTCGACTTAAACACCTGGCCTTGACTTATCCGTGACTTCATTCATTTAAATATTCTCCTCAACCTTGTCTTGTGTGAATTTGGGGTCCCCTTCCACTATTCTTACAAATTTGAACCTACAGTAACGCGACACGTGTCCTAGCTTACTGCACTTAAAGAATTTGGGTCTTCCATCTTCCGTCTTGCTTTTGTTCTTTCCGGGTTGGTATTGTAGGATTTTTTCTGATAGTTTTGTTTTGGCAGAAAAAATAGGATTGTAAGGACGTTTTGGGGTAGATGACCGAGGGAGGTAATTGTTCTGGTACTGCCTGGGGGTAGGCGGGGGGGTTGGTCTGGTAATATCTGGACACAGGCGCCTGGGGTTTGGAAGTGTCCTGGTAGTTTAGAGTGGCAGTCAGAACATTCCTCGGTTGTGCTTATTGTTGGGGTCTAGAATAGCGTGGCTCGTTATTTTAACTTTTTAACTTTTCAACGCGTTCTCGATATTTTTTCTCAAAAGTGGGGTGGCCTCTCAGCGGTTGGGCCAAATTAATCTCAGAACGCTCTACTTAGTAAAAATGCAGGATACATATGGAAAACAATCCAAATACAATAGTGGAGCGTTCTGGAGATAAATTTAATGAACCACTGATAAGTCAAGCCTTCACATCTGATAATTCCTATGATTACAGTAAGGCTTGCAGAGATAATATTCGATATATGGTATAATAAACTTAATGCAAAATATTATTATATTTATCGATCTATGGCAATTCAAAATATAATATAAATAGAAAATGTATATGATACAAAAGTAAGAGCCCTCTAAAAAGCATCTCTTCTTTCTTATCTTCACTCAATCATATTAGCGTATCAAGCTTGTAAAGCTTGAGATTTGACAACCATCATGACTGGGTGAAGTAAAATGCATCTGCCTTTGTCATTAAGACTGGGAGCACTACTCAGTGGTAGGACGACTTAGCTAAAATAAAACATCTAAAATTCATATGTGAGCAATCAGGATATACCATTTTATTTTTAAAAGTGAAAACGTAAATTTTTATATGTAGAGTCTCACTAAATATTATGAATATTGAATTATGATTATTAAATATATAATTATGAATAAAATTTTCAATTATGTCTGGAATATCCAAGTCATATCGCTGTTGGTCCTCAATCGATAAATTATTCAGATCATATATTTATATTTCTGGATTCCATATTATCCGTAATCAAAGGAATATTTGCCAGAGTAGGCACACAACTGTAGCTAGTTGTTTTATAAGTTTGTGTACACCATAATAATATTTGATATTGAAGTGAGTTAAATTTGTGTAAATGCCTTTTACTTATATATTTATACCAGACCTCAGTTCCATAAGTGAGTATCGGTATAAAGATTGTTTTGTATAAAATGAGTCTTTTCTTGGTGCCTAGTCCCCAAAACTTGCCACATATCGAAAAAAGTAAATTTTTTAGTCTTTGAGTTCTATTTAGTATATTATTCAAATGAGGATTAAAATTTAATTTATTCTTCCTTCTATGATTTGCAAAGGTAATTCCCAAAACTTTTATTTCTTTGAAGAGGCGTAATAATATTATTTTACAATTATATTGCAAATTAAATTTTGTTATGCAAATGTAAAATACTAGTTTTATCAAGACTTATTTTTATTTGCTTTCTGTACATCAGTCGTCAACTTTTTGTTGTCCGTTAGTTTCTTTACAACCCTGTCAACATCCGTAGTATTAGATACGTGATTTATTTCATTGTATATATATATATATATATATATATATATATATATATTAAATTGATATATTATCAGTAAAAATGTTTTCCAGTTGGCATATTTTTCTGGGAATTCCCATGTTGACCTTTGCCCAATTCTCTGCACTTTAAAATTATATCAAATGTCGAAGGTGATTGCTACATGATCGGAAATACTTGTAAAAGTTAATGTGCTCCAATTCTCTATCAGCCATATTGAATTTTTGTTTGAAAAAGTGTTAAATCTATTATGCCTACATTTATCTCTGTGACCCGACGACAGAGTGCAAATGGTTTGGCGATTCGACGGCGCGGGCTGATCGAGAAATCGACTTACGCAGCGAACCATTTGAGCGCGCTATGCAATCTCGGGTGTACTTTGGTGTGTGTGTGTGGTTGGTTGTCTTAGTACTGGTACCCTCACTAGTAATCCTTGATATAAGATCTCAATTTTAAAAATTGTATATATATATATATAGATGGATATTTTGCCGGGAGGAAATTGATCTTAAGAGACAAGGGTCGCCTCTCCCGTCAAAACAGACGTCTAAAACCAGACGCCATCTATTGACCGTCGCCGCAACTAGCGGCCTCGGGTCGGTGACAAAGCCACAACACCAGCTTTGGCAAACTGAAAAGCGTCCACCTAGAGACCATGGTTTCGGGCTAATGGCCCTCGTCAGTCTAGGGCGGACTTTATGAGATCCACACGGGATCTAATGGAATCTTGACAATCTGCCAAAGAGGTGTTTAGCTGGCAAAGTGGCTGGGCCATATCTATGGCTAAAATATAGATGGAAATTTTGCCGGGAGGAAATTGATCTTAAGAGACAAGGGTCGCCTCTCCCGTCAAAACAGACGTCTAAAACCAGACGCCATCTATTGACCGTCGCCGCAACTAGCGGCCTCGGGTCGGTGACAAAGCCACAACACCAGCTTTGGCAAACTGAAAAGCGTCCACCTAGAGACCATGGTTTCGGGCTAATGGCCCTCGTCAGTCTAGGGCGGACTTTATTCCATGAGATCCACACGGGATCTAATGGAATCTTGACAATCTGCCAAAGAGGTGTTTAGCTGGCAAAGTGGCTGGGCCATATCTATGGCTAAAATATAGATGGAAATTTTGCCGGGAGGAAATTGATCTTAAGAGACAAGGGTCGCCTCTCCCGTCAAAACAGACGTCTAAAACCAGACGCCATCTATTGACCGTCGCCGCAACTAGCGGCCTCGGGTCGGTGACAAAGCCACAACACCAGCTTTGGCAAACTGAAAAGCGTCCACCTAGAGACCATGGTTTCGGGCTAATGGCCCTCGTCAGTCTAGGGCGGACTTTATTCCATGAGATCCACACGGGATCTAATGGAATCTTGACAATCTGCCAAAGAGGTGTTTAGCTGGCAAAGTGGCTGGGCCATATCTATGGCTAAAATATAGATGGAAATTTTGCCGGGAGGAAATTGATCTTAAGAGACAAGGGTCGCCTCTCCCGTCAAAACAGACGTCTAAAACCAGACGCCATCTATTGACCGTCGCCGCAACTAGCGGCCTCGGGTCGGTGACAAAGCCACAACACCAGCTTTGGCAAACTGAAAAGCGTCCACCTAGAGACCATGGTTTCGGGCTAATGGCCCTCGTCAGTCTAGGGCGGACTTTATGAGATCCACACGGGATCTAATGGAATCTTGACAATCTGCCAAAGAGGTGTTTAGCTGGCAAAGTGGCTGGGCCATATCTATGGCTAAAATATAGATGGAAATTTTGCCGGGAGGAAATTGATCTTAAGAGACAAGGGTCGCCTCTCCCGTCAAAACAGACGTCTAAAACCAGACGCCATCTATTGACCGTCGCCGCAACTAGCGGCCTCGGGTCGGTGACAAAGCCACAACACCAGCTTTGGCAAACTGAAAAGCGTCCACCTAGAGACCATGGTTTCGGGCTAATGGCCCTCGTCAGTCTAGGGCGGACTTTATTCCATGAGATCCACACGGGATCTAATGGAATCTTGACAATCTGCCAAAGAGGTGTTTAGCTGGCAAAGTGGCTGGGCCATATCTATGGCTAAAATATAGATGGAAATTTTGCCGGGAGGAAATTGATCTTAAGAGACAAGGGTCGCCTCTCCCGTCAAAACAGACGTCTAAAACCAGACGCCATCTATTGACCGTCGCCGCAACTAGCGGCCTCGGGTCGGTGACAAAGCCACAACACCAGCTTTGGCAAACTGAAAAGCGTCCACCTAGAGACCATGGTTTCGGGCTAATGGCCCTCGTCAGTCTAGGGCGGACTTTATTCCATGAGATCCACACGGGATCTAATGGAATCTTGACAATCTGCCAAAGAGGTGTTTAGCTGGCAAAGTGGCTGGGCCATATCTATGGCTAAAATATAGATGGAAATTTTGCCGGGAGGAAATTGATCTTAAGAGACAAGGGTCGCCTCTCCCGTCAAAACAGACGTCTAAAACCAGACGCCATCTATTGACCGTCGCCGCAACTAGCGGCCTCGGGTCGGTGACAAAGCCACAACACCAGCTTTGGCAAACTGAAAAGCGTCCACCTAGAGACCATGGTTTCGGGCTAATGGCCCTCGTCAGTCTAGGGCGGACTTTATTCCATGAGATCCACACGGGATCTAATGGAATCTTGACAATCTGCCAAAGAGGTGTTTAGCTGGCAAAGTGGCTGGGCCATATCTATGGCCTATCTCTAGGTGGACGCTTTTCAGTTTGCCAAAGCTGGTGTTGTGGCTTTGTCACCGACCCGAGGCCGCTAGTTGCGGCGACGGTCAATAGATGGCGTCTGGTTTTAGACGTCTGTTTTGACGGGAGAGGCGACCCTTGTCTCTTAAGATCAATTTCCTCCCGGCAAAATTTCCATCTATATTTTAGCCATAGATATGGCCCAGCCACTTTGCCAGCTAAACACCTCTTTGGCAGATTGTCAAGATTCCATTAGATCCCGTGTGGATCTCATGGAATAAAGTCCGCCCTAGACTGACGAGGGCCATTAGCCCGAAACCATGGTCTCTAGGTGGACGCTTTTCAGTTTGCCAAAGCTGGTGTTGTGGCTTTGTCACCGACCCGAGGCCGCTAGTTGCGGCGACGGTCAATAGATGGCGTCTGGTTTTAGACGTCTGTTTTGACGGGAGAGGCGACCCTTGTCTCTTAAGATCAATTTCCTCCCGGCAAAATTTCCATCTATATTTTAGCCATAGATATGGCCCAGCCACTTTGCCAGCTAAACACCTCTTTGGCAGATTGTCAAGATTCCATTAGATCCCGTGTGGATCTCATAAAGTCCGCCCTAGACTGACGAGGGCCATTAGCCCGAAACCATGGTCTCTAGGTGGACGCTTTTCAGTTTGCCAAAGCTGGTGTTGTGGCTTTGTCACCGACCCGAGGCCGCTAGTTGCGGCGACGGTCAATAGATGGCGTCTGGTTTTAGACGTCTGTTTTGACGGGAGAGGCGACCCTTGTCTCTTAAGATCAATTTCCTCCCGGCAAAATTTCCATCTATATTTTAGCCATAGATATGGCCCAGCCACTTTGCCAGCTAAACACCTCTTTGGCAGATTGTCAAGATTCCATTAGATCCCGTGTGGATCTCATGGAATAAAGTCCGCCCTAGACTGACGAGGGCCATTAGCCCGAAACCATGGTCTCTAGGTGGACGCTTTTCAGTTTGCCAAAGCTGGTGTTGTGGCTTTGTCACCGACCCGAGGCCGCTAGTTGCGGCGACGGTCAATAGATGGCGTCTGGTTTTAGACGTCTGTTTTGACGGGAGAGGCGACCCTTGTCTCTTAAGATCAATTTCCTCCCGGCAAAATTTCCATCTATATTTTAGCCATAGATATGGCCCAGCCACTTTGCCAGCTAAACACCTCTTTGGCAGATTGTCAAGATTCCATTAGATCCCGTGTGGATCTCATGGAATAAAGTCCGCCCTAGACTGACGAGGGCCATTAGCCCGAAACCATGGTCTCTAGGTGGACGCTTTTCAGTTTGCCAAAGCTGGTGTTGTGGCTTTGTCACCGACCCGAGGCCGCTAGTTGCGGCGACGGTCAATAGATGGCGTCTGGTTTTAGACGTCTGTTTTGACGGGAGAGGCGACCCTTGTCTCTTAATATATATATATATTACATTAGAGATTTTCTGTTATTTTTTTAAATATTATTTATAGAATTATTACTTGCTGATTGATATATATAATTATTGATCATTTGCTTGATCCCGGAATCCATGAGCATGTGACATTTCAGTCTGGTAATAATAATAGTTAAGATCAGAAATAGCTTTAATTAAGCTTATGGAACATAAATACATTATTTGATCAAGTATTACCTGATTTAAGGCGAATAGAATAAAGAAAACAAAATACTTAATTACATAATTACAAAGGTTTGAGCTGGCCAACGGGAAATGGATATATCTTTATTTACGGAGCTTCTAACCAAAATAAAATGATTTTTGAGCCCCAGAAAATAAAAAGTACCCAATGCGAGAATCGAACCCGGGTCGTAGGGGTCGAAAACTAACGGTTTAGACCATCCTTCCACCGACCCTCAATGGCCAACGGGAAACAACAACAATGAATTTATAAAGGAAAAGCGGCGACCTCTGGCGGTCGATTTAAAAAGTAATATGTTAATAAATTATAATTTTCAAATTAAATAATTTTTATATAACAAATATATAGCCAAAGTTGTTTTTTCAACAAATTTTTTACCTAAAACTTTTTTATTTTTACAAAAATATAATCTATCTTTTTCCAGAACATGCTGAATTATTTCCGTTTTATTTAATATTCTTATCTAATCAACACCTTTATTTATTTTATCTTCCCTGGCCTGGGGAATCTAACCTTTTTAAAGACCTTGGTGGCGTGCAGCACCTTGGTACTTTGCTATAGTGCATTGCGGCTTGTCTGCTTGCTACATTCATTTTTGGGCTCAATAATCATACACTTTGGTTAGTAGCTCGTAAAACCATGTTCTCTTTTTTATACAGACACACTTTCATTTAGACATGTAGGCGTTCAAGGTTATGGATAAACAAGTTGTATTCATCCACAATAGAGTGGGATTTGTAACCATTAGAGTTGATTATTGAGTCGTACCATACAGGATGTCGAGAGTTAAAATCACCACAGACGATTATTGGCTGTAGCCCGAAAGTCTCAAAAGTTCTTTAATAAATATTTGGTGAGTATTACCGAAGTTGTTTGGGTGAATGTAGAAGTTTGAAATAATAATATTTGAATTCTCTGAATGTATAGAAATAGCTGTACAAAAAGAATTAGTGAATCTATCAATTGTCGTGTATTCAATGCTACTGTTAAGAATAATCGTTGCTGTGTAGACTGTTTTATCAGTTTTAGAGTAAACAATTTGTGAGTCATTATTAAATATCACATCAGTCCCTAACATATAAGGCTCTTGAATAAATAATAGGCCAGGAGGGTTGGACAGAACAGAGGCTCGAAGTTCATCTAATGCCATGACACTTTTCCTTATAATTGGTTGATACCTTTTATTCCTTGTTTAAATTAAACTGAAAAATATCCAACGATCTTTTCGGAAATTTATAAATATTATTTCAATATATACAGATTCAAGCATACCTGCTTTTGTTCTTATATGTTTTGTTGTTTTTGGGAAATACTTGCATTGCCTTATTATTTCTTCAAACCAAAATGGGGCAGTAAAATACATAAAACCCCATGTATATAATATTATATAAAAATAATTATTATAAAAACTTTATTTTCATAATTCTCATATAGATGTGTGAATTCGAATTTCTTTCTCCATCTTTTATTCACTCATTTGTTGTACTTTCATTGTTTGTACTTGTTTCACTCTCAGGAAAAATCTGTATATAAGTCTAAAAGTGCCTTAATAAAGGTATTGATTTGCTATGTATTCAAACTATTCACACAACAAAATCTCTTCTCATTTCGCTGATCTGAAATTTTAGCTATAGCACAGTTTTGAATTATTATCAACAACTACATAAACTCTCAAATAAGTCGGTAGAAACAGTCCAGCTGATATGCAAATCTAGAAGTCCGTAGAAAACCTACCGCAATGTTCACATAAAGTCGGCTGAATCCCATGGTGTCGAGCTAAGGTGACAAAAGTTACGTCATGGCGTTATTTATAGCTTTTACCATTTCTTCCTTTGGTTTCTGGTCGTTTACATAAGGAGTGTGGATATTTTAAATATTTATATATTAAAAACTTGTTTCAAAATCACTTTATTAGGTACCGCTCAGAAAGAGCAACCTAGCTTATGTTATTGCCACGTGGAAAAATAAGGAAGACTAACTTCGGGATAAGACAGCAATTTATTTTAGGCAAGAACAAACTATGAATGGTAAACAAAATATAAGCCACGAGGGATATTTACAGAGTAGCAAAATAATAAAATAATAAATACTTTGTTACAATATTTAAAATAAATAACATGCACAGGTCCTTCACATATACAGTATATTTACATATTTATAAGGTTAGAGCCTTGTGCGGGGTCTTGAATTCGGTGTGTTCTCTCTTCTAATATGGGCTGTTATCCTCGTTTATTTTTTTCTAGGTATGTGTTTTTTTCGGGTTTTCCATTTTTATACATTTGTTCTTAATTGAAATAATAGTTTCCTTGGCTTTGGTTTCCTTCTTTTTGTTTCTTGTGTATAGTTACAGGCTTCTCTGATTGTTATGTTTTCAAGATTTTCTGATTTATCATAGAAGTTAAAAGCTTGTTTTATTATGAAAGCATTTATGTTTTCTATATTTAGATCCTTTCTAATAATACTATTCCTGATAAACCAAAGGGCTCCTATTATTTTCTTTATTAACTGGTTTTCGAAACTTTCAAATTTTTTCAACGTGATTTTGTTTGCGGTTATAAAGACTGGGTGGCCATAGGTTAGAATTGGTCTTATAATAGACGTGTATATGGTTCGTTTGCAGTGTAGGGATCATTTTATTTTGTTTCCCAGAAGTAGTGATAGTCTATATATAACAACTCTTTAATCACTTTATTAGGTACCGCTCGAAAAGAGTAGCCTAGTTTATGATATTTGCAACAATGAATAATATATGTGAAGGTTATTCACATATTGAACAAAAATTTTAACGTGGAATTCAAACCCGGCTCATGACTGTCGGGAATCGAGGGTGTTTGAACTCATGGCATATTGTATGTATATATGTAAATATTACAACTATTTTCATTTTTTTGGTTTTTGTGTGTGTGACCCCTCTGCGAAGGGGAATCTATTTTTTTTGTTACTTCTCCTCTTTTCACACACCGCCCCCCCCCCCCCCCCCCCCCCTGTCGAGAGAATGTAATCGCCCGCCCGCCGGATGGACAGTCCAAGTACCCACCGACCAATCGGAGGGGCATTGGGGTCAAAAAGGTCAGGGCGCGGGGCCAGAGTTGGTGTCACAGCTGTGCCAAGTAGACAAGAAAAAGGCCTCGCGGGGGGCTTGCCCAAGATGAGATCCGGGAATTTCGTCCATCTTCCATAAAGGACCATACAAGCGGTCTGAGAAGGGACTGGGTAGCTGACATCTCAAAGAAAGGTGAAGCCGAGACGAATCGTTGAGAGATTCGCATAGTGGTTGGAGTACGTCGAGAGCGACGAATTGTGCTTCATCTGAAGATACCAGGAAGTTCGTCGAGAACGACGAATTGTGCTTCCAAGGCAGGGGGACTCGGGCAAGCCGACCTAACAACTGAGAGGAACTGTTTTTGGTGAGCACTCTCTCACACGCTTTTATTTCCTAAAATTGATATATTTTTCATGTTGATCTAGCATTATTTTTTAGTATTTTTTCTTTCTTATTTTTACTAAGTTTTTTCTATTTCGTCAATATCATCATTTTATATATTTTCTTTTGTTAAAAAACATTTAAGTTGCATGCAAAATTTTGGAATACACAAAAATAATAAGTTTTCATATATTTTTTATCCTTCATTTTATAGCTAACATTAAACAAAACTTTTATATGTGTAACCTTTTGTTGTCTTCCTTTTTTCTTGCTTGATCACCCAAGGCAGCCCAAAACAATATCAAACTTTAGGTTAAAGTTTTTCATTTGTTAAAAAGGGGGTTTGTGGAGCGTTCCGAATTTTTCTTTTCCTCCACGTGCTTTTTTAATTACCCCTTTCTTAACAGGGGGTGTTACCCACTCGTCCACCGACTCTCTTATACATATTACAGTTCCAAATAATTTTATTAGGTGCCGCTCAACAAGAGCAACCTAGATCATCATATTTACAATATACTGTGGGGGATGGTTATGTACATGGGTTCATTTACAATTATAATTTATATTGATGTCGTTGGGTCCTCAGGTCCTTAGGGATATTGTTCTTGAGAAGGTTTTGTCTGGCTTGTTTGATATTCAAGGTGGGTTTGTTTTTCCTGTATAAATGGTTTCCAGGATGCAAAAAGTGATTGATCGTCAAGGTGACTAAGTTGAAAAATAGCCAGATGTTCAACCTTTCCAACAATGAACGCAAATTTGTAAATAAATCACATTTTCCATGAAAAAAAATATATTGGAGACCTTACTTTTCAATACACCCTCGTAGCTATTGGGCAAGCCCTTCCTCAGCAAACTAAAACATAAAAAAAGGTAATGGAGAGAGAATATTTTTTATGTTTCAGTTTGCTGAGAAAGGGCTTGTCCGAAAGCTACTTTATACAATTAATAAAAAAGAAAAGATAGAGGTTGCCTGGCCGGCATTCATATTTATATAAAAAATAGACACTTCGGCCAGTTGGAGTTTTTTATTTTCTCAACGTTTCGACAAAAACTCCAACTGGCCGAAGTGTCTATTTTTTATATAAATAATAAAAAAGAGTTACAGAGTCTTATAACTTTTTGTAATTTGTCGAAATCCTCAAACCTGTGATAATAAATGATAACATAGTTTCGCTGAATATTTGAAGATAAAAATGCTACTCCTATAGAGATAATATATCTATAAAAATAAAGAGGGCATATCCTGACCAAAAGCACATATGCTTTATAGATGGCAGAGCGCCATCTAGTGGAACAGAAATCAATTAAACATTGATTTAACCTGTTCCCTGATATTTGGCCTTAAATACCCATTTCTTTGGGTTTTCAAGACTAAAATTATTTTTGGTCGCAGTGGTACAAGCTGCTCCACGCTGACGAGCGCAAACAGCGCAAAACGCGTTCGTGGATGGCTTTTCTTGATTTATCAAGAAAATGAGTTGGCCAAATATCAGGGAACAGCTTAAATCAATGTTTAGTTGATTTCTGTTCCACTAGATGGTGCTTTGCCATCTATAAAGCACATGTGATTTTGGTCAGGATATGCCTTCTTTATTTTTAATATCAACCCCTAACCTTTTTAATTTTTCTATTATTTTTTCATGTGTTAAGCGTATTTACGCTGTATATTTATAACAATAATTTTCATCTCCAGCATGTCACTTAATGCAAATTCTATATGTCTCGCCTTATTGAAAAAAATCTGAAAAAGGTTCATGGCACCAGTATATACATCATAGAAAAAAACATTATTGAAGGTGCCAAACTTCACTTAAGGCTTTTACCTTTGAACAAGGGGCGACAACTGGGTTACCGAAATGTCAGATAATAAACTTTTTTAATATAAAGCAATAACGCATATAACATATGACAAATTATAACATTTAGACGCAAAATGTTTCTTTCACACATATATTAAATTTCTTCTGTTCTTTCTGCGATGAAAAATATTGGGAGAGCTTTGCTCATCAGTGATGAACCCTCCCAGCGGTTTCGCCAATTTGATCTACCAGGCCGCTTCTTAAAGCTCTAATACTGTATTGGATCATTCTGCTTATAAATGCAACACTGTGTGTGTGTGTGTGTGTGTGTGTGTGTGAAGGGTGGAATTTCAGAAATGGCATTCAGGAAAACTATGGACCTAAGCTTTTAGGACAGTAGAATTACATATAATATTTTCATCGAGCAATGCTCTTCCGCAAACAATTAGGACATGGCCAGTTAGATATAAATTAATGAAAAGCAATAAAATGCCTTTTTTTTTTTGGTAGGTGTATATGAGTCTACATCATGGATTAAAAGTATTTATATATGGAACATTTATATTATGATGCATTACCGCGCCATCTGTTATGAAAATTCGAAACTATAATAGACTTTTATCTATTATATATTTATAATTATATGTAATTCTGCTGTCCTCAAAGCTTATGTCCATAGTTCATCTAAAATACCCATTCCAAGAGTCTAGCATCAGTATCACTATAAAAGGAAGTTCCAAAAATGCAATATAACAGCGGTATGGTTGATTAAACTGGCGAGACCGTTGGGAGGGTTCACCACTGATGAGCCAGGCCCTTCTATTAATTTTACCATTGCATTAAGGACAGTAGAAATTGTTTTATTTTTAAAATAATCATACGGGTCTATGAAAGCTTCGAATTTTCATATAAGGAACATGTAAGATTTATATACAGATCAACACGTGATGAATATAATTCCATTAAAAGGTAAAATATTAGTAGATAGATTTGATACCCTCAAGCTGTACTGTACAAAATTAGCGATACTTTACTTTTTTATATTGAGGCTCTATTATTGATTTGCTTTACGACCACAATAAAGCGAGTTTAGTTCTGAATTATTGAGAATTTAAAATATCCGTGTTAAAATTTGACTAAAGGATGCCTCATTAAACTGATGTTATGTCACTTTTTTTTTTATCATTACCATGACGTCTGTACTGTGGTGTTGACCCCAAATGCATTGTTTCGGTACATTTT
This sequence comes from Cordylochernes scorpioides, assembly GCA_030710605.1. Lineage (NCBI taxonomy): Eukaryota > Metazoa > Arthropoda > Arachnida > Pseudoscorpiones > Chernetidae > Cordylochernes > Cordylochernes scorpioides. The sequence goes on along the minus strand of CP092865.1, from coordinate 123,186,356 downwards.
CAACAGAAAAAGTGCCTTTTTTTTGTACAGGAACACCATCCTCCCCAAACTTTATATTTCATATACCTATATATTGTCCATTGTTAAAATTAAAATAAACTAATCTTGGCTATAATATGAAATTTTAAATAATCTCAATTCTTTGACTTATATATAAATTATAATAAATAAAGGGTCAATAGGGACGTTAAATATATTATATTGGATTCTAGTAAGGCTGTGATATTTAGGTCATAAGTTTTCAAAAAGTATACTAAATGGATTTTACTGTTATTTGGCGTGATACAACATGTGTATAAGGATATCAAATTTACTACAACCCACTAAAGTAGAATGTGTGTGTGTTCAAATGTTTCTATTATTGATAATTGAACAATTTTATAATTATTGTACAATTTTTTTATTGCAAAGGACTATACCCATTGGTAAATACAATTGTAAAATTTACCTTTTAAACAACTTAGCAACTCTTATAAACCTGCTTCATATCAATGAACTCTATCAAATGGTAGGTGAAAATAAACATATTTCTCAAATTAGATATGGATTAAAAACTTTTGCAATTATTTTATCAATGCATCTATTCAGCAGCAAGTTCAAATCTCAAACACAAAGCCGTTATTAAGACACCAGTCTTACAGATTCTCTTATTGCCGGCTTGCAATGCCCGATGATGATCAATAAACATAATGCAGTTGAGGAGAAAACGATGAATCTAAGTTATTTTTCTACTTACTGCTTTGTAAAAGTTGTATAGGAACAGAGCAACCATTCGATTTGATATGGCGCTGGTTAAAATACTTTGTACTGAGTAGGGCCTCCAATCTCGGAGCCAAATAATGATCCCGAAATCCCGGGATTCTGCTCGAAAAATCCCGGGATTACCGGTTTGTGCATGAAAACCAGCGCAAAAATATATTTTTCTTATCTAGCATTTTGGTAATCAAACAGATGATGAGATAGCACACTTTTGACGTTTTGTTTATACAGCTGCATTTCTTAATTTTTTTTTCTGAGAGATTTGAAATTATTTTCATGCACTAATAACGAAGGGTTATTCCGCAAGATCTTTCCAAAATGGCAGCCTCTAGAATGAGAGTATGCAGCAGTATACATGGAGGGAGCCCCAGTTTTTGTTGACATGCAAATAGTGGCTTCTTAGATAGTAGCGGCATCCCTTTATTTTTGTGGCGGACCTGCGTGTAACATGGACCCGCCACTAACCTCTTATCTGGGCTCTAAATTGTTATATATATATTTTTTAAATCTATGTTTATACTCTTCATCCTGTACTCTGTATGCCTGGGTCATCATGAACGCACTGCTCTGCTGTTCATTTTGTGAAACCCTCGCTAGCTTTTTTTGTCATTTAATTTAAATTAAATTTATTTAATGTCATTTCATTAAATGCTTCCTCACTATCAAGCATCAGCCTAAAGTTGTTTTCAACTTATACGAACATAAAAACAAAGTCTTTAAAACAATATTATCGGACCTTGTTATTTCTCATCAGAAAACGCGTCGGACATTTTTGGTAAGCTTATCACTTCTTGATTGTGATGGCGAAGTTTATTCCTTTTAAATCAGAAGGAATCTGATGCTATTACCTACGAGACGGATCTGGCTAAAATACACAGTGTATAGCGTGCAAAAGGATTTTGAAATGCGTCGGTGGGTCTACAAAAGGTGGGTCTACAAGTTGATACACAGACCCCTGCAAAAAAAAACCCAAGATATCAATTCTCGATCATTTTTCGTCTGTTTCCATCGTTCGATCGACTGATGCTGTGCTAGCTAGAATGATAGCTCTCGACGGATTGCCATTCTCCGTTTTTGTCACATCTATGGATCTACGCAAGTGCCTCAATGCTCTTGGAAATGAAATTCCTCTCTCTGCAGAGACCATTGAGATTAAAGTGTGTCGTTATGCGGACACATTTCGTGAGAAGGTCGTTCGAGAGCTTCAGATGGAGAAAGAAATATAATATATACAGATAATTCGCAACTTCCTCGGAGTATACAAGAACGCCATGAGCCATCACAATCGGATGACCATCTTCCAATTGAGCGCCGATTGCAAGAAGCTATTGAGGCTGCCTCTTCAACTTCATTTGCAATACCTACACCAGACTCCGCATCCTACTCAACTATGATTAACCACGAACTTAATATTGTTGCTCAGTCAGGCAAACGAAGACCCCATTTAGAGAGTGTGTATCAATACTTGCTGACAATTCCTCCAACGTCTGTGGAATTGGAAAGAGTCTTCTCCTCCTCTGGATACCTATGCAATAAGATACGTTCTAGTTTGCATGATGACACTCTTGACAAATTATCTTTCCTACGCTCAAATCTTTCTCGAAATTGAATTTGCATCCTTAAAATAAAGTAATTAATGGTTTTTAAAACGGTGCTGTCTTCTTTCTAAACATTAATACATTGTTGGGCAAAATGCAATAATGATTACATTTTTTTCGTAATTACAAGGTAATGTATTACTTTGAATGGATTACTGCCCAACACTGCATTAAGAAATGTGGTCTAAGAGTTCCAAGAACAGTAATTCTTTCCAGATGTGTGTACAGTAATTGACAGATAATTTCAAACTGTAACCCAAAAGCAATGATTTAGTTCATAAGCAGGCGCAAACTATATGGCTTTCGGGTTGTTTTCATCGAAGTAAGTGCCACGTCATTGGCACTATATTGACACAAAAATTGAAAATAAAACGAACGAAACGATATAGCTCTTGGCGTAGAAAGACGAAAATGTTTTTCAATCCCGGGATCCCGGGATATCCCGGGATTGAGAAAAAAGCAATCCCGAATCCCGGGATTGAAAATATGTACCGGGATTGGAAGCCCTACTACTGAGGTAAGTTGGCTATCGTTTACTTTTGAAAAGAACGTCTCTCTTTCTTCGCTAATATACTGGCACTCAAGGATCTAATGAAATATTTCAATTTCTATTTTTTTCTTTCCAAAGATGGAATATTGTATCCTTCTTACTGAAGATTTTGGTATGGTTTTCCTGAAAGAACGTAGAGATTATTCTCTGTTGTGAAATAAAGCGTTTTATTGGAAATAGAAGATCGCTAAGTAAATAGCTTTCAGTCAAAAATAAACTGTGTAAGTACTTGTAGTTAGGATAGAATTTAGAATTTTCTATTTTAACCTGATCCTATTGAATAGATTGTTCTATTGCCATCTTGACTATTGATGAAAATTCTCGAGAGAGAGAGAGAGAGATAGAGAGAGATCATGCTTATATCATTGCAATGAATTAACCAAGAAAATCCAGTTGAATTGAGATTGCTGAGCAAACTCTCCGCAAACCCGATATAGATATTTCTTGTTCTTGATATCTCCAGTAGTTGAGAGTTAGACATATATGGGGAAGTCGTCTATTATCTATTTTCAGAATTCTAAGCCATAACCTGAATGTTAACACTATAACTCCCAGTGACGTTCGTCCACATTCCATTACGCAGAATATAACCGGGAGTATATTTTGGTAAATTTAAGAGCCGCCGGAGAAATTTGTTCTGAACACCGTCCACCAAGCTCTTCTGGTTATTTGCCCAAATCAGAGCTGCAAATAGCAAGGTTGAGAGGACCATTGAATCCAAGAGTCTGAGTGATGATTTGATAGAGTTGATTTTTGATTTGGTCAATATTGCCCAAACCGCATTAATAGCATTTAGCGACTAGTTTTTAAAAAGTTGCAACGCCTGTTGAGTTCAGGTTGCCAGCTGGTAACCTAAATACGTGTATTTAGATGTTGTAATGAGAGACAGCTGTCCTCAGAACTGAACGTCAGAGCGAGTCAGTCAAGCTTTGATGGCGTATCTCTGTTTAATTTTTCTATTTTCTTCCAAAATTGTGAAGTGTTTTAGAATGACAAAGAGCCTACTGTATAATTTCCAAAAGTATTGTTTTTATAATACAATATAATGCGGCTTATGATTGTAGAACGACGTTTGACAATTTTACCGCAAATGTTTCTTTTGAACGAAAAATCGTAATTTATTTTAAAGAGAAATAACGACTAATTCTATCCTTAGGGATGAAGTATGAAAGGATAAATTATAAAAAGAGTAATGATGAATCCCATCCCTGGACACTTTATATTTCCGTTTATCATTACTCTTCTCTCTCTCTCACAATTCATCCTTTCATACTTCATCCCTAAGGATAGGAATAGTTGTTGTTTCTTCTTAAAATAAATTACGATTTTTCGTTCAAAAGAAACATTTGCGGTAAATTTGTTGAACGTCCCGCGCGCGTTCTACAGTATTGTTTTTATTTATCTGATTAATGATAGATATTCTTGCTTGCTTGCAGTAAACAAATGTTTGTTATCTGTAATACAATATTGTATTCTGGATTAAGTATAGTTTAAGGTTGTCTTTCTTATCTTTCTTAGCTATGTAGCATTCCCCGTTAAACCACGGTTTAGACCTAACACCACCAGAACTTGTCCTTATTATCATCCCCGCCCTTGACATTGCCGCTTGGACTTCACTTGTAAACATTTCGACCTGTGAGTCAATTGTGGGGTCTTCCACTAGTAAATTAGTTAAATCCCTCAAGCTGCTTTTGAAAGATATAGCCTTGCCAGCTGCCCAGGAAAATTTGCTAATAGAACGAAATTTCGTATCATATTTTGCCTTTATATTTGTGTGTTTAGACCATTAAATTTTAGGACAAGTGGTAGATGATCCGAATAAGGCATGCATTCAATAGTAAGATCAACAATCAGCTCAAGTAGTGCAGGCGAAACAATAGAAAGATCTATAACCGAGGGGATCCTTGGGTTGAGATAAAAGTAAAGGTTCCATTTTTATCACTGATAGATCTACCATTTATTATCGTGAGTGAATTCTCATCGAGAAAATCAACAAGAGTTCCTGCCAGAGATGATGAGACTGCAGGAGGTACGGTTGGTAGAAAGCAGTGTCGGGGCGTCCAGCAAGTTATGGAAATCTCCAAGGTCACTCGTGGGAACATTTAGATCGTAACAAATGACTATTTATAACCCCTCCTGTATCTTATTCTTGATATAACAAAAATATGTGTGTTTTTTTTGGGGGGGGGGGGGATTCTCAAATTGAGACTGTACTGGGGGTAGGTAAACAAAAATCATACAAACCAGTATTGAGTCTATTGATGGAGCTAGTTTAAAGATTGCCGAAATCCATATCGGTTTAACTTTTACAATTTTTTGCTGGATAGTTTTGCTAACTCCCTTAATAATGCCACCTGAACATCTTCCTTGGTTTAGGGGTTTTACAGCAGGTGATAAATTTCATAGTTTTCAACTAAACAGTTCATCCGTGAATGACACCACGTTTCTGTCAGAGCGAAAATATCGAACTGTTTAAGATAATCAATGAGTGGGAAAACAGAAATAATTCTACAGAGTCCACCTTTATTCCAGGAGATTATTCTATGAGGATTGTTCCTTGGTGTTAGTAACCTTTTATTTTGATAGATTATGTGTTTATGCTGGGCTACAGGTTGACAACCTTTGTTCGTCTTTGGAACTGAGTAATTTCGTTAATTTTCTTGTCTAGGTTGTCGTAAAAATTCATCCTGAAAAGGTTTTTTAAACTGTAAAAATAGGTTGGGCGGTGGTACAGTATAAATGTTATCCGTAGTTTTCTATAATGCCTCGCCGCTGGAGCTGACAAGGCGTCCATTTAAAACAGAGTAGCTCATGTCGCGGACAATTACCCTGTTATCTCTTAGCTTGGAAACAGTTCCCTTACTCATGAGTTATTTTTGCCTTTGGTCTCTAATAGTTGAGGGGTAATCTTTATTTTTGTCCCAGAGTCTGAAAGCGTTCCTAAAAAGCAGAATCCTTTGCTTGAAATCAAGCACTTCAATAAGCAGCGGCGAGTTCGTTTTTTTTTTGTCAACTTCGGCACTGTTCTATCTTAAGTTTTTCAGAAATTTGATCGTGTTTGAAATCAGATCTTAAATCAAAGCGCGAGATTCGTCAAGGGTTTCGGTTTCCATTTCTTCAACCCGTAAATAATTAAGTTCCTTTCCCTCTTTCTCATTTCCCCAAGCTCCAACCTTCTCTCGAGATCAGACATTCTAGAAGTAGTTTCCATTGATGACTCGAGGTGTTGTAGGCGCTGATTTATTTTGTTCAAACCTTGTTCTACTGAATCAAATCTAGTTTCCCATTTTTTTCGACACAAGTAATCTATTTTGTTTGAAAATGATATAATTAGGTTAACAAAACTCAAAACTATCATAGACGCATATGATTCTTTTTTAAAATAAACAATTTATTTACTGCCCTTACTGCAATGGAAAAATTAATGGGAGGGCCTGGCTCATCAGTAGTGAACCCTCCCAGCGGTTTCGCCAGTTTATTCTACCATACCGCTGTTATATATTCACTGAAGTTATTTTATAAATTTTTCGTTTGCTTCTGAAATATGCAAATTTTAAAACAAGAACACAATGAATGCATTAATATTAGATAGGTTGGATGAATTATGTAAATGTTTTGTAGACAAATTTGACAACAATCAAAAAACGTTGAATAAACAAGATATTGGATATGTAAAAAGTACAACAAAACAGCTAAAGGATAGTGTAATAGAATTAGTGAAACTAGAACAGAGTTTAAATGGAATTGGGGAATGTATGCAGAAAATGTATACCGACATTAGAAACGATTTATCCCAAATAGTAAAACAAAGCAGAATCAAGGATTCGTATGCAGAGGTGGTAAAATATGGGGAAAATAAATTTATTCAAAAAGATAAGCAAATTACTGAGGAACAAACTATTATAATAACTGTAAAACGAAAATTAAAATTATACCGCAAATGTTTCTTTTAAAAATCGAAATTTATTTTCAAAGAGAAATAGCGACATTTCTAACTTTGAGGATGAGGTATGGAAAGGTGAAACATGAAGAGTAATGGAGAACGGAAAAATAAAAAGTGTCCAGGGGCGGGAATCGAACCCACACCCTTCTGCTTACCGGGCAGGTGCCTTGTCCACTCGGCTACCCTGGACGTATTTTTCCGTTCATAACTTATATTTAAAGTAACATTTAAAATACAATATAACGCGGCTGATGATTGTAAAACGAAAATTAAAATTATACCGCAAATGTTTCTTTTAAAAATCGAAATTTATTTTCAAAGAGAAATAGCGACATTTCTAACTTTGAGGATGAGGTATGGAAAGGTGAAACATGAAGAGTAATGGAGAACGGAAAAATAAAAAGTGTCCAGGGGCGGGAATCGAACCCACACCCTTCTGCTTACCGGGCAGGTGCCTTGTCCACTCGGCTACCCTGGACGTATTTTTCCGTTCATAACTTATATTTAAAGTAACATTTAAAATACAATATAACGCGGCTGATGATTGTAGAACGAAAATTAAAATTATACCGCAATTTTTATTTTTCCGTTCTCCATTACTCTTCATGTTTCACCTTTCCATACCTCATCCTCAAAGTTAGAAATGTCGCTATTTCTCTTTGAAAATAAATTTCGATTTTTAAAAGAAACATTTGCAGTATAATTTTAATTTTCGTTTTACAATCATCAGCCGCGTTATATTGTATTTTAAATGTTACTTTAAATATAAGTTATGAACGGAAAAATACGTCCAGGGTAGCCGAGTGGACAAGGCACCTGCCCGGTAAGCAGAAGGGTGTGGGTTCGATTCCCGCCCCTGGACACTTTTTATTTTTCCCTTCTCCATTACTCTTCATGTTTCACCTTTCCATACCTCATCCTCAAAGTTAGAAATGTCGCTATTTCTCTTTGAAAATAAATTTCGATTTTTAAAAGAAACATTTGCGGTATAATTTTAATTTTCGTTTTACAATCATCAGCCGCGTTATATTGTATTTTAAATGTTACCCTAAATATAAGTTATGAACGGAAAAATACGTCCAGGGTAGCCGAGTGGACAAGGCACCTGCCCGGTAAGCAGAAGGGTGTGGGTTCGATTCCCGCCCCTGGACACTTTTTATTTTTCCGTTCTCCATTACTCTTCATGTTTCACCTTTCCATACCTCATCCTCAAAGTTAGAAATGTCGCTATTTCTCTTTGAAAATAAATTTCGATTTTTAAAAGAAACATTTGCGGTATAATTTTAATTTTCGTTTTACAATCATCAGCCGCGTTATATTGTATTTTAAATATTATAATAACTGCCAATGAAAATCAAAACATCTCACAGGTACAACAAAAGGTGAATGATAGTATAACATTTTTACGACAGGAGGGAAATAAAATTAGGATTAACAAGGTATTCAATACTAGAAAAGGTACAGCAATAAAATTGCCTAAAGATCAAGATATTGATCGAATGATAGAAAGTTTTACTAAGCAAGATGATCTAAACCAATGCAGTAAAATATACAAGCCAAAACTAAGAGATCCAAACATAATCATAAAATCAGTCAATAAGATAACTAACTTAGCTAATTTATTGACAACGTTATGTGAGATGAACCCTGAACTTTCTCAACTCAGTGAAGAGATCAAAGTGTTATTTCCAATGAAAACCAATAGAGCAGAGCAAGATGTAGTACTGAGGGTTTCACCTAGAGTCTACAAAATTATGAAAAGAAATGGAAAAATTTACACGGATATTCAACGATTCGATATTAAAGATAAAATATTAGTGAATCAATGTCAGAACTGTTTTTTATTTAATCCTAATCATAAGAGGAATAACTGTCCCAATCCCAAAAAATGTATTAAATGTGAAAAAGAGGGAGAACACGAATGCTCGACTACAATTAAATGCTGCAACTGCGTCAAACATCCACATTTTAGAAATAGAGATTTGGAGCATAAACCGAATAGTCAAGACTGCCCAATCTATAAAAAAGAGATGCAAATTATAATACAAAGAACAGGCTATTCTACACATATAGAAGATGCGGGCCAATAATAAACTTCCAGAATGATGGGGCGAAAACTATATATTGACAAAATCAAAATTATTCAACAAAATACCAGAAAAAGCAAAAATTGCATAAGTGAGCTTTGTGCATCTGATGAAATTAGAAATGCAGATATAGTAATGATACAAGAACCTTATATAATCAAAGAGGAGGTAATATTTCCAGGACCTTGTACAAAATATCAATTGATGAACAGTCCCAATATAAATACGGCAATAATTGTAAGAAATAGCAGCTTAAAAATTCAATTAAGTATAGAATTCACTAACTCATTCGCTACAACTATAACCATACAAACAAAAAGTAAGAAAATATATTTTTCCAACATTTATATACATCCGAATTCAATTAAAAATGAGCACGAAGAATTTATGAAGAAGTTAATCAATACAAATTTACATATACCGGTGATAATTTGCGGCGATTTCAATGCCAGAGCTCCGTTATGGTATGATATTAGGAAAAATTATAATGGACATAGACTAATCCCTATCATAGATGAAATAAATTTAACAATCCATAATAATAAAACTTCCACGTGTCGTGATGCAAGTGTGATTGATCTCACACTAACAAATGAACAGGCAATTGCGGCGATCAGAAATTGGAAGACGCAGCAGATATCGCAAATTTCAGATCATGTAGCTATATATTTTGAAATATATACAAACGAACAATTTAGTTCAGAAAAATATTATTCCACTTGGAAATTTAATGAGAAAAATGGGAACTGGTTAAGTTTTAGTCAGAGAATTAACAGTACTGAACGAGAAAAAATTGAAAACTTACTAGATATAGTGGATACACCAGAAATGATTGATCAAACGGTAAAAGAACTTACGAACATACTGATTGAGGCAGCACATAATTCGCTTAAAGTAAATAATAATATGACAACAAAAAATAATATTAGTAATAAGTGGTGGAATACGAATTTACAGCTTCTAAAGGATCACTGTCATTATCTTAGAAACTGTTACTATTGAAACAAAAATTGCCCTAATCATATTGAACAATACTATAAAAGCATACGAAATAAGTATTTACGGGGAATAGAAAAAGCTAGGAAAGCATCCTGGAGAATTTTTCTGGAGGAAAACAAATCGAACAACCCTTATGGAAACTTATATAAGGTGTATAAAAACATCAAAAGTGGATCTAATCGGAAGAGAAATATGCAAATTTTGGAGGGTAATACTGATATGGAATGTTTGCAGAAGGGTGAGGATTATAAAATAACTTATTTCCAGATGATAAATGTGAAGAAGATACAAACACCCATAAAAGTATAAGAAACTATAATTTAAAACTACTTAATAAAGAAAAACCGATGGTTATGATTACTGAAGTTAACGACTTAATTGACAAATTAAATCCAAAGAAATCTCCCGGAATAGACAACATCTCTAACAACATGATAAGGCACACTAAACAATTTATAGCTCCTATATTGATGAAACTATTTCAAAAATGTTTAGACCTACAATACTATCCTGCTGAATGGAAAAGAGCAGAGGCAATAATTATTCCGAAACCTGGAAAAACAGATTTTAATAACTATAAAAAGTATAGACCTTTATGTCTTAATTCCAACATTTCTAAAATATTTGAAAAAAATAATTAATAATAGAATAATAAAATATTATGAAGATTTTAATTTACCAAGTGATCGACAACATGGCTTTAGAAGATCGAAATCTACCATTACTGCACTAACTAAAATAATAAAAATTGCGTTAGAACATAAAACAAGAGAATATGCAGCAATAATTGCAGTGGATATTAGTGCAGCGTTTGATAATGCATGGTGGCCGGCCTTGATGAAAAGACTAGATGAAGATGGTGTGCAGGCTTCAATGATAAAACTTCTACAATCATACTTTGACAATAGAAGAGTAAGATTTAGATATTCTTCAACTGAAATTAATAAGAAACTAAGTAAAGGATGTCCACAGGGAGGACCACTGTCTCCCACATTATGGAACATTCTTATTAATGAGATACTGAATAATAATCTGAATGATAATTGTGAAACAATAGGATATGCAGATAATATTACGTTAATATGTTGGAATAAAACTCCTGAACAACTAAGAAAGACAATTGATAATGTATTAAGAAAACTCAATAAGTGGTGTGAAAGACGTAAAATTAAATTTTCATATGAAAAAACAAAAATATTATATTTATATACACTGCATGACATTGAAAATGGAACACCAAGAAATAGTGGCCAGAAAGTGATGAAACTCGGCAGACAGAGAGAGACAGGGACGAACAATAAGTGATCTTTATTTCAAAATGATAGCCATAATACAGAGCGAGAACGGCGTCGGCTTAGTAGCAAGTAGGATCACCGCGGACGGCGATGCACGCAGCAACACGTCTAGGTAGAGAGTCAATCAGAGTACGGATGGCGTCCTGAGGGATGGCTCTTCATTCCCTCTCAACCATTTGCCACAGTTCGTCTTCTGAACGCGGCTGTGGCAAGGCATGCAAACGGCGTCCAATGATGCCCCAGACGTGCTCGATTGGTGAGAGATCAGGAGAGTACGGTCGCCAGGGAAGCATCTGTACATCTTGCAGAGCTTGTTGGCTAATGCGAGCAGTGTGCGGTCGGGCGTTATCCTGCTGATAAAGGGCATTGGGTACCCCCTGAAGGTAGGGGAGTGTCACCGGTCGCAGCACATCATCAACGTATCGTTGGGCCGTCATAGTGCCCTGAATACGAAGTAAAGGTGACCTGGAATCATACGCGATTGCGCCCCAAACCATGATTCCACGTTGTCTCACGGTGGGGCGTTCCACAATTGCTGCCGGATTGGACCTTTCTCCACGTCGACGCCACACGCGTACACGGCGACTATCACTGGACAAGCAGAAACGCGACTCATCTGAGAACACGACCCTGTGCCATTCCGTCATCTACGTCGATCTAGCCCGGCACCATTCCAAACGTTGGCGCCTATTCGGTGGGGTCAATGGCAGTCTTCTTAGCGGACTGCATGAGTGCAAGCCATTAGCAACCAATCGACGGGAAATGGTTCTGGTCGAGATGGAATGATCTAGGGTGTCTTGCACATGTTGCAGGATGGCGGTACAAGTGGCTTGTGGGGCCGCCACTGCTTGTCGAAGGATACGCCGATCCACACGTGCTGACGTCACTCTGGTTGCACCGACATTCCTATAAATTGCCACATTTCCTTGTTCCAACCATCTTCTCCACAGTCGGTGCACCGTAGACGCACCAAGGTGTGTATCAGCTGCGATTTGACGTATGGACCAACCTGCCCTTTTCAGTCCGATCACCATGCCCCTCGTAAAAGCGTCTGTCTGCTTGAACTGCCTCTGTTTACGATGACCTGGCATTTTCTGTTATTACACGTGTCTTTTGACACAAGAACAAAATTTCTACAATGATTTTCCTTGAAGAAATAACGACACGAATACTGTTTTTTCTGCAAGTTCCTTCCCTAATATCTTACTCCATGTGCGCACGAGAGCTGCGCATTTTACATCATTTGCATAACTCGGTTAGGCGCGTCTACCCTGAAATTTGCATAATTTTCTGGCCACTATTTCTTGGTATTCCATTTTCAATGTCACAACGCAGTGTAAATGCAATAGCGATATAATAGTCTCAGGTGTCAAGTTAATTAAACCGGTTAAAGAACTTAAGATCCTAGGAGTGACTATTAAAAATCACCGAGTCAGAAGCAAACTGGACTTCACGCCTCACGTTAATGAAATGATCATAAAATTAACTAGAGCTAGTGGATACCTATTTGGCCTGACAAAGAAAGCATGGGGTCTAGACTTTAGACGAAGACTGATATTGTATAAGACATTATATCGAAGTACAATTACTTATGGTTATTCAATATGGTATCAATTCATAAACAAAAAGTCTAAGGACAAACTAAATTCTCTTCAATATAATATTTTAAAACATTGTATACAGGCCTACAGTACATCATCGGATTGTACACACATACTTGCACAAGTCCCCAAACTTACTGAATATATTGAATCTGAAATGTTGAAAACAGAAATAAATTACAATCGATTTGACTCTTCAATTAGGAATATAATTTCTAATTATATAAGGGAATATTGCAGAAACACTACGAGAAGACTAATACCATTTTCAAGTCCTTTTTCAGTGATTCCCAAATACCCAAATATGTCAAGCCAAATTTTTACAATGTTCAATTTTTTACTGGACACGGTAACTTTAGATTATATTTGTACAAGGTCAGAAAGACGGATTCGCCTAAATGCTCATGCGGTGCAGAAGAAGAAAATCCTGTACATATTCTAATGGACTGTCGACTTGTAGAGGACTTGAGAGTTAAAAATCAAATAAATATAAACAGTTTAAATCAAATAGTTAATAATAGATATATGTATATAAATTTTAATAGATTTTGTAGAATGTTTTTTAGTAATAGATAGCCTGGGCTGTAATAACTGGTATATAGTTATATGCTGTAAATAGCTCTAAATTTCTGTTCTTGTTTGTGATGTTCACTAATATTCATTATAGGGTAATTAAATTGTTAACTAATTGACAAATATGTTAATAATTTCTATTTATAATAACTAAAATCACATTAATAATTACTGTAAATAAGCTCCCAAACTTGTGTATGCATGCAAATATCCAAGACGGATATCGCGTGCTTTGTAAATGATAATAAATAAATACCGCTGTTATATTGCATTTTTCGATCTTCCTTTTATAGTGATACTGATGCTAGACTCTTTGAATGGGTATTGTTGGTGAACTATGAACATAAGCTTTGAGGACAGCAGAATTACATACATTTATAAATATATAATATAATACGCATACGCGTCTATAATAGTTTCGAATTTTGATAACAGATGACGCCCTAATGCATCATAATATAATTAGTTTATGCCAATCTTTATCTCTGCACAAATCTAATGTTGTTTTTCTTGTCTCTTTGGGGCCAGGAATTGGTTAAATATCTGACATGAGCTGTAATTGTCGAGCTTTGAACAAAGAATTCGAATCACTGGACGGCGTAACCAGCATAAAATAAAGTAAAACTATTGCAACTCAATGATTGCTGTGAAGAATGAAAATTTATTTGTAATTAATAAAAAATTATAGGTAATGAATTATTTCAAAAGAGAGAGATAGAGTTTTGGGTCTCAAAACGCGAGCACGCGATGACCACAACAACTTGATAACAAAAATAACAAAGAGAGGGGCGAGGGAGGGCGGAAGTTGCATCATGGGCGTGACATCACCACCGCCGCTCGCGCCGCGTGGGGGGAGGGGGGCGTCTTCTTCCACGGCTTTCTCACATTTTGAAGGCCTCCCTCTCAATATCCCCAAATAAAATGAGAATTAAAACACACACAAAAAAGGCAGTGGATCTACAACAGTAATATTTAAATAATACATTTAAGGGTTTCCTTTCCAGCATGAGCACAAACGAGATATAAATATATTCCTTATTTCTTATTTTACCCAGCCTATGACGCTTAACCGCCGACGTTTTGTTGGTGTTATTTTTTTTCCTTTATACTACTATATTATAACTAATTATTTATTACATATATAAAAAAACAAACCTCACATGTTTACACTAAATAACAAATTTTATAAATTTTGAAATTCTTATAATGGTATTATTCGATAGAGAATCAGCTTGCTGTTCTGACTCAGAGTTAAATTCAAAATCTGTATTTCTTAATATTTTACTTTTCTCTATTTTCCAAAAATATATATTATTAATATGTATATATATACATATACTTCGAAAATTTAACTTTATACTAAAGCACCCATTTAAACATATTTTACCGAAACGGTTAGTTTTCTTTAAAAAAACAATAGGTATTTCATAAGGAAAGTAGTCTTAAACGAAATACAAGGTGTGTCCAATAAATAATGAGACTGGTCAAAAATAAAGTAAAAATAGAATGATTGAAAATATTTTTATTAGTATTTTTCAAAATTGACCCCTCCCGCATCTATACATAATTTCCATCTCTTCTCCCATGATTTAAAACATTTAGAAAAGGCATCTTTCGGGATGTTCTTCAAGACCTTTTTCGAATCCGCTATGATGGACTCTCTAGTGTCAAATCTCCTTCCTTTTAGAGCCATTTTGAGTTTTGGAAAGAGAAAACAATCATTTGGAGCTTGGGTCTGGGGAATAGGTAGGTTGTCGAATTATTTGGATACCGTGTTTAGCCAAATAAGTCAGTACAGATGTAGCGGTGTGTGGTGGTGCATTATTATGATGGATAATCCAATTTTTGGAACTCCACATTTCACATCTTTTCAGACGAATTGATTCACGTACACGTCTCATAATGTTTAAATAAGACTCCTTATTGATTGTTTACCTTCCTCTAGATATTCATAATGCACAATTCCCTTTATGTCAAAGAACGTGACCAATAAGACTTTGTTTTTTGACTTGCAAAGTCGGGATTTCTTCGTTCTTGGTTCATCTTTTCCTTTCCACTCCATTTAACTGCAAGTCTTCTTTAATTATCGATCCAACTAATGATTTTGATATCCCTGTTTCTTCCTCAAAGTCCCGTAACCCTATTCGTGGATTTTCTTTTATCAAATTTGAAATTTGGCTCACCTTTTCAGGGTTCCTGTGCAGAATTGGCCGTCCAACACGCTTATCATCTTTCACCGATTCCATTCCATTTTTAAATCGTGAAAACCATCTAAATGTGTTGGGGTTATTTACAATTTCATTTCCAAATGCCAATTTCAACAAATCTAAAGTTTTTGAAGCCGATTTCCCAATTTTGTGGCAAAATTTATTACAAATTCGTTGTCCGAATTTTCTATCCATTACAAATTAGAAGTTGTTATGCAGGGCGTTCTTTTTACAAGCTTACAATTTATCGACTGCGCGCGCAATCACGTGATGTGATATACAGCAGTGCAGCTGAAGCTTTCTATTTTTTAATAGACTTTAAAAAAATTATGATTTCATTTTTCTTTGTTTTTGACCGGTCTCATTTTTTATTGGACACACCTTGTATTTTCTTAAACCTGAGATTACCTTAAACAGAATGTTGTCTCATAATAGAGGAAAGTGGTACAAACATAAAATAACCTTAAACGGAAGATAGACTTACGAGGAAGGTGATCTTAAACATAAAGTAGCCTTTATATTATGATGCATCAGCGTAGATTAAACTGGCGAAACCGCTGTGAGGGTTCACCACTGATGAACCAGGTCCTCCCTTTAATTTTTCCATTGCAGTAAGGATAGTAGAAATTGTTTAATTAAAAAAAAATCATACGCGTCTATAATAGTTTCGAATTTTCATAAAGTAACGTTATACAGAATGTTATATTGTAAGAAAGGTAGCCTTTTAAGTATTAAGGTTTTCTTAAAGTAAAGATTGTCAAACAAGGTAGGTTGGTATAAAATATGAGATTGTCATAAAAAGGAGATGATAATTAAAAAGAGATAGATTTTAACATAACCGTGTTCATGGATTAATAATGAGTGTGGTCAGTTTTGTGAAAAAAAAACTTTCACAATGGATAAGCTCTCATAAATGTGTTAACTGTATTTATATGTCTCTTGAAAATAAAGATACTTCGGCCAGTAAATCTTTTTAATACCTCGACGTTTCGACAAAAATATTCTGTCCTCGTCAGGAGCAAACAAAAATTAAAACATTTGGCAAGGCGTTAAAAATTATTCTAAGGTTCCAAGGGCGTTCTCACGCGATATTTCATATTTTGTACAAATGCCAGGCCAGGCAGCCTCTATCTTTACGATGTATTTATATGATTACACTGTGTGGAAATATTTGTTTCTTCACAAGATGCAACCATTTACTCAATAGTCTACTTCTTAATTGTGTTCTATGCACGAAAAACGATGTATATAGTCTCAACTTTTGTACATAGATATTCTTTCTTTCTCTTCTTTTTTTCTTTTATAAGCGAGGATTCAATTTCTTCCCCTGATTTTCATTTCTCTTTAGATCCATTTCTAACAGGAGAATCGTCTGTATAAGACGGAATGTCTTAATAAAGGCTTGCGTGTGTATTTATATTTTAGCGAAGTATTATTTTTAATTTTAATAACAGATTATCAATTTCGCGATATTTACTCTTTAAACTTCCCTCATTCCTTATCTTTTGTTTATCATTCATAGTTTGTTCTTGCCTTAAATACATTTCTGTCTCATCCTGAAGTTTTTGTCTTCCCTAATTTTCCACGTGGCAATATGATTCAACAGAATTGTGAATTTATAGTTGGTATAAGCAACAAAGATATTTTGAGTTTGCTATTTCATATCATGATAACGTTTTAAAAAGGATGATTTAATAGAACAGACGAGGCTTTTTATTATAATGATTAGTAATGTTTTTATTTCTTTCTGTGACTTATGAGCATAAAACATAGATATATATTCTATACCTTAAATGAAATAAACTAATAACAAAAGATTTGAACCTTTTCCTAATTATGAAGAGTATTTATTGTAAAGATAGAGGCTGCCTGGCCGGCATTCATCGTTCTTAAAATTAAGGATGTTTCGCCCAGTATAAATATTTATTATATTATAGAGGTAATAAAAAAGATTTAATAGTCGAAGAATCTTTGATTTAAGAACGGAGACTACTTAATGACTGGGCGTATTTTCATCTCAACTTTGACATAGGAATAATCTTCTGGTTTTGATGAGTGCCATTGGATGCCTTGGCCTATATTAGAAGAATGGTAGCCGTTGAGATTGAGGCCGTTGAGGTTGGAAGCTAAACAGTCGCTGAACCACCAGCCGCCTGTGTGCTTCTGGGAACAACCGTGGGGGCTCTCCCTATCGTAGGTAGCAAACCATTGCTCGTTGTGTTTTTTCATCAACGAGTCGCCTGTTATACACACATGTTAATTAGAAATAACGCTCAATTCGTAGAATTAAATAATAAAATTACTCGTGAAACATGTTTATATACAATATAATTCGAATATGGTAGAACCTCCAAGAGAGGAAACTCACGATAGAGGGCACTCTCTATATAGGACAGTTTTTATTATTAATATTACCATTTTTACTATTTAGCAACTCTCCTGTAAAAGGATACCTCTCCCTAAAGGACACTTTGTTTCTGCAATTAGGTGTCCTTTACAGGCAGGTTCTACTGTAGTTTAAAAGAGTTGTCTGAACACTTAGTTCAATACCCTTATATCTGTAGTTTATAGACCTTAAAGCTAGCCTAGACTTCAATAGTGTAAAATAAATAGAGACATAAAGGTAATAGTACATATTTGGTTCAATGAATTTTCAAAATTCTCTACGCAATTGTAACTACACTGTATTAACTACACTCGCGCGGCATTGTGAATAGAACACCAAGTAACAGTGGGAAGAAAATTATGCAAATTTCAGGGTAGACGTGCCTCACCGAGTTATGCGAATCATGTGAAATACGCAGCTCTCGTGCGCACGTGAAGTAAGATATAAGGGAAGGAACTTACAGAAAGGACAGTATTCGTGCCGTTATTTCTTCAAGGAAAATTATTGTAGCCTGACCGTCGTCAACGGAGGCGGTTCCAGCAGACAGATAATTTAACGATGGGCATGGTGATCGGACTGAAAATGGAAAGTTGTTTCATACGTCAAATCGCAGCTGATACACACCTGGGTGCGTCCACGGTGCACCGACTGTGGAGAAGATGGTTGGAAAAAGGAAATTAGGCGATTTATAGAAATGCCGGTGCAGCCAGAGTGAGGTCAGCACGCGTGGATAGGCGTAACCTTCGACAAGCAGTGGCAAGCCACATGCCACTTGTACCTCCATTCGGCAAAATGTGGAAGTCACTCTAGATTATTCCATATCGATCGCGATTGGTTGCTAATGGCTTGCGTTCATGTCGTCCGGCAAGAAGACTGCCATTGACTCCATTGAATAGACGCCAACATTTGGAATGGTGCAGGACTAGATCGACGTGAATCACGGAATGGCACAGAGTCGTGTTCTCAGATGAGTCACGCTTCTGTTTGTCCAGTGATAGTCGCCGTGTACGTGTATGGCGTCGACGTGTGGAGAGGTCCAATCTGGCAGCATTGGTGGAACGCCCCACCGCGCGACAACGCGGAATCATGGTTTGGAGCGCAATCGCGTATGATACCAGGTCATCTTCAATTCGTATTCAGGACACTATGACGACCCAACGATAGTTGATGATGTGCTGCGACTGGTGACACTCCCCTACCTTCAGGGGGTACGCAATGTCTTTATCAGCAGGATAACGCCCGACCGCACACTGCTCGCATTAGCCAACAAGTTCTACAAGATGTAAATATGCTCACCTGGCCACCGTACTCTCCTGATCTCTCACCAATCGAGGACGTCTGGGACATTATTGGACGCCGTTTGCCTGCCTTACCTCAGCCGCGTTCTGAACTGCGGCAAATGGTTGAAAGGGAATGGAGAGCCATCCCTCAGGACGCCATCCGTAGTCTGATTGACTCTCTACCTAGACGTGTTGCTGCGTGTGTCCGCGGTGGTCCTACTTGTTACTAAGCCGTTCTCGCTCTGTATTATGACTATCATTTTGAAATAGAGATAACTTATTGTTCGTTCCTTCTTTTCTGTTTGCTAAGTTTCATAACTTTTGGCCTCTCTTTCTTGGTGTTTCATTTTCAATGTCACGCAGTATATTCTAAATATTTAGCTTTATTATAGTTTAATGCACACTCCAATATTTAATCTCTTTTCTTTCATTTTGTAACCAGCTTCATTTATCGTGTCACATATTTGTCATTCTGCTGTGGAAGAGATACATTTTCTCGAAAACTTGCATCATTTCAAAACAAAAAGATACCCCTCACCCAACAACTATTTGTTTTTAAAAATACTGGGTAACGTACTATTACTCGCAATGATTGCACGATAATTTTCTTAATAATTTCACAAACCTTTTTTTTTCAATTGATATTTATTCTAATAGAATTTTATTTTCTAAAAAAATAATATATTTTATGAGAGAAATCAAACTATTTAGCACGATTTCTTTTCAAATTAAACAAATTTCTATTTTCCTTTCTCTCTTTGTGCTGTGAAAACATTGTAACATAGATGACAAGATACCAGAGTAAAGTTGGGGAAAGAGGGGTGGACTCCAGCTGCCATGTGGCAAGCGCCAAAAGCAGCATTCCTGTGTTGGGGAGGACAGAGTCTGGTGACATCTGCGGCAAGGAGAAGACGTGGCGACTTGCTTCCGGGCGTGTGGATGATTATGCAAGGTGGTGTCAGGAGAGGCTGACATCGGAGCGACCTACAAGACGGTGTAGCCAGGCTGGACCCTTATAGTGCGGAGCGGGACACAAGAGTGACATCCACGGCGCCAGGATCCTTCTGCCGGGCAGGCTGAAGACAAGTTCCACTGATTGTACTTCTGTTTAGAGCCATAATAAAGCGCTAAATTTAGCTGCAACCCTTCGAACTCACGCGTGTATCTTTGTAGCATCCTTGAGTAGACAAAGTACACAAACAGCGTCTGGGTATGACGTAACAATATTGTGGTAGGATTCGGCTAGTCAGTGGTGAAACCTCCCTGTGGTTAGGTCACAACCATACCGTGGTAATATTCATTGATTGAATATCTTGCTTCAATACCCTGCACTTGCGCATTCGCTTTAAGGACATTGACGTTCCTCAAACAATTCCCAAAAGGCCAGTTATTCATAATTCATGCAGAAGACATATCGCGCCATCTATATATTCGCAATGAAACTAATTAGCACCAACTTGAAAATAGTGTTGGACACTGTCAAACGACTGTGAATAAAGTAGAAGTACGGTAGTCAACGCCATGATGAACTATAAAGTATATATAGGATCTCCATCTATTATTTCTTCCTGTGGTGAATCTGTAATACCGGTGGTCTTAATAAAGCTTTGTGTGTGTGAAATATAAAGTATAGTTAAGAAAGAAAAAAAGGTATCTCCTTATCATACAACTGAAAGTTACTGATGTTATCAGTTGCACGATAAGGAGATGACTTTTTTTTTTCTTTCTTAATTTATGCACCTTATCCTAGTACAATATCAATTTTGTACTTTCTTTTTTTTTTTTCATAAAGTATAGTACTCCTCTTTACAGCCAAGTACATCGCTTCAATTCCAGTTGAGAACATCTGATATTTACCAACCTAACTAACTACAATTTCTAAATACTATCATATTATGGCGCCATCTATCTCTGAAAATCGATACTAATATATTTCACACTTTAAAGTAAATATATATTTTTAAAAAGTATATATATATACAGTAGAACTCCATGAGAGGATACTCGCGCTAGAGGACACCTCTCTATAAAGGACAGTTTTCATCCCCAATACAGTAGAACCTCCATGAGAGAACACTCCCGCTAGAGGATATCTCTCTACAAAGGACAGTTTCACTGTCAAAATTACCATTTTTACTCTTAAGAAACTTTCCGGTAAGAGGACACCTCTCTTTAAAAAACACTTTGTCTCTGCAATTAGACGTCCTAAACAGGGATATTCTAATGTATTCTAAAGATCTAGAGAAACAATTCAATATTTCTTTTAAATATGTAATATTCCGGGAATTTTCTATAACACACACAAATGAATAATGTATTTTAAAATAGTATAATACAAAATAGAGCGGTCTAGAGCAGGGGTCAGCAAACTGCGGCTCGCGAGCCACAAGCGGCTCTTTATATAGTTCCATACGTGAATATTATTTATACGAGTACTATTTATTGTTGGCGAGAGAAAAAATTGTGGCTCTTTAAAACCTTTGAAATTTTGTAAATTGTAATTTTTGACTTTTCCGACTCAAAAGTTTGCAGACCCCTGGTCTAAAGATTGACCTAGAAAAACCACTATTAGGATCCACCGCTGATGTGTCGTGCCGCCTTTTTTTTTCTCTCATTTATTGATATTTATTCCGATAGATGGCGCAAGCCAATCAGCAACTTTCAGTTGAACGATAAAGAGATGTCTTTTTTTTTTCTTTCTTAATTTACACACCTTATCCCAGTACAATATTACATTTGTACTATTTTTTTTTTTTCAAATTGTTTCCCGTTCTCACGCAATTCTGGGCTTAACTACCCGTTTCATGATTTTTTCAGGATGCTTTAATGACCAGTTTTTTGGTCGTTGAGGTACAGCTTGCACCATGCCGACGAGGGCCAACAGCCCGAAACGCGTACGTGGTTAGCTTTTCTTGATTAATCAAGAATGGGTATTTGGCCAATTCTGGAATGATTAAAAATCAACGAATAGTGGATATGTATTCCGAAAGATGGCGCAACCTATTAGCAACTTTCAGTTGCACGATAAGGAGATGTCTTTTTTTTTTGTTTGTTTATGCACCTTATCCCAGTACAATATCACATTTGTACTTTCGTTTTCCACATGTCTATATATGAAAAAAACTATAGAAAAAAATAAAATAAAAAGGTCAGGTGTTGATATTAAAAATAAAGAAGGCATATTCTGACCAAAGGAACATGTGCTTTTCATATGTTTAGTTGATTTCTGTGCCACTAGATGGCGCTCTGTTATCTAAAAAGCACATGTGCTTTTGTTCAGGATATGCCCTCATTATTTTTAATTTCTATATATAGTCTGTAGAAATAACTTTTAACAATTGGCATTTAGTACGTAATTATAATTTTGAATCAAAAAATTAATAAATGAGGCTCGACTTTATTACAATTACACGCATACCAACAACAACAACAACAAAAAGTTTTATTAAGACCTTTTATTCCTGTATTTATCCTACATTTATTCTTGGAGAATCTGTAATCAGTAATAGTGCCAGTAATCAACAACAACAAAAAGCTTTATTAAGACCTTTTAGTCTTATACAGATTCTCCAAGCAGAAATGTAGGATACATGCAGGAAAAACAGTAATAGTACCTTAATGGTAATATGATATTTTTATTATGATGCATTAACGCGCCATCTGCTATCAAAATTCGAAACCACTATAGACGCGCATGACTCTTTTAAAAATAAACAATTTCTACTGCCCCTACTGCAATGGAAAAATTAATGGGAGTGCCTGGCTCACCAGTGGGTGACCCCTCAGCGGTTTCGCCAGTTTAAAGTATTATTTCCAGTAGAAATTGTTTATTTTAAAAAGAGTCATGCGCGTCTATAGTGGTTTCGAATTTTAATATGGTATTTATATACAGGAAAAATTATATAAAGACAATCAAGCTAATAGATTAGTCTGGGTAAATTGTAGGAAAAAATATTTATTATACAGGGTGATCCAAAAGTCCAGCACAACTTTAAAAATTAATAACTCCGCGAATATTTGCGCTAGAGCAATGCGGTAAACACCATTGTGTTCAGGATGCAATGGGATTTTTTATGGCAAATAATGAAAATTTCGAAATTGATTTTAGTTACAACTTTATTCGCTAGATGGCGCTCTACCAGAATCAGCTATTAAGCGGCCAAATTGTTTGATAAATTGAAAAATATAACTGAACGACACGTATTTTTCCTTTTTGAATACCAGGAAAGAACCCAAATAATATCAAATGATAAATTAATAAAACACCATTACGCCAAAAGTTAGAAGAAATGGTTAACGATTTTTAAATACAATCTGAGATATGTAAAATAGGTATATGCAAATTAAAACATGTAGCAAAAAATATTTATATTTTAGATGGAGTTTTGTGAAATAGAATGAAAGTTTGAAAATAACTACTGATATCAATACACGATTTTTGAAATGTTAATATAGTACCAAAAATTATGATGGCACTACTAATAGGATTTCGTGCTATAAGGAATGTATAGTTTCTTGACTAATTGGCGACACTTGACTATTTAACTGGATATTTGTCATAATACAAAGATGAAATATAGAGGGGAGTGACAAAATATATTTGTCGTACTTTATTCCAAATAGCCTATGGGTTTGTCAAATGTTATCATTGTTTATTATACTGTACATAATTTTGAAAATGTATCCCCTCAAAAAAAAAATCATTTTTAAATCGACCTTTTGCGTTGAAAAACGTGGTAGCAAAATCATTTTGTATTATTTTTTTGCGCAAAATTTCTAAAGTTGGGGGGGATACAGAGAATATTCCTTATGCTATTTTTTCTAATGTGCGAAAAGCGATAAACTAAACATAAGGGTTAAAATTGTGTATACCAGTGTTATTCGAGAAGTTATAACACTTTGGCCTGCACGACATAATATAAGATGTGGGCAAATGATTAACAAAAAAATTACTGTTCACAGAAAAAAAAAAAAAAGAGTCAAGATGTGAGGACAGCATTTATAATTCCCATAACCCAAAACAAAGAGCTTCAAAATATAACACATGAGGTAACTGCCTTCTCTCTTGTATTAGGTCACAATCCTTGCTCAATGTGGCGCCCTTCATTCTCAAACACCGCCTGCAGACGATAGATGACAGAATGGTCACAATTAAATAGTTGAAATTTATAAAACGTGCCATCTGATAGAAGCCTTCAACATGGCCAATGTGGTAGGCCGGCATCGATAAACACACGATTTAATGTACCCCCATAACCAAAAATCGCAAGGTGTCAAGTCTGGTGATCTTGGAGGCGACTGGTATATAAAGTGGCGACTTATCACACGATTTTCACCGAACGTATCCTTCTGCAATTGTTTGGCACCTCGGGAGATATGAGGAGGTCCTCCATCTTTCATGAATGTTATTTCGTTTAGTACTTGTCTGCCCTGCGATATGCAAAACCCTTTTCTCCTAAAAGTTGAAATTAACGTTCCCCAGTTACAAAAACGGGCTTAAAAGTTCTTCCTTTATTTTTTTCAAAGGAAAATGGCCCAATAATAAAAGAAGATGTGAACCCACACAAAACTGTAACTCTGGGCTGATAAAGTGGCATTTCTGTAAAATTCCTAGGGTTTTCTGTTACCCAAATGCGGCTGTTTTGAATGTTAAATTCCCCCTTTATATAAAAGTGAGCATCATCTGTCCACAGAACATTCGACAGCCAGTTTTCATCAATATCAATTTGCCGGAAAACCCATGCAGCGAATTCTTGACGCATCTCAAAATCGCCAACTTTCAGCTCGTGAAATCTTCGAATTTTGTATGGGTACACACAATAGAGACATTAAGTGAAGCGTCTTCGGATATCAAATCATACTCGACGATTTTAACGCCAAAAGTTCAACTTGGGGACCACCTGTCCAGGATAACAAAGGTCAGCAGGTTGAGGACATGCTAACCGACCTCGACCTTACACCATTAAATAACGGAGAGAACACCTATATATCCAAGTCCACAGGCACAGAATCCGCAATAGACATCACAGCGATAAATTTCAACATCGCGCACCCACAACACAATGGAAAAACCTGAGAGGTTAAATCAGTGACCACAGAACAATTTTAACAACCCTAAACTTCAAAATTGAGAATGTCCAACAGAATAAAAGAACATGGAACTTTAGGAAAGCCGACTTGAAAAATTCACAGAAAAGCTTGAAGAACTGTGCAACGAAGAATTGAATTTCAGAACGCTTGACAAAAACTTGGAAAAATTCTCTTCGAACATATCCAAAGCTGCAAAAGCATCGATACCTAGAAGGAGACGTAAAGACCTGTGAATACCTTACTGGAAGGGCCACAACATCGAGGCAATGATTGTAGAGAGAGAAACAATATCAATGAACTTCTTAAAACAAAGAGAACAGAAGAAAACAGAAAGGAACTCATTGATATTATTCACAAAATATAACAATAAATTTGGATATGCAAACAAGAAAAATGGCAGAATTCGGCGAAAAAAATGGATCCAAGAAAGGACAGCCAACACTGGAATATGATTAGAGTGTTAGAAAACAATCAAAACCAACGCCAATCCTCCAATACTCAAACCGATATGAATAGAACAGCGAGAACGAGCAAACAGATGGCTGACATAATTGCTGAATATCTTTCAAGCACTTACAGACTCAACTACACGAATGAAGAAAGGACTCTTAAAATAATATAAACAAGTTAGTTAAACAAGCAAGAAACTGCCATCAACATGATGTTTTTTCGAGAGACTTCAAACTGAATGAACTAAACTCATCAATAGAAAAGTTAGATCCAAGAGGTCACCAGGAGATGATCTAATCTTTGGTCAAATGATTAAACACTTTGGAGACAAAGCAAAAAATCAACTCCTACGAATACTGAACATTTCATGGAAAACTGGTAAACTACCAAAGAATTGGAAGATATCAATTATAGTGCCAATACTGAAACCAAATAAAGATGCCAAGGAATCCAAGAACTATAGGCCAATTGCTCTCATCAGCATACTTTGTAAAATAACAGAACGAATCATCCACTCTAGGCTCATAGTCTGGCTCACTAACAATAATAAAATAAACTTCTACCAAACTGACTATAGATCCAGACACTGTACACCTGATCAACCTTTCTACTTCTGCCAATCAATAATAGATTCTTTCCAGGAAAAACCGCCAAAGAAGACAACGGCCGTATTCCTGGATATGACCTCAGCTTCAATCGAGTGTAGAGGGAGAAATTATTTGAAAGGCTTCACAGCATCGGAGTAAGAGGAAAAACCATAATCTGGATTGCAGACTTCTTAAGGGGAAGAAGGATAAAGGTTCGGGTCAATGGAGAAATTTCCAAGGACCGAAGAACATGGGCTGGTGTACCTCAGGGATCTGTGCTCAGTCCTTTACTCTATCTGGTATATATTAACGACATCCATCCTTACCTCACTGAAGACACAAAGGTTGCCTGTTATGCAGATGATATAGCCATATGGCACACAAGTAGCAGTATAGAAAAATCAGACAAAATACTGAACACATCAATGAGAGGACTGGAAAAGTGGGCAATGGAACTCCAAATGACCATAAACCCAATAAAACCAAACCTATGCGTCTTCTCCACTGACAGGGAAAAAAGGTATACAAATACCCCCAAAATAAGCATAAACAACTAAATAATTGATAAAATTAGAAATCCAAAATACCTAGGTGTGATACTGCAGTCCTGGATCTTTCCAGTTGGTCTCGAGGACCACGCCATCACCATCTCCTCAGCGGGGAAGTACGCGATCTACGTATTCATCGTAGATCGCAAAATGCGTGGTGTCGCTGGAGACCCACTGGCGATTCTCCACCAAACTCTGCAGCCTTGGCAGAGGCGCCATATTCATTGTACATATTGTATATAATGCATATTATCTTTTTTAAAATAGTGCAGACTGTGCACTTTGCATGTATTGACAAGATGTCAATAAAATTATTTTAATTATCATTGATGAGGAATTGCTATTTACAGAACACATAATTAGCACCTCAAATAGAGCTACCAGAAAACTAATTATTCTGAGATGGCTATGTGGAACAAATTGGGGAGCAAAACCCAGAATTCTCAGAACAACATATATCACCTTAATAAGGCCGATAATGGAATATGCAACACTCGTCTGGGCTCCCTCAAGCTCATCACTAAAAGGAAGACTAGACAGTGTTCAAGCAAAAGCGGCCAAAATAATCACTGGTGCTGTTTCATCCACCAACAATGAGAAAATTCAGAGAGATTGTGTTCTAGACCTACTCGCTCGAAAGCAGAAGACAAAATAAAAACAATAAAATTCACCAATAGCTTAAAAACTAAAGAAACCGAACACATATCCCATAGAACCTATTTAAACTGGACACAAAAAGAAAGGCTCAAAAGATCTTCAACACTTCAGTACGACAACAATATTAGAAAGGGCATAAATATGAAACACAAGGACTTTCAAATTCAAGAAGAACCGATATTTACTACCCCAGTGCCAACAAATATAATCATCAATCTTGAATGAACCCTGCACAAAAAAAAAGAGAACAAAAACATACTTAAAAAGAAAGGACTTGGCACAATTGGTTTAAACGATCAGAGAAATTATTCGTTGTTGTTGTTGTTTCTTATCCCCTTGTGTGAAGTCTACACGAATTCCATGAGTTCATGCTCCTCGAGCTGTTTTATGATAAGCAGCGGCCTCTCCCAAAGGTCATTTTTAGTGCATCTAATGCAAGCCACAATGTCTTCTGGAGCTGCAGGTGCCAAGCTACATTTTGGGCAAGTGGGGTAGATTTTGTTGTTATTTTCTATCTTCAATGGCTTGAGATGGCCTATTCTAAATATTGTAAGTGTCGTTTGATGCTGTCTATTTCTGATGTTCAGAGCTCCTCCTGGGTCCACTCCACTGTACCAACTGTGAAACCAGAGGGCTGTAAAGGTTTCGTTATAAGAAGATGGGTTAAATACTTATGGGCCTCCCAGGCCTGGGTAGTAATCTGATCCTAGAATGTACCAACTGTGGCGGTTTATGGACTGTAAGGTCTGGGTGGCCACTCCTTCTAGGATGTACAAACTGTGAGCCGGCTTGTGGACCTTCGAGGTCTGGGTAGCCATTACTGCTCCAGGGATGTACCAACTGTGCTGGGCCCGGGGCCCTAGTTCTGAGCATGGAGAGTGGGTAGGACTATGTGCCTTGCATCTGCAGCCCTTGGCACCCGACTCGCGGGTAGTAGCGGTCTGTACCTGGCTGCCTGAAAGAGGGTGGTAGGGGCTAACTGATCACGACAGACCATTGTGGAACTCAGTGGAAGAGTTAGCGATGCTAATAGGGGTCTGTGACAGGAGTGACGTCCAGTTGTAGATTACGCAAAGTAGGGAGGCTTGACGGCTACCTACATATGCTGAGCAGCACCTTCCCGTGGTGCGTCCTGAGCAAGTTTCTAACAAGAACGTGGCCAACGCTGACAGCTCGTCTGACAAGTCTGGAAAGACGGATATGCCCAGTTCAGCCTTGCGTAACATGGTGGCGTTTTGGTGTCATTATAATACAGGTCACCCTCCCCCAATAATGCCAATACAAAATATAAAGATTGACATTACCAATGAGGCTCCGGTAGCGCCTGAGAACGGGTGGGAGGCAGATCCCTCTTGCCGTGGAGTGAACGACCTAGACAGAGCTGATAGGCCAGCTCGACGTATTGGGTCTAGTAACTTCTCATGCATCCCTCTTGAAGACAAGGGTAAGCCCGAGGACGCTCAAATTCCTTCGGGCTCCGAGCGTATGCCAAATAATACCTCGTTGGATATTTCTAATAATTCCCTTGCCGCGCCCACTAATGGCCCAGGGAAGTCCCCTATGAAGCAGGCAGCCTCCACACAGCGAGAGTCGGCACGACTCGAGAGGATAGGCAGAGTGCCCACTTGAGTCCTCGAAAAGCGACGCGGCCGCCTGAGAATTTGAGCTCAGGTGCCTTCCGCACAGCTAGCTCTGGATACCCAGAGCGAAAGGATAGGAAGGATCGTCCACCCCCCCCCCCCCCCCCCCTTCCCCCTGATATCCGCCTCAACAGGATCATCAACATGGAGATCTCTGTGGATCCTTTCCTGTTGTTTGACCCTTCGTCTGAAACGAGAATCGGCTCAATAGTCCAGGAGTCGGGGGCTGCGATGGATGTCACCAAGGCAAGGTACCTTAATGACCTGAATGAAATGAATGAGTTTCTAAATAAGGCATTGACACCCCAGAAGTGGTGCACGAAGCTTAAGGAGCTTGCCGAGGCGTTCCAGGACTCCTTAGACACCATGCGTCGAGGGAGGAAGATTGGAAATGTTCACCCGAACATCCTCGAGCAATGCTTCGATAAGCTTCTCAAGAAACATAGGTCGGCCCTTGGAGAGCTCGAGCTCCTGCGGGTGGAGAAGCGGAACCTGGAGGAAAAGATCCTCAGTCGACCACCCTGCAGTATGGTATAGAGAGGGGAGTGGCAGCGGCTCTTTTAGAGTCGCTGAAACTAGCTGAGGTCGAGGTATGTACTCCCAATGACGCTTCCCCAGTTCTCCCTAAACGAGAGACGCCTCGAAACGAGAAGACGGAGGAGCCCACAAGGGCAAGGTAGAGGGAGCCTCGGTCCAAATACCAACTAGAGACGAGAAAGCTGTTCCGCCATCTCCCCCAAAACAACCTGTTCACACTAGGAAGAGCGAGATGGTGGAAAAGAAGAGAAAGAAGAAAAGGGTTAAGAAGCCTTCAGCAAAAGAGGAAGAGGGTAGGACTGAGGTGACAGCCGGATCAAAAGAGGACCCACCGAGAGCGACGCCTACAGAGGAGGTGAAAGAACCTCCTCCCCCGAAGAAGATCAGGGCTAAAGAGGTTAAGGATCCCCCCAAGGCGGCCAAGACTACCAAGCCAGAACCCCCAAAGGTCAAGGGCCCCCTAGATGGAAGGAGGACCTGACCCTGGTAGTTGAGTGGAGTGAGGATGCGGGGTCCGGGTTAATGCTCGCGGTGCTGAAAAGCATCGCTGGTAGCATTCCTAGGCACTGCTATGACCTCAAAATGATTCGGGGTGGGGGAGCTGTGGTTCTCATATTGAAGAACCCCGATGAAAAGAAACTGGCCGTGGAGGCTATAGAGAGGGAGCCTGCACTGAGGCTAGGAGCCTCAAGAGGGACAGGAGGGAGCTGATTCTCTTGGGTGTCAACTCTAACATCAAAGAGGAGACGCTAAAGAAATGGTGGTGCTCCAAAATTCGAGGTGTGGGGACTTCTTGGAAGGATACATGAGATTTTATACAAAGAGTACAAGGAGGCCCTACGCAACGAATTGGGTCATTTCGGGCCTAAAGGAGGCCACCATGAAATCCCTCCTGGTCAAGAAGAGGTTGAAGATAGGTGCCAGGATGGTACCTATCAGGGTGAATTAGGCAGTGTCAACTTGCTTCAGGTGCCTTAGGCCCGGTCATTTCGCAAGGACCTGCGAACATCCTAAGAGGTGTGGGAGGTGCGAGGGCGTGCACTCCCAAGAACAGGGATGCTATATGGAACCGGGTTGTTGACTCTGTTTAGAGGACAACAAGAGGTACGACAGGAATAATCATCGCCCCCGGAGTACGCAGTGCTCGGTGAAGGCCTGGTACGTGAACGGGAGGCGATGGTAGAGGGGCAAAACAAGGAGGTGTGGAGGTTCGTGCAGCTAAATTGCGCTCTTTCGAGGAGGAGCTAGACCGGATCATTAAAAGTGATCGCCCTCATGTTATCCTGGTGCAGGAGATGTACCTGGAGGATGACGGGAGGATGGGTCTAGATACTCGTTACAGTTTTTCTCTCTAGCGAGAGCAACAAAGCCGCTTTACTGGTCCGGGGAGATTCTTGTTTGGGTTGTGGGTCCTGGGAGGAGGCGGTGGCTGTACAGATCGAGGCGGCGGATCTGAAACTGGTCTGCCTCTCTACGTACATACCACCTCAGGACAACGACCTCGGTAAGCTGGACTTCCTAAATGATTTTTTGGTTGGGAAGGAAGGGCATGAGATCCTGATTGGCGGAGATTTTAACGCGCGCACCCAGCTGTTTGGGGACAGGGAGGAAAATTCTAAAGGAAAGGCGTGGACGATCTTGTTATTGGTCAGAGTCTGGAGATTTCGAACGTCTATGGTGAATCGACGTTTGCCACGGAAAACGGTGAAAACATCATAGACTTCTCCCTGGCAAGAACGAGCAGGATGCGGCGTTTGAGGTGGGAAACGGACCCCACAGACGTAAGCGACCACATACTCATCAGGTTTGAGACCAGTTGTGAAGTGGAACCGCCATCAGTGGAGAGAGTTCTTCCGTACAGCATCAGGGGGCTTAGCCTTGAAAGATTCAGACGCCGGTTTGCTTGCACACTTGGGGATAGATTGGCTGGAGCAGTTGACAGAATTTCTATTAATAGCATGGTCAATGAGCTCCACCAGGATATAACCAACGTGCAAAACCTTGGGGCCTGGATCAGGAAAGGTTACCGCATTTAAAAAGTTTAAACAGCTTTGGTGGATCGAGGAGCTGAAGATCGAGAGGAAGAGAGTCAGGGCCATGAGGAAGCTATTCCAGAATAGTACGGGCGAAGAGAGAGTTAGGAGAAGAATAGCTTTCCAGAAGGTCTTAGCAGCGTACAAGAGACACACCAAAAGGGAGAAGAGGAAACACTGGAGGGAGCAGTGCAAAACCGTACTGGAGATTAATCCATACGGTGTCCCTTACAGGGCTGTCTCTGGGAAGATAAGGTGCTCCGCTAACTTGAGGCTACTTGAAGGGGAAGATGGGTTCAAGACTCAGGACCTGACGGACCCTGGACCTCATCTTGGATCGGAACTTCGGAAACGAGAACCAGAGGACGAGATCTCTCTGACCACTTGTGGTTTGGTGGATCCGCTCTTTTCTGAGAATAAGGTGAAACTGGTGGCTTTCAAGTTCGGGAACAGGAAATCTCCTGGTCCCGACGGGATCTATAACACGGTCGTGAAAGCCCTGGTGAGGATGCACCTATCGCTTCTTGCCAGGTTATTCAATAGGTGCCTGGACACTGGTACTTTTCCTGAGGCATGGAAGGTTGCCCGAGTAGTGCTTCTAGAAAAGTCTGGTAGAAAGGGTAATTCTCCTAATGATTATCGTCCGCTTTCTTTACTAGCGTGTCTAGGTAAGGTTCTGGATAGCCTACTAGCTCAGCGACTAAAGCACTGGCTAGAGGTAATGAGCTCCTTTCCTCTTTCCAACATAGTTTTAGGGAAGGAAAGTCCACAACCACAGCTCTAAACGAGGTGTTAGAGGGGGTTGATATGGGCTTAAATAAGGGTGCTTGGGTTCTTCTCGTGGCCCTAGACATTGATGGCGCGTTCAACTCCATGAACTGGAACAAGCTGATGAGAAATTTGATGGACATAGGTTGTCCAGATAATTTGTGCAGCTTGGTTCGTGACTTCCTGAGGGATAGACGGATTAGCCTCAGTTTTGGTGGGCTGAAGTTGGAAAGAAACTGTGCTAGGGGTTGCCCCCAGGGCTCTTGCTGCGGACCTATTCTGTGGAATCTCCTGGTAAACACCGTTT
Organism: Cordylochernes scorpioides; assembly: GCA_030710605.1. NCBI lineage: Eukaryota > Metazoa > Arthropoda > Arachnida > Pseudoscorpiones > Chernetidae > Cordylochernes > Cordylochernes scorpioides. Next base: position 123,153,461 of record CP092865.1, on the reverse strand, counting down.
TCCAAGAGGAGCTACCTGAGGGAGCCAGGCTGGTTCTCTATGCCAACGACCAGTTCCTCATCATTGAGGCTGCTTCGAGAGCGAAGGCTGAGAAGTGTGTTGAAACTTCATTCCAAATCCCCTCGAACTGGGCCCATGACTCTGGCCTTAAGTTCAATGTCTCCAAAACTAAAGTCCTCAGCTTTAAATCTAGGGAGATAAGAACTAAAAGGAAAGGGATCAAATGGGAACACAAGCCGGCTATCCGGATGGAAGACGGAGGGTAGCGTTGGTCAATAGGATGACCAATAGGAAGGAGGGTACTATTTTTAGGAACCTCTACCTCTCCTGTGTCGAGCCAATCGGGGGTTAAATTCTAATTTATGTTCATTAGCAAATTTTTCTAGATGGAGAAGAGTCTTGTTCGAATCTCTTTCAGCTTTTTTCCAGTTAGTACTGCTGCTCCATAGAATAATGTCATCAGCGAAAAGTCCAATATTGGTTTTATGTGAATTTTTTTCTTCTATGCCTGCAATAAATAGGGTGAAAAGAGTTGGGCTAAGGACTGATCCTTGTGGTAATCCTTTAACAATTTGAAGGTTTTAGATAGAGTGCCATTATATTTGACCCTGATGTATCTATTTTTAAGGAAATCATTTATCCAAGTGATAGCTTTTCCATCAATTTTGAAATGTTTGTATAATTTTGTAATTAACTTGTTTTTCCATACTTTATAAAAAGCTTGTGTAAGGTCTAAAAAAGCAGCTATGGTGTGGTTAGTTGGTTTTCTGTTTTGTGCATCTTTTACCTTTTGTGTGAAAAATTAGAGTTGGTCTATTGTCCCATGTCCTTTCCTAAATCCATATTGTTCTTATGGTAAGAGATTTTTTGTATTGAGGTGGTAGGTGAGTCGTCTGAGTGTAATTTTTTCCATTAATTTGCAGCAAATACTTGTGAGGGATATAGATCAGTAGTGTTTTGGGTCATCAGCAGATTTGTCAAGTTTTTTAATGGGAATTATTGTTGCAGTTTTTAGTCTTGAGGCAATTATCCAGTTTTCCAGGAGTTATTGAAAATATTAAGAAGTCTTTCTTTGCCAATTTTGCCCAAGTTTGATATCATTTGGCTATGGATTCCATCTGGCCCAAGAGTCTTGTTTAGGTCAGTGTTTTCTAATGCATAAGCTAGCTCTTTCATATTGAATTTTTTCATGGAAAAATATTATGAGTGCTGGTGACATTTTTACAGTCATGAATAATCTTTCGGGCCTTTTTTTCAACTTTCTTATCTTTTATTTCAAATTTGATTTTGCGAATTTTGCCCAAGTTTGATATCATTTGGCTATGGATTTCATCTGGCCCAAAAGTCTTGTTTAGGTCAGTGTTTTCTAATGCATAAGCTAGCTCTTTCATATTGAATTTTTTCATGGAAAAATATTATGTGCTGCTGACATTTTTACAGTCATGAATAATCTTTCGGGCCTTTTTTTCAACTTTCTTAACTTTTATTTCAAATTTGATTTTACTACTTATTTGATATGAATTACCTAAAAGATTGGCAGCATTTTTGTCATTAGTTGCTGGTGACCAACTGTATTCTTAATCATATTTGTGTTTTCAGTTTGTGGCTGGGATCTTTCAATTTGTTTTGCCAAATGCCAAAGTTTTGTATTTGGGTTTCTTGGTTTCATGTTTTCACAAGTTTGTTTTCATTTTTCCCTTTTGACATTCACGTATAATCTTTCTATTTTTGCATTCACAATGTTCAGTTCAGTTCTACAATTTGTTTGGTTTTGGGTGCACTTTTCCGTAGTTCATTTCTTTTAGTTATAAGTGTTTGAATATTTTTTGCCTGGTGTGTACAATTTGGAATCCAATTCTTAATATTACCTCTTGGTATTGAAACTTTGGCTGTTTTAATAATGGTGTTTTGAAAGATATCCAATTAGCCTTTTTGAAGTTCCAGAATTTTTTTTAATTGAGCTGGTTTTGGTCTTGGTGCTAATTTCAATCAAATTAGGCAAATGATCACTTCCAATACTTTTTAATATTTGCCATTGGCATTTGTGGAAAATGTCAGGATAGTAAAAACTTATATCAAGTGCTTGTGCAGTATTATAGCTGTAGGAATGATGGGTAGGATTCCCATCATTTAAGCACATGAAGGCATTGTCGTTAAATATGTTTGATAGTATTTTGCCTCTTGGGTTTGGCGTGGAACATCCCCATAGTTGATTTTTGGCATTAAGGTCACCTACAATAATAGTGTTGCCTGTAAGAAATTGAGCCATTTTTTCATCGTCAATAAGTTTATTGTTTGTAGGGTGATACATATTGTATATGTTGATGGCTTTGTTTTGATTGTGGTAGACTTTGATACCTTGGGCTTCGAGGTCTGATGTGTTAACAGCTATGTCCTCATAGTACAAATCCTTGATTAAAAATGCTAGGTCACCCCCTTTAACAGTATCTACAGATGGATCTTCTGACCTTAGCCTGAGTAATGGAGGGGCCGGAATTAACATAATACTGCAAGATGGAACACACATCAAAATCAAAGAAGGAGCAGGACAGATTTCGTCAAACTTCACTTGTGAACTGACAGCTATCTGGAAAGCCCTTGATGTATGCCTTAACCAACCATCCCTGCATCAAGCAGAAGGAATTTTAATATACAGCGACTCAATATCCTCTCTAGAAGCAATTCAGAAGGGCAATACTAAAATCACACAGAAAATACACTCGTTACTTACCCAACTAGAACCATTGGAGAAGAACTGCATTCTACAAAGGATTCCTGCCCATGTTGGGATCGGGGGTAATGAAATGGCATTTGAATTGGCTAAGGAAGCCAGAAAGTTGGGCCAAAGGAAAGAACAAATGTCATTATTTGACGCTGATGCTTTGTCAAAATACAAGATAATTAAACAAAAAAATAAGAAAAGATCAAAATGCTAAATAAACTCTGAGAGAAAAATGACAAAACCTATAACAAGACTTAGAACAAAACACTCTATAAAGGAATGACAATACATCCAGATAGCACAAGAACCTATAGGACATGCAACAACTGTCCTTAGTGGAACTAACACCTACCCACATATTCTCATACCCAGAAATGGCCGCAACCTTGAAGAAAATTGACACAGACCCAGAGCAGCAGCTTTACACACCCAAGATAGTGGATATTGCTGTTGCTGTGATGGAGATGCATGGAGACATCTGAGACTCTTTAATGGACACGACAACAACAGCAACGGCATTCCAGAGTAAAATAAATTATCAGGGATAGATACCTATTTTTCAAATGAATTAAAATAAATATAATCGATACTGAGAGAAAGTTGAAAAAAAAATTAGAAATTTATTATCTTCGAAAACAAACCGTATCTAAAATATCTTTTTTTTTTTCCGCTACATGTTTTAATTTGCATATACCTATTTTACATATCTCAGATTGTATTTAAAAATCGTTAACCATTTCTTCTAACTTTTGGCGAAATGGTGTTTTATTAATTTATCATTTGATATTATTAGGGTTCTTTCCTGGTATTCAAAAAGGAAAAATACGTGTCGTTCAGTTATATTTTTCAATTTATCAAACAATTTGGCCGCTGAATCGCCGATTCTGGTAGAGCGCCATCTAGCGAATAAAGTTGTAACTAAAATCAATTTCGAATTTTTCATTATTTGCCATAAAAAATCCCATTGCATCCTGAACCCAATGGTGTTTACCGCATTGCTCTAGCGCAAATATTCGCGGAGTTATTAATTTTTAAAGTTGTGCGGGACTTTTGGATCACCCTGTACATCGATTTACCGCGGATTCACCGCAAATGAAGATAAAAAGCAAAAGCGAACCACAATCTATATTGAAAAGATGAAATTTATACACAATAAAACCTAATATTTCATGCAAAAATTGATCATATTAGCATTCTTTCCAATATATAGCAATCCATAGAACGTATATTTATTTTACAAGTAGAGCATGTTTGTGTGTTTGAAAATAAAACCCAAGACTCAATACATTTATTGATAGAATGTCCATTCTTTCACAGCTACAGAAGTAATCATTTTTATCCCATCGAAGAAATGCGCGAATTTGTATATAACAAAGACACCTATGTAAAATTCAATAATTTTTGTAAATTCATTTTAGATTTTCTTTTCTGTTTGAGAAAACCAACCTTTCAGTTTTAATTTTTTTTTTTTGTCTTGTTTATTGAATTGTATATAAGCTGATAAATTGTATTTAGGCGCAAGTATCCCAAGCTGGGATATCGCGTCCGATTTGTCAAATAAAAATAAAATGTTGGATTTTAGACTTACTATACTTTCGAAACTATTATAGACGCGTATGATTCTATTAAAAATGAAACAATTTCTACTGCACTTACTGCAATGGAAAAATTAATGGCCTGGCTCATCAGTATGTAATTCTGCTGTCCTCAAATTTATGTCCATAGTTCATCTAAAATACCCATTCCGAAGTCTAGAATCAGTATCACTATAAAAGTAAGATCGAAAAATATAACAGCGGTATGGTAGATTAAACTGGCGAAACCGCTGAGAGGGTTCACCAATGATGAGCCAGGACCCCCCATCAATTTTTTTTTCATTGCAGTAAGGGCAGTAGAAATTATTTAATTTTTAAAAGAGTAAAGAAAATAAGAGGCAACTATAGGTTGAAAGGTATTTAGACATAGAACTGTTGAGATACTTACCGGCGGTTCCTGTCTCAAAATGGGTCAGGAACAAGGTATACTGGTGATCAGCCGGGGCTAGAAATACGTCTTTATAGAGAGCAAATTTGGGTTGTGTATCCTCATGTTCCCAGAGGTCGACTCTGAGGTTCCAGAATCCTCTATTGAGAATAAGGTTAACATAGTGATTTCCTGCGAAACACAAATTATATTTGATGGGTCGAACGAAATTTTTGTAGAAAATATTGTAACAAAGTATTTATTATTTTATTAGCAGAGTATTATTTTTTTTATGTTTATATTATGCTATACTCTGTACACTTCCCTCTTTTGCTTATCTTTTGTTTATCACTCATAGTTTGTTCTTTCATGAAATAAATTGTTGTCTCATCACGAAATTGGTCTTCCCTTATTTTCCACGTGGCAATATCTATATTTGTAATGTTACGGACATAAAAACCAGTGGATTCTCAAGGATACAGTTAGCAACACTCTAATTACTTTATTTTTGTCTACAAATGCATATTTACAAATATTTATAATCGAAGATTTTACAAGAACTGTTCCAAGCTTCGACCGCCCACTTGAAAAGCAAATACGGTTCTACTCTTGCCGTGATGACAGATCCTCACGCCTCCAAGCGAAGACTCGTCTGCCCAACTCTTCATGGCTATAACATTAAGACCCACATCTATAAGTACTTCCTCGGCGTAGAACTGAGTAGTGTTCAAGAAGACCTTTTCTGGAGGAGGACTCTCTCAAGATGGGGAAGCCTTCCTTGCTGAAGAAATTTGTACACATATACAACTATATATTTTTAATTGAAAAGGCATATATTGGATCAAAATATCATTTATTTTACCAATATATCAGTTGGCTGAACGTCAACCATTATCAAGATATTATAACATTAATGTGTGTCAACAACAAACTCAGCGCCACATAACGTCAACAGAATTAAGTTTTAAAATATTTTTGCTTATATTCAATGGGGAAAAAAAATGATATATGTAATGAGGTCTGGTAGCCTCTTGTAGAATCCTGTCGACTAAAAATATGGTGAGGTATCCAGTCGACTCTCGCTATACTGTGTTGACCGAGAGGAACAGTCAGGATGTGAAGTTTTCCAGTACCTCTCTGCACCTTGGAAAACCTTAAACAGTTATCACAAAGTACAGGCAGTCGTGGTCGAGGCAGAGTGGAAAGCTTGGGAATGTCCACACAAAAAACGAAGACACAGTTGCACTAAGAAAGTTCCGTGAACAGATAAAAGTTGGGCTAGGAGCAAAAGAAGGAGATAAATAAGTTCTTACTGGTCTACATGGTCGATGAGATGGACCTTGGTGACAACCGACGAGGGCTTCAGCTGATGGTGAACTGACTGTCAAGTGACTGTATTTATAGGTTAAGACGAGGGCCTTATATATCTTTCCCGAGAAAGCGAGTATTGCATTTCAACAGATGCGAAGAGTGTGGATCGTCTGGCGAAATTCTAAACTGGCGCCGTGGCAGTTTCCATCTTCAGACCTTGTTGTTTTGGGACTGCTATATGCTCGATTTTAGACGTTTTTGACCTTTTGCTTTAGCTCAACTCTTAATCTATTACAGAGTTTTATTTATATATCCTCAGTTTGTACAAAGTACATAACATATGATGATGTAATGACACATGTCAATCATGCGTATAATCATTTACAGATGTGTTTCTATTATACAACATGAAAGTCTTGTTATAAGTTATATACAATATGGGATTGTTGGTTTAAATTACCATATATATACATGTGATAACCGAGGGTCAAACCTGTAGTAACCGAGAGGGACAGTCAGAGCGTGGAGAGTTTTCCAGTACCTATCTGCACTTTGGAAGACCTTTAACAGTTTTCACAGAGTACAGGCAGTCGTGGTCGAGGCAGAGTGGAAAGCTTGGGAATGTCCACACACAAAAAAACGAAGAGACACAGTAGTAGTAGGAAGTTCCGTGAACAGATAAAAGTCGAGCTAAGAGCAAGATGGAGATAGAAGAGTTCTTACTGTTTTACATGGTCGATGTGGTGGACCTGGGTACAACCGACAAGGGCTCACGCCGATGGTGAAGTGACTGTGATTTCGGCTAAAACAGAGGTTTTATATATCTTTCCCGAGGGGGGAGACATGCGGGAATTTGGACTTTGAACGGGTGCAAAGGGCGTGGGGCGTCTGCAATATTCTGCACCCTTTGACCTTGATGGCAACGACTTGCCAAATTCCTCTTTAGGGTTGTTGGATTTCTATCTCGATCTGTTTCTTAGCTCAGGTCTTAATCTCTTACATAGTTTTATTTATTCATCCTCAGTTTGTACAAAGTATATTACATATGGTGATGCAATGACACATGTCAATCATGCGTATAATTATTTATAGAGGTGTTTCTATATTCAACTCGACAATCTAGTTATAAGTATTATACGCGTACAATATAGGGTTGTTGGTTTAAATTACCATAGATGGGCCCCGGGAGTGAAAGGGTGTATCCGGGTTTAAACGGGTAAAGCCTCTCTAACACAGGTAAGTAATTAAAATTTATTTTAATTAATTTAAACTGTGAGGGCTAAAAAGGGCTATAACAAGATGTTTTGTTTAGATATATCTGAAAATTATAAAAATAAAACTTATGTTTAATTTAAAAGTTATATATATGATATTCATTATAAAAGATAAATTTAGATAAAACCTTTCTTTGATAAAAAAATAATGATGATAAAAAATAAAATGATGTTCTAAGACAGGGGTCTCCAAACTACGGCCCGAGGGCCACATCCGGCCCGCAGACAGATTTTGTCCGGCCCGCGGAGACATACTTGAAAACTCCTTTTAGAGAACAAATATTTTTTATAGCAAATAAAATGTTTGTGATAAGTTGGATAAAGAAACACAGAATGGTAATGAGTAAAGACATGTATAATTTATGCAGTAAATTTAACTTCAGCATATAATAACTAACAAATTATTGAAATGATTCCAACTTACATTTTATACATTGTAAGTAATGAACAACACATACCTTATAACATGACATATGAAATGCTAATGAGATGTATGTAATTGAGATTTTCCACCGACAATAGTTTGTAGTTGTGGACTAATTTTATTTGTACCAATTATTAAAAGAGATTTAAGATGCTCGTCAGTTAATTTAGATCTGTATACATTTTTTGTGTACTTCATTTTGGAGAAGGTTTTCTCACACAAATAAGTAGTACCAAAAACGGAAAACAGCCCACGAGCAAATTTATGCAAATTATCAAATTGTGTCAGTGGAAGACTCTTATAAAATTCCAACAAAGATGAGTTTTCATATTTGTTCTTAATTATATCACTGCACTGAAGATCAATCATTTCCATTTGAAGTTCCGGGGCTAGAGTTTCAATGTCAGCAACAAAAGGATTCTGAAAAATCTTAATTTGATTCGCAATGGCATCAAAGTCCGAGAAACGAGTATCAAAATTTATCTTCAAAGCACTCAAAGTTTCGATTGCAAAATCGATAGGAAACTCAGTCTCAGTAGTGTGGCTGAATATTTCACATGTTTTAAAATGTGAAAAACATTTACTTCGTAGTTGTGATTGAAACAGTATCAATTTCATCCGGAATGACTTGATATTAGTGTATAAATCAGGAAGATGCTGGTTTTCTCCTTGCAATCTCAAATTCAGTTCGTTCACATGTTTTGTCAAATCAACATATAATGCTAACTTCCATAGCCATGCGTTGTTTTGTAATTCAGTAAGAGGGCGGTGCTTTTCATTCAAAATAATTTCGATCACTGCTCGAAGTTCAAAAAAGCGCTGAAGGACTTTCCCACAACTAAGCCAGCGTACGGCAGTATGATAAGGTAAGTCTGTTTCTCCAATCTCTGCAATAAATTGTCGGAATTGTCGGTGATTCATCCCAAAATATCTGATGAAATTAACAGTTGATATGACTGGTTTCAGAACGTCAGACATATCCAAACATTTTCCGCACAAAGACTGTTGATGAATGATACAATGTAAGACTAATGGTTTTGAGCCGCCGTCATTTTCTACAGCCTTTGACACAAGAGCGACCACTCCTTTATCTTTCCCACTCATGTTTTTGCCTCCATCAGTTGTAATACATTTCAAGTTTTTCCATCGAAGGTTCTTTTTATTAATGGCCATTTCAACTCCTTTAAAAATATCGGTACCAGTAGTTGTGCCATGAATACTATACATATCAAGAAGTTCTTCGTGCACTTCATAGCTTTTATCTACTCCTCTAATATAAATCAACACCTGAGCAGTATCTGACACATCCGTTGACTCATCCAAGGCCAAAGAAAACCACTCAACATGTCCATTTTTGTCGAACAGTTGAGAGGATATATTTTCAGCGATGTTTTCTACCCTTCGAGCCACAGTGTTTGCTGACATACTGACAGTTTTTAATAAATTTACCTTTTCAGGGCACATTTCTTCGACTACTGCAATTATGCATTCCTTGATCATTTCTCCATCGGTGAATGGTTTTCCACGTTTTGCAATTTCAAGAGCCACACGAAAGCTGGTACGAGTTGCCGCCTCTTGTTCAGTTTTGACTTTTGTAAATAAAGATTGCTGCGATTTCAATCCGCGCTTCAAAGCTTCGAATTTTTCTGTCCGCACAATTCCTGTATATTTTGAGTAATTTTGAGAATGTTTTGTTTCATAATGACGTTTCATGTTATATTCTTTGAGAACGGCTATGCTTTCATTGCAAATCAAACATAGCGCCTTGTTACTGGACTCAATTACGAAATACTGAATGTTCCACTGATCTTTGAATTTTCTGCATTCACTATCAATTTTTCGCTTCTTTTCCATTCTGCTAAATCACACACAAAAGCAACAATTAATAATAACATTTAATAACAAATAAACATAACAATTAATACAGGAAAATTAATAATATGCAGTGTTGCCATCTTGGCCCTCGGAACTTACTGGAGTAATCAGTATGGCCCTAAGGCTGGAAAGACCCCATCAGTATGGCCCTAAGGCTGGAAAGTTTGGAGACCCCTGTTCTAAGAGATTGTTGGCGGGCGTTGGAAAGGATTAGGGTTAAAGAATATGCAATTGTAAGTATTACACAGGCAACCAAATACTTAGATCCAGTTGCAAAGCGAGGATATAGACTTGAGCGTCTTCCTAGGCAATGTTTCACTTGGGATCCTGTATAAGGTTACAGTGCTTCGTCACAATTGTAGGGTTATTGGGTTGAAAAGTTGTTGAAGAAAAATGTGTTCATTAGTATGATTGAAAGGGGTGAAATGGAGACATGCGATAAGTAGAATTGTTGTAGCGACAGTAGGTGATCTGTCTTGACTTGAAATCAAAGGTTGATTGTGGTCCGCTAGAGCTAAAAAAAAATGAGAGTTGTGAACGCTTTGTGCATGCGTTTGTGATTGTGCTCTGTGGATGGTTGAAATAAACTTTTGAAACGTGTTCAAGCCAGAATTTGGGATTTTTAAATCTGGGGAACTGTGCTCAAAGAGTTTTTGAAATTACGAAATCAAAAAAATAATAATAATAATTGTCAAGCAGTACTCACGTTTTTCTACGTTGATGTGAAGCAATGGCCGAGAAAGATAGTAGTGAAAAGTACACTGAAGTGGTTAGAGAAATAGATTGTTGTAAACGATTGCTGTGCGCCCGATAGTTGATGATAAACATGGTCATTTTATATAAAGGTATAAAAACAAATATATGAATGAAAATATAGCAATGTGATTGTGGTTGAATAAAGTTCAAGTGGACGAAATTAAACATACAATATATAAAAGTAATAATAATGAAAAATTAAAGTGATTTTTGAAAACAAATAAACGTTTTGTAATACTAAAATAATATTATGAAAAATAAAAGTAAAATTGATTTTTTTAAAATAATGTTGGATTAAAAATTTGTGATTATATAATTGAAAGGTAAAATAAAAAATAAAATATTTTATACAAAAATAGAATGTAATTAAATATTGTTATCAATTTAACATGTAAAATGTTTGATATGTGGAAAAAAAATAGAGATTTACACAGGAAAAAAATATCAAAATGTTCAATTTTGGGTAGGTCTTGTTCAAATTCCAGTATCAAAGTGTTTTAAAAGTTATGTTAAGATATCGACTGCTAATGTAGTAAAAGGTGTGGAATAAAAGGAATACAGGACACGGTCCTAATTTACTGGAGGCGAGTTAGGGGGAAGGGTGGCGATGGATTTAGTGACGCGGAAATTTTGTCTCGAGATGTTTAGTCCATCTGGGGCCTTTGGTAAACATCGGTGTTTTTATGACTCTCTGTCTGGGAATTTGTGAAATTCACGAGGAAATATAAATGGTTGATGTGAAACACGTGTTACACATGGCGATCATCCCGATAGCGGATATTTAGATGACAGCTTTGTGAGCGGGGTGCGATGGGGCAGGGATTTGTATTTTTTTTTAAGGGGTGAATACGGGGCTTGTCTGTGGCGCACGTGCGTTAAATTCTTTCTCCTCTAGTCTGGATCTGTGTGATCTGGATATTGTGTGAAAGAAAGTAAGAAAGTAAGTAAGTAATAGAGATCCAAATGGGTCGGTGTAGAGTATGTAGATAGAATAGGTTTGTGAATTTAAGGGGAAATTTTCTGGTCGCTACTTGAGGTTTGTTTTAAAACGATCGATGTTAAATAAAACTGGATTTAAATGCGAAAAGGGCTGTGAGGTTGTAGGCGGTATAATTCGGAATTGTTGCGTCTCGAAGATATCTGGAGTCAGATGATTGAATTCACTGAGATATACATATTGAGACAATTGCTGTGGGTTTTGAACAAATCGGGGTTGTGGAGGTGTGATGTACAGCACATTCTCTGTGTAATATTTTAATTTATTGACATGTATGGTGTCACTGTCTCTATTGAGAAGTTGATTGGGGCGATCTATTCGAACGACGTTGGGTGAGATTATTTCAATTATTGTATATGATCCCAGTAAAATATGGTGCTAATTTCCCCTTTCGGGATGTCTATAATTTTTGACCAAAACAAGATCATTCACTTCGAAATGTGGTGTTCTGTGCTGCTTATCAAATGTTTCTTTATATTTTTTATGCTTATTTTGGTTACGAGAACTTGCTATCTCTCGAGCTTTATTTATTTCGGGGTATGGGTTAAGATGAGTTCTTAGATCTGGGGGGATAACATGAAACATTAAGTAGGTGGGTGAAAAACTTGTGACAGAATGGGGTGTGTTATTATACGTTTGAGTGATGCGCTTAACTAGTTGAGTCCAGGAAGCTTTTTGATTTTCTAGATAAGCTAGTCTGAGCTTGCTTGTAATGGTGGCATTTAAGCGTTCTATTAAACCGTTTGCTTGTGGGTTATTGCTTGTCGTGAGTAGGGATTGTATACCAAGTGTTATTAGAAATTTACGGAATTTTTCTGAGGTAAAAGCGGGCGCTCTGTCAGATAACAGACGTTTTGGAAATCCTTGTTGTAGAACAGTTTTGAGGGTTTGAATGTACGTTTGGGTACTGGTGGACTTCGATGGAAAGGTCCAAGCATATCGCGTTAAATGATCCACTATTACGTGTAGATATGTCTTGGAGTGTCCATATTTCGAAAATCCAGCTATGGTATCTATAGAGATTGAGTCGAAAGGTTGTTGAGAGGGTGGAATTTGTACGAGGGCACCATAGGGTTTACCTTTGGGCCTTTTAATGATTTGGCAGGTGTGACACGACCTGACAATTTTTTCTATAGATTAAGAGATACCTTTCCAGTAGTACTGGGTAGTAATTATGCGGGTCATCTGAGAGATTCCTGGGTGGTTATATTCTTGGTGAACTTTGTTCATGAGAGTATGTTGCAGAGTTTCCGGAATTATTATTTTAGTTACACCTTTTCGGGTAATGGTATGTAAGCCGTTTGTATCAATGTTGAAGGGGGATGCTGTTGTTTGATGCTGTTCAATAATATCAGCACTGGTAAATCCTACAAAGGGGTTTCGTGATAGTAAATCTGCTTCGTACTGTTGGCTGCCTTTGAGGTAGTGGATTTCGTAATTATAGGTAGATATCTCAGGCTCCATCTAAAGAGTCGTCCTGACGGATTTTTTATAGTTTTAAGCCATTATAAAGCTTGGTGATCTGTGTATATGGTGAATTTTATACCAGTGAGGTATATTCGGAATTTGTCTACACTTTCGACGATTTCGAGGCACTCGAGTTCGGAAACGGTGTAGTTTTTCTCATGTGCTTTAAGGGTGCGGCTGAAATATTGTACAGGATGTACTTGTCCGTCTGGATGTACCTGTTTGAGTAGGCCTGCGATCCCTTGGGTGGATGCGTCGCAATAAAGGCGGCATGGCAAACCGACTTGATACAAGTGTAGTACTGGTTTACTGGTTAACCTCTCTTTGAGAGTGATGAAGGCTTGTTGACAGTCTGGGTTCCAATTCCATTTTACATCTATTTTAAGTAGTTTATTTAAAGGTGCTCGTAGAAGTTGTGTTCCGACGTTGTTGCGGACTTAGTAAAAATGTTATTCAGTGATTTCAGATTAGATGTGTGGTGAAAGTGCGACTTTTGACGTGGACACGCTTTGAGGTGAGATGTGTCACAGGCATGAAGGCGTCTTTTGCCTGAAAAGTGAGAAAAATTGTTGTGTTGCGCTGTGTGACACGAGTGAGTGAATTGAATGGAAAGGTGTCACGTGAAGTCGTTGTTTTTGGTACAGCATCTAACTTGTTTCAGCATGAATAATAAATTTACTAGTCATGGGCGGTGGTTGTACAAAACACATCGAGATATTTTGGCTGTTATTGGATGTGGCACGTTTAGTGGCGACGATATGGAGCTTGTGTGGCTCGAGATTGATTTGTTGCTAAGTCGCGCGCTAATAGATGGTGGCCAATTGGAGAAAGTGATGGGGGAGTGTGTTTGTTGAGAGAGATGTGTGGATCATTAATAATTATGCATTCAAAAGGAAAGGACGAGGGAATGACACTACTTTGGATTTTTAACTTGTTTTGGGGAAGGACAGTTACTTTTCTAGTTGTAATTTTAAAGATATTGTATCTTTCGATTTTTCCAATTTAAAAAAAAATGCGTTTCACCTATGTTTATTAAAATTGGAATATATTTTTTAAATCGTTGATTATGGTAGTGCGAAAATCATCCTTGTAAAAGGGCAATGGCGTGATAGTGACTTATAATTTGAATGGGGCGTTTACATAAAATAGTGAACATAACAATGATTTTTGCAAAGTTTTGAGTATTTGATTAAGAAATTGCTGTTTTGGTATAAAAATAAGATATTAATAAAAACACACAAATAAGTTTAGAATTATGATTCGAGTAATTTAAAAAAATGATTTTTTTTTTCTTATGTAAAATTGAAAGTAATGAATTAAAATGTATATATAAGTTGTATAAAATAAAGTATAAATTGATAAATTAGGGTGTAAACGATTTGAATTGAAATGATATAAAAATGGTAAAATTTGATTTTAAAGGATTACAATGAAAATAAACTTTAAATTTATGGAGAATCAGGTTGTGAGCATGAGGAGAAAGTTACGTAGGTTTTTAAAACTTACAGTTTTGAGGATTGTTCAGTCAGGAGACTTGGTCTTTAGTTGTCGTCCTGATGACACGGAAGACGCTCCATGTTGGGCTTGTAGAAGCTTGTAATTTCTGTTTGGTGACGGCGGTATGTCGCCTGGAAGATGGTTGGGTGGTAAAGCCGAAGGTGGGAACTTTTCACCGGCTTATTTTTCGGGATCTTCGGCTATGTTGTTGGGGGGTTGACAGCTTGCTCCTGAAATATCGTCTCTTGTTGGGGAGGAGTTTGCTCGGTCGTTTCGTTGGAATGGCGGGCTTGTTCCTCCATCTTTGTTCTTCCTCGCTTCTTTCTGGACAGACTTCCTACCTTCTTCGTTGGGGTCATACTTCGTTGTGGTCATCCTGTCGACTCTCGCTATAGCTGTGGTAACCGAGGGTCAAACCAGTAGTAACTGAGAGGGACAGTCAGGGCGTGGAGAGTTTTCCAGTACCTATCTGCACTTTGGAAGACCTTTAACAGTTTTCACAGAGTACAGGCAGTCGTGGTCGAGGCAGAGTGGAAAGCTTGGGAATGTCCACACACAAAAAAAACAAAGAGACACAGTTGTAGTAGGAAAGTTTCGTGAACAGATAAAAGTCGAGCTAAGAGCAAGATGGAGATAGAAGAGTTCTTACTGTTTTACATGGTCGATGAGGTGGACCTGGGTACAACCGACAAGGCCTCACGCCGATGGTGCAGTGACTGTGATTTCGGCTAAAACATAGGTTTTATATATCTTTGCCGAGGGGGGAGACATGCGGAAATTTGGACTTTGAACGGATGCAAAGGGCGTGGGGCGTCTGCGATATTCTGCACCCTTTGACCTTGATGGCAACGACTTGCCAAATTTCTCTTTAGGGTTGTTGGATTTCTATCTCGATCTCTTTCTTAGCTCAGCTCTTAATCTATTACATAGTTTTATTTATTCATCCTCAGTTTGTACAAAGTACATTACATTACATATGGTGATGCAATGACACATGTCAATCATGCGTATAATTATTTATAGAGGTGTTTCTATATACAAAACTTGACAATCTTGTTATAAGTATTATGCAATATAGGGTTGTTGGTTTAAATTACCATATACATTTATATTATGGACAAAATAAATTTTGTAAAATAAGGGTGTGAATATTTTGAAAATTAATAATAACGCTTATTTTATATTTACAATTATTTGTTCTATGTGAGAAAAAGATTTTTATAAATATTGGTGAAATAAGTGATATTTTGATCCAATATATGCCTTTGTAATTAAAGATTCATTTATGGATTGCTCTATTTTCAAAACAACTATATATATTCCCCTACATTTTATCTACCCTTTATTTACTATATTTTTATATATTTTTTCCACCTTTGTAACAATTGAATAGAATAATCATTAAAATTGTTTTAAATTGTCTATAATAATAACGAAATAAATAAATAGTTACCACTACCGTTAAATAGACGTAAAACTATGAGCCATCATACATGGGTTGTGTCGCGGAGGCCCCGATATGGTTCTACCACGATAAAACGTGCCCTGTAATGCTTCAAGACGTTGAAGACTCCAGAAATAACTTTGGACGAGTTTTAAAAGCCTTGTAAAAGAGACATGTCTCCTCTAGCCACGAGCTCTTCTGTTGGCACAGGCAGCATCTCCTTTTATAAAGGCAAAAATACAAACAAAAGAAAATATACAAATATCTTTTTACATATATAGAAGAAAGCAAAGTATATTTTTACATATAGGAGAAATATTTTCCGACAGGTTGCATCAGACGAAGGTCCCGTTCTTCCGCCTTTAAAGCTCTATAAACCCATTAAAACCAGGAAATATATCGCCACTTCCAAGTCTGCGTTCCCTTGTCAGTCGATTCCCTGAAGTTGACCATGCTACCATAGAATAGTAAGCATTCTTCTCCATTTAACAATCTCCATCTTTATGCTTAGCTCAACTCTTTCTGTTCACAGAGCTTTTTCCCGTACAAGTGTGTCTCCTTTGTTCTTTGTGTGGACTATCCCGATAGAAAACATGTGGTCCATGGTTGCTCAGCGAATGATCCAGATTACATCCCCAGCTGCCACACCAGATCAACTTGGCAACGTGTGGAAGCTGCTTGGTCTGCTGTACCCCTAGAACACATCCAAAGTCTCTTTGAATCAATGGCGTGTGGCAGCGGTGATCCCCAACAATGGCGGCTACTCTGACTACTGATTCTTGCATGAACCACACTTCGCAGAAGTCTATAAATTTAATTTTTTGATAATTGGTCAACATGTTATCTACAAAATAAATTTTGTTGTGATATCTCTTGTCTTTCTTGGTGTTGCAATTTGGATGGCCAGCAGTGTATATATTCCTCATTTTATTGTTATTCTATTGAAGGAAATAATATAATAGTAAAAATTCAATGAATATTAATATGAAAGAAAAACAACAACAATGATTCATTGTAAGAAACTACAGTTTGAATATAAAACTATACAAATTATTTTAACAGAGAGTAAAAATAAAGTTTTAAAAAATAAAATGTACGTAATAATTCGCGATATTTAAGTTTTATAAAATAGATTCATACTCACCCAACCAGAATTCGCCTTGTAGATTACCAAATCCCCGTTCGTAGTCGTCCCATGAGCGGTTAAAGTAATCTTTGGGGTTTCCAAACTGACCTCTTCTCTGGATCAGCTACACCCACATAGATTGTCCTCGTGTTTGTTCGTTGACGTTATCAGCAAGAAGAATCTGGAAGTTTTTAAAAGAAAAGTATTTATAATTTTTAGGCTAACATCAGACATAAGTTTACATATATATATGTGGATATATATTACAATCAGTCAAAAAGACAACTCCACAGAGTACCATCAGTAATAATGTGCTCACTGATAATTTACAATACAAGAATATTTTGTAGGCATGCCAGCTGCTGTTACATAGATACCCTCAACATTCACTCTCATTATATCTAACTGAGGCCTAACTAGCTAATTTATGATACATTAGCGCGCCATCTGTTATGAAAATTCGAAACTATTATAGACGCGTATGATTCTTTTAGAAATGATACAATATCGACTGCCCTTACTGCAATGGGAAAATTAATGAGGGCCTGGTTCAGCAGTGGTGAACCCTCCCAACTGTTTGGCCAGTTAATTAAGTTATTTATGTACTTTGCACCCGAATAGCAATTGCATTATGCATTAAAATATATGATGCGTTAGGGCTCCATCTGTTATGAGAATATCAAACTATTATAGGCGCGTATATGATATTTTTTAATTAAACAATTTTCTCTACTGCCCTTATTGCAATGAAAAATTTAATGGCAGGACCTGGGATCCCATCAGTGGTGAACCCTCCCAGCGGTGTTCGCAAGTTTAATCTACCCTACCGCTGTTATATTGCATTTTTGGGTTTTCCTTTTATACTGATACTGATGTTAGACTCTTGGAATGGGTATTTTTAAATGAATTACGGACATAAGCTTTGAGGACAGTAGAATTTCTATTGTCTAGTTCCATTAAAATTTCATTACATTAAGGGCAGTATAAAATGGTTTATTTTTTAAAAGATTCATATATACGCGTCTATAATAGTCATAATTCTCGGTAAAATGTATATACAGCAGAACCTTCCTTTAGCGGACACCCCGCTAGAGAACACCTCTCTACAAAGGACAGTTTTCATTTGCAAAATTACCATTTTTACTCTTTAGCAACTCTCCGGTAAGAGGACACCTCTCCCTAAAGGACACTATGGCTCTGCAATTAGATGTCCTTTACAGGGATTTTCTACTGTATTTAGCAACTCTCCGGTGAGAGGACACCTCTCCCTAAAGGACACTTTGGCTCTACAATTAGGTATTGTCCTTTTCAGGGAGGTTCTACTGTATTTAGCAACTCTCCGGTAAGAGGACCCCTCTCCTTAAAGGACACTTTTGCTATGCAATTAGGTGTTGTCCTTTAGAGGGAGGTTCTACTGTATTTAGCAACTCTCCGGTAAGAGGATACCTCTCCCTAAAGGACATTTTGGCTCTACAATTAGGTGTCCTTTACAGGGAGGTTCTACTGTATATTGTAAGGTGCTTGGTTATCTTGGAAATCGATATGGTGGAGTGTTATAATATGTGAATTCCAGAAAGAACGAGTCGTATTTCACTGATACACCATTGGATAGTGGGCTACCTAGACCGAAGTCTGTATGCCTGCCATAAGCCTGGTTACAAGAGAAAAAGGCACAACAATCTCTGTCAACCCCATGACTAACTTACCTTAACCTGTCGCCATATTAGTAGGCTCGACCCCTCGTGTTACCTGTTCCCAAAGAAGTGACGTTTCCCTAGAATATCCATTCTCCCTCTTAGTTATTGACTTTAAAAAATGTGATAGAACCACTGCAGAGATCGGCCGGCAACACGGTTGCGGAAGCCCCGCCTCTCCCAACGGCTTGGCAGCGTGCCAACCAATCAGGTGGCGCGCGCGAAAGAAGGGCAGATTTGTACGGCGGCCCGAGTAAATAAACATATTTTGATTTAATATTAAAGGAATGTTCGAATATTTATTTATTGCGAACATAACAAAAAAAACATATTTATAACGAATGAAGACATTAAAACTCGAATGTTTTAACTTCTTGTTTCAACTTCTAACATCTACATACTACCTGCTACCTAGAGAAGTAAGAACTCTCATTGTCCAGTCTCTGCCGTCTGTCTTTATGTCACATCCTAAGAGTAATATGGCCACCCAGGCCTCTCGGTCCATAAGCCGATCCTTTTTCACTAGCTACCTTGCCAAAGAAATGGTGCATTCTCCATGCATCTGTCAAATTATATTGACAAATATTTGCATTTTTTAAATCTTTTCTCAGATTTTAGTGGGAAGGATTTTGTTATCGTTTGATATTGAACCAATCTCTCCCGCCTTCTCATTGGACGAATGTGGCCATGTTTGTATATATAAGGGGGCTGTGGTATTGCGAGGCGAGTCGAGGAGGAGTTTGGTGGATTATCGTGTGGAGAGGCTTAAAGTGTTCTCTGCGTGCTATATCCGTGTCTGGCAATCTCCTCGCATACCTGTGTAACCCCGGTTCGATCCCTACCAACGCAACAATAAAGATAAGTACTGTTTTTTAATTTTATTCACCAAATTGTGAGTTATTATTTACTTTTTTGTGTTGTACTCTTGAGTGAACGCTTTTTTCTGTGTTTAAGTTATTCTTACTGTAAGCCCTAGTTTATTGCATCTTGTGTTAACCCGTACAAAATAACCTTTATCATTGGCGAGCCCTGCCAGGATTACTGGTGTTTGCACGTGTAAATTCCTGTAATTTTTACCTGTGGTTTTTTTTCTTTGATTGAGTGGTTTATTATTATTTTTTGTACTCCATCATGTTCGAGAATTCTATGCTTAACTTGTCAGTGTTTAATGGGGTTGATCTCGAGTCTATCATTCGGGAAGTCGAGCTTAAAGCTCGAGTAGACAAATGGGATCCTGAGGTCAAAGCATTGCTCATGTTCGAGGCTCTATCCCCTGAAGTTAGGTTGAGCTTAGAGGAGATGGGTATCCGTAACGATAGTGTTGGATCGGTGGTTCAATCAAATTGAGAATATATTGTAATATATATAGGTTTTAATATATCTCTCTCTCTCTCTCTCTCACGAGGATATGCAAGCAGATAGTACAAGGGAAGACATAACAGGAAGTGAAGAAGGAGGGTACAGCGCCTCTAGTGGTGATGGTTGGAAGCTCCTCGAATGCCACGTCGTCCTGTGACGTAGGCGCGCTGTATTTTGAAGTAGCACGCGGTTCAGCATTCCCCCACTTGCGACTTCAAATTCATCTGGAAACATGCATCTCTGTGCATCAATTTCTTTAAAGTCTTGGTTTGGATATCGGCCATGTTTTCCTTGGTGTTGACAAATTGGACAACGATATCACCGGAGTTTATCTTATCTCTTGTGTAGTGGAACTGAACTGAGATGTGCTTGGAACGATTGTTCTCAATGTTATTCTTAGAGAAGTCTATGGCTGATCGATTGTCACAGTAGATTGTGAGTGGTTTGGCAAAGTGCGAGATAAATCCAAGATCAGACAGGGTTTGACAGCCAGACGGCCTCTTTAGCACTGTGACATAATGCTATAAACTCAGATTCCATGGTAGACAACGAAACACATTGCTGCTTTTTAGATCGCCAATTAATGGCATTCCCATCAATAACTGCAACCATTCCGGAGTAGGATCTTCGATCATCCATGTCACTCCCATAATCGGCGTCTGTGAACATTGCGACTTTATTATTGTTTCCTTTGACATAGGAGAGTTCTAAGTCAATGGTACCCGATAGATATCTCAAAACATGTTTTGCAGCTTCCCAATGCTTCTTTCCTGGGATTGCACAAAATTGGGAAAGTTTCGAAGTAGCAAAAGAGATATCTGGTCTAGTGCATTTGGACAAATACAACAATGCACCAATAAGCTCTTTGTATGGTATATTAGACATTTGGTCTATTTCAGCTTGTGTATGGGGACAATCTATTTTAGATAGTATGATAGCTGGGTCTAAAGGCGTACATACTTTGCGAACTTCGAACATATTATATCTTTCAAGTAAAGTTTGTATTTAATGTCTTTGATTAAGAGACAAACTATCTTTGCCGTAATTTATCCAAAGATCCGATTCGGGTGAGCAAACAGCTTCTTCAAAAGTTTGAGGTTCAGACACCTCGCATAAATTTAGTTCAACATTTGCTAGATTCAGTGTTTTTCTTTCAATTTCTCGACTACGGAGGCTCAAAGTATTTTCAGAACTTCCCCCCACTATATCTCTAACTTCTGAAGTCGGAGGAACTTCTAGTTGACTGTCGTAACCTGGTTGAAGGTCAGGATCACATGGCGGGAGAACTTTGCCCTGTTCCGGCAACCAAACGAAACTGTTTTTAGCCTCGCTACCTTCCGCTAGCTCCTTAAGCTAGTTTAAACCTACTTTATTTTCGTCGAATCTAGCATGTTTAGTTATGAACACTTGTTTAGAATCATTATCCCAGAGTCTATAACCTTTGGATTGTGTTGAATATCCGACTAAGATACATCTTTTAGCTCGACGGTCGAATTTCTTTCGCTTTTGGTTTGGAATATGAGCATAAGCTAGAGCTCCAAATATTTTAAAATGACGTACGCTCACTTTTCTTGAAAGCCAAATTTCCTCTGGAACTTTGTTATCAAGAGCGCTACAAAGGCTTCTATTTTTAATGTATGCGGCACAATTAACGCTTTCAGCCCAGAATTTTTGTGGCAAATCAGCGTTGTGCATTGAAACTCTAGCCATGTCAAGTAACGAACAATTTAAACGCTCCGAGACGCCATTTTGCTGAGGGCTGTAAGAATTCGTTAATTCGTGTTTTATTCCAAGGCTCTCAAGTTTTTGTTTAAAGTTTTTATTACAATATTCTAACCCGTTATCTGTCCGCAAGCGTTTAATCTTATGACCTGTTTCTCTTTCGGCTCTAGCCCTAAAGATGTCAAAGTTTTCAATAACTTGATCTTTATGCTTTAAGAAATAAACAGTAACTCTGCGGGAGAAATCGTCTGTAAATGTTAGAAAATAGCGTGACCCAGCAAAAGAATCAACTGGAAATGGTCCACACAGATCGCTATGTACTAACTCTAACAAATTTTTAGTTTTTATTTTATATGGAGAGCTTTTATGTGGCGACATTGTTGACTTTGTCATACAGCAATCATCGCATATTGACATTTCTCCTTTGGAAATTTCAAGACCATTAACAACGCTATTTTTAGCTTATTTGTTTAAAGTGTCTGCATTGATATGCATAAAGCGTTTATGCCAAAGTTCTAGTGTAGGCGGACTTGAACTAGCTAAGTGCGAATTTTGTAAAATAGGCTTACCTCTA
This sequence comes from Cordylochernes scorpioides, assembly GCA_030710605.1. NCBI lineage: Eukaryota > Metazoa > Arthropoda > Arachnida > Pseudoscorpiones > Chernetidae > Cordylochernes > Cordylochernes scorpioides. The sequence goes on along the minus strand of CP092865.1, from coordinate 123,131,257 downwards.
ATGACGTACAATGCGTTTAGGTTCCTTGCCACACATATCACTCTGTTGTCGTTGAACACTCTTGCCTTGTGGTTACAAATCTTGATGAGCTTGCCTTTATCCTCTGTTTGCGACACAGAAAGCAAATTTCTTCTTGCTTGGGGCACAAAAAGCACGTCGTTCAAGGTGACATCTTGCGTTCCAGTATCTAGGTACATCTTCATGTGTATATTTCCAACTCCCTCTACTTGTAGGTTGCCGCTCGCAGTCTGGATGGGCTCACACGTAGTAGGCTGGAAACTTGTAAATCATTGTCGGTTCTTACAGACGTGATGTGTTGCGCCGCTGTCCAAGATGAATTCACCTCTCGAAGAGACTGCATTGAAGGCCATGAGCATATTCTCCGACGGAGATTTAAAAGAGTCTTTCTTCCTGCTGTAGCTTTTATCCGCCTTGTAGTCTCGGTTGATGGACGACCTGCAATCCTTGGCGATATGGCCGATTTTCTAACATAGGTAGCACTTGACTCCTTGTTTTATGGAAGTCTTCCTAGTGTCGTCCTTTGAAAAATTGAGTGCTTCGCCGAGACCTGAACTTGCTCCTTCTCGGGCAGATCTTCTTTCATACTCTGTGAGTAGAGTATTTCTAACCTTGTTCGATGTGAAGTCAGAGTCCTCGACATTTCCGAACGACATCACCAGGGTATCGAAGCTGTCAGGTAACCCTGATAGCATGCTGTATACTATATCTTGATCGTCGATTTTCAATCTATTCAAATAGTCTAACATTGACTCACCAGTTTGAAGCTTGATGTTCACAAACTGCTCCTTTAACTGTAGTATCCTCGAACGAGATTTTGGCTCGAAATCCTGTTCCAGATTTTTCCACGCATCCTGTGGCGATGTACAGTCGATGATGTGGATTTGGTGTTCTGTATTTATCGAAAACGCGATAACAGCCAAAGCTCTATCCTTTTTAGCTATCAGTTTAGCATCTTGGGTATCTTCATCTTTAATCATCACATCCCAAAGCCCTTCTCAATTAGTAGCATCTTGATGTTGTACTTCCATGAGCGGTAATTTTGGCCGTTCAATTTTTCAACCACTGCCGTTATTGCACTAACGGCCGCCATGGTGACGCAGCAACTTCTCGACGAGGGCAAACGGAGCTAGCTTCGCTGAAGGAATTTTAATCACGAGGATACGCAGAACTTGAACCACAGAGCTAGGGAACCACGCTCTGCTACCACTTGTTGGATCGGTGGTTCATTCAAATTGAGAATAGATTGTAATATATATATATATAGGTTTTAATATATCACGAGGATATGCAAGCAGGTAGTACAAGGGAAGACATAACAGGAGGTGAAGAAGGAGGGTACAGCGCCTCTAGTGGTGATGGTTGGAAGCTCCTCGAATGCCACGTCGTCCTGTGACGTAGGCGCGCTGTATTTTGAAGTAGCACGCGGTTCAGCAGATAGCAGTTTTGAAAGTATTGTTAGTAAACTGAACATATTGTACCCTAAAAAAAGCGTGTGGTATTAGGGAATGCCTTAAATCAATAGAAGGTCTTAAGCAGAGAGTTGAGGAAAGTGCTATGGTGTTTAAAGAAAGATTCCTGGCCATTAGAGATAGAGTACAGATTAGACGATAGCCTAGTGTTCGAAAATTTCCTCGAAAATGTGCTCGATAAGTATAGGGAGGCTATTGTTCGCAGTGAGGCTAAATCAATAGACAAATCAGTCAGTGTCATGGCCACGGAGGATAGTGTAGAACACCGTTGCAGCTTTATGAAAGGGGTATGTTCAGTAGAAGGGGTTGAAGAAATAAATAGCATTAAGAGTGAGATGAAGATGCTTGGTGCCAGTGTAAACAGGATGAAGCACGAAATTGAGCAGTGTATTACAGATCTTAGAGGTGAGATAGAAAAACTGACTAAATTGTTGGGCGAAATCAGGCTGAGTCCACCTGAGTGTAGATTAGGACATATAGCTAGTGATTGCTCAAGACAGTCTTCTATGTTTGCCAACCGCAATACTCTTGATAATGCCGAGATAGTGAACATACGTTCATATGGCGGAGATCAGTTCGGAAATCTGCCAATAGTTAAAGTGAATATTAACGGCAATATGTGGTACCTGTTATATGATACAGGAAGCCAAGTCAGTATTATTGATTCTGAAAAGTGCAAGGTCTTGAAGGAGAATTGGGACAATGGACTTAAAACTTTACGTATAGATTCATTGGCAGGCCACGAGCAGACACTTTCACGTGTTAAAACCTGTAGAGTTGGTAACGAAAACGGCAGCGAGCTGGGAGAGGTAAGGTTCTGGTTAATGCCGCTCGGAGATAAGGGCTACGACGGGATTCTGGGAATCAATGATATAAGGAGATTGAATATCCAGTTGCCTCCCGTATGGAAACGTTGCAACATGATTTCCTTGAAACCAGAGGACCATGATTATTATGTAGACCTTAGTTACGTTGCCGGTGCACATAGACCAATGGTTTCAAGCTCCTTAGAGGAGAGATCAGTGAAGCGCATTGAAAACGAGGCTGTAAAGTTGTCACCTACTGAGTTTAACAGAAACTGTGAGTGTAGCGCTGGGTCTGTTAATAGTTTTAGAAAGCCTGCTTGGGCTGAGGGGTTAAAGGTGATGCGGAAAGCAAATGAAACTGTCAGACATTTTATGTCAGGTGATTCTGTTAAAAAGCTTATGAATCCTAAGCCACCTTATTCCAGAAGTTTCGACAAATGAGACCTGGTAATGCTAGCTGTTTCTAAGAATGAAGGATACACCAACCTCTATGGGCCTTTCCGTGTGGAAGCTAGGGTCTCCGATGTTAACTTCAGAGTAAGAGGGGTCACCATGAACGATGTGAAAGTTGTACATGTCGATAGGATGAAAGCGTTTATAAACAGGCGTTAAGAAGAGCTTTTAGCTCTTGGACTTGAGAGAACTGAATGGAATTGGGTCGTTCGGTTTTATCATCAAGTGAGCGTCTGTCAGTTCCCAAAGTCTCTACCTAACATACCCAGCCGGTCCCAGATGAAGGTTATTTGGTCCCCCATTAAAATCTGTCTACTAAAGCATATTATATATGTGTGTTTTTGGTAATCACTCATGGTGAATCACGTAGTTTGCGCAGATTTCTTTTTTTTTTTTTTTGAAGGTTCTGTTGGGAGGAACAAGATGGAAGGCACCTTTATGGAACGACCCGGATGTCTTCTTCTCTTCTCTTCAGTTTTTTTTTTTTTTTATCTTTATAACATGGCTCCCGTGAGCTTTTTCCCTCCCGAACAGCTGGAGGTTTTCCTTACGGGACAATGGGAATGTTTGGAAGATTGGTTACTTTCTTTCTTTTTTTTGGGGGGGGGGGGGGGAGAACACCTTTTGTCGAATTACAATGACAAATATCTGCATTTTTAAAATCTTATATCAGATTTTAGTGGGAAGGATTTTGTTATCATTTGATAGTAAACCAATCTCTCCCGCCTTCTCATTGGACGAATGTGGCCATGTTTGTATATATAAGGGGGCTATGGTATTGCGAGGGAGGAGTGTGGTGGATTATTGTGTGGTGACGCTTAAAGTGTTCTCTGCGTGCTATATCCGTGTCTGGCAATCTCCTCGCATACCCGTGTAACCCCGGTCCGATCCCTACCAACGCAACAATAAAGATAAGTACTGTTTTTTTTTATTATTATTCAACAAATTGTGAGTTATTATTTAACTTTTTGTGTTGTACTCTCTTGAGTGTACGTTTTTTCTGTGTTTAAGTTATTATTACTGTAGGCCCTAGATTATTGCATCTTGTGTTAACTCGTACAAAGTAAGTTTTGTCACACCGAGTGGCCAAAAGTTTGGCCCCTCGCGCCCGCCTTTATGATCTAGATCCATGGGGTTGACCAATCAGCCCACAGGCGTCTACGAGAGTTCATGGCCAGGTTGCTGTCAGAGCCCTCCCGTTCGGACTTGGTCTAACCCGTCCTACGCTCCAATAGGACTCCCCCCCCCCCCCCCCCCCTTTAGTTCTCGTACCCTTAGTTCCCAGTACTCCTTGAATTTGCCGACGAATCAAGGACCTCTGAGGTACGAGGTTTACACGGGGAACAGCGCGAAGACAGGAGGGTGCTACTACTGTGTGTACCCCTTGGTTTTCCATGACGCGCTCGGCAAGGACGCTCCCAATGGCGCACAGACAGAGCGAAGACCCAAGAGTTTCAAGACTTGTCTTTATGTCAAACTAGACTTCAGCCCTAGATATTCTAGCATCTACATACTAACTAGGTAGATTAAGAAGTCTCACCGTCCATCCTCCGCCGTCAGTCTCCATGTCACAGTAGACGCCTATGTCTTGGCCATAATAATACCAAATGTCATACACTCTACTTTCTGAACCTTTTATTTTACTGCAATCTGATGGGTGGCCACCTGTAAAACCACAGTTGTTATTGGACATCCTGAGTTAACGAAAACAAATTGTTAAAATAATATTTAAGACTTATATAAAAGACATGTCCAATCTAATTTCAAATATAAGAAGAGAGAAGAAATCATCTCACATATAGATTTGTATTTCTGTAATAAAATATATTACAATATTTTACATGAAAGGTGATTGAAGTTGTAACGTTTCGTATTTAAAAATAAAAGATACCAAACCTTGTGTTTCTTTATTTAACCCGATTACAACAAGGTTAATCAATAGATATATATCAAAAACAATATTATGCAAAACTACTAAAAGAAAAGTATAGTGTTGCCAACTGCCCAATCATAAAGTAAAATCAAATAATATTCAAATATTTTACACAAATAAACACAAAGCATGTTACAGAAGTAATATTTGCTAATATCAGAATGTTTGTTGTCTTTGTGTGGTGGCGTAACAGCTACAGCTTTTTAGAGAAGATTTAGAAGATTGGGGAAAAGTATATATGTGTTCGCAAAAGAGCCTCTTCTATTTAATAAATGAATTAAAATTATAGCACATGAATGATATCCTCAGGTGCTTTTTCAGTATGAATATTGTCGCCGAGATAAAAAGCAAAGACAAATTTGGGAATAATTAATTTATTATAAAGGGTATTTACTTTTTAGTTCTCCAATAAAATTTTATACAAGAAATATTTATAGGGAGAAAGATAATAAGACAACTTATCCCAAGGTAAAAATAATGAGAGTGGCCAGCCACCGTCCCGTTTTCCTTATTTGCCGATAAGATTCCGAGAACCTCTCACACCTGTCCCCCCGGAGTCCAGTGATGATTGGCAGGTATCCCATTGAGCTTCCTGTGGTTGTAGAGCTACTTGACAAAGTTATACAAAGTTTTTTTTTTTTTGAGCGCGGGAGGATGATATTCATGTACCAAGAGGCATCACTCCCTATAATTATGTATCAGAGAACGATGCACTTGTTCATCACCATTGTAAAAACTTTACTATCGAAGATAAAGAATGAGCCACAACATTTCTTTTTATCATCGCGAGTAAAGATTTTAGTAAAGATCCTTGAATTAGAAAATTGATAGAAGAAATAGAAGAATCCAGAAACGAGGTGGATGACCCTACAAGTTGCAACACCGTGTAACCAACAATACTGCGGTTTGTGACTGAGAACTTGTTTAGTGTGAATGTGTTTGTATCGTTGTAAGAATGCTGAAAGTTGTGGTTGAAAGTGTGGACTTTGATCTGCAGTGTGTCTGAAATTGTGTATGGTGTTGTTTTAAGGTGATAATTGTGTGAGTAGGTATGGGCATGCGTGTAAATGGATGGAAATGTGTTGCCATGATTGTTTGAGGTATGGATATGGAGAGATGATTTTGACAATGATGGGACATTGTGGTGGGAGGAATGTTCGCGTTTTGTATGACCAACATAGCTTGGAACAAAGCTCTGAGTGTATATGGAGTATGGTGAATGGTGGTACATGGTACATGATTTGGGGATATACATGTAACATGGTGAGTGAAGGTACGTGGTTCACGTGTTAAGTGTGTACCATAGGCATGATGCAAAAATTATTTGGGTGCCTGTATGACATATGGTAGTGATTTACCTCGAGAAATAGGTTGGAAAATGTACAAAGTGGGTGCGTTACAAAGGTTGGTGACACAATAGGTGACAAGGCATGCTCATCTGATGAATGTCCGCATTGGCTGTTCTGTGCGGTAGGCATAGGTATGGTGCGGGCCTTAGAATTGACCGCTTGGCATTGTCAATATGTGCATTCGTCAGATACACGTGTGAAATGATAGGTTGAATGTGGAAAGTGGGCCTAGAGCTGAAACAGAGTGCTTTTTTTTTAAATCAATGGCAGAGAAGCATCCAATATATGGAACTCCTCTGTCCTAGGTGTTTGTCATAGGGTTATGGGGGCGTAAAATCGACCTGAAGTCGAGGTTGGATTTGCAAAGGAATTTATAGGGAAAAAAGGGGTTCTATTTGAATATTTAAAAATTTTCTATAGAGAGAGATATTGGTAGATATTTTCAGGCTCTATGTTTAGGCTCGCACCCGTGTCAAAAGGAAATATTAAAGACATACATGAAGAGAAGGAGAGTTTATGTGTTATCTGTTGGATGAAAGGAACAGTCTTTTGCATGTCGAAAGGCATCAGAGGTGCCTACCTGGCTCTCTTTGTATCTGCTAGTTGCTTGCTCAGCTGGGTTAGAGGTATCTGACAGTATATTTGCCAGGTTTCTGGCAGGGATGGTTGTGCATGGCATGTGCATCAGGGTGATGCACTCTCTTGTAGCGGTATTCGGAATTCCAGTGAGAGCCATTGCAGTAACGGTAGGGACTGGGCAGGACTGCAGAAGAATCGCGTCGAAAGGACGTGCTGGTGTAGGGGCCCCGGCAAGTTCGTCGGAACGTCATCTTGCTGTCTTGGGGTGTATAAAATCGTTCCACGCAATCGCGACACTACGGCGTACCACTCGCTTAACGAATTTGGGGCGGACACTCGGATTAGGCGCTGGTCAACACTTGGAAGACCTTCAGTTAACATTTCCAGAATTGCTTCTAGCGGAAGTACAAGTTGAATTCCCTTTGTACACTTATTCATATATTATTATTCGAGGGCTACCATGGCCTTTCAACTTGATACCGAAGATTTTGGCGAATGATGCCTCGTTAGTGTCCTGGAACAAGTCTACGAAGCTGCGTCTAACGTCGGTGTAGAGTCACTCGTTGAGTCCTACCTTTCTAAACAAGGCTAAGGCTTCGTCGGCTAGAATTCGAGGAAGGTTGTTTAATCTTACGAAGTTAGTTAAAAGAAGTTGATCACAGAGTCTATAATATTGTTTGAAGAAGATTCGACGAGTATTTACTTCTGAGGCATCGAAGTGGAGTTCTGGTTGGACAAGATTGCTGTCAGCTACAGAAGGGGGTTAACAAGACGGGCGTCCGAACCACCGGCCCCTCCGTCTTATCTGTGAGATAGAATTATATTTTTCTAGTTGCGGGGTGGATAGTCAGTCTTATCGTTCCTGTTTATGATTTATCCATTTGCCTGGGTTTTTTGTTAATGTTGCCTCCGATTTGTTGTAACACAAAGGTTCAAGCTACAGGTCTCAAGGTATCCTGTCGACTCTCTAACGCATGCTGCCATGATCTCGAAAGTCCACTAATAAGAGAGAAATATATCTCTCTCAGCTAGACAGTCAATCGAGACCTACCACTTGGTTTTTTGCAGTCGATGGCCAAGCGGCTTCTCCTTTGTTAAAGAAGACAAGACACACGATGGATTTCGGAAACAAGAAGCTCCCAAGCAAAAACGATGAAAATAAGTTGGTTCTTATATAGACCATGGATGATTTGAGATGTGCCCAAGGTTTGACGGGAAATTGGCGAAAAGTCCTGAAAGAGATGGTAGATTCACTAGTGTAAAGTCGGGACTGGACTGTGTTTCCTATGAGAGCTGGTGAGAGAAGGCAAAGTGGAGCTTGAATTGGTGTCTTCAACGTTCTGGGAGGTAGTCACTGGGCAGTTGTTGTGACATTCATGTCACTGGTAAAAGCCGTCTGCTCCAAGTGTTGTGGGTCATTGTAGGCGGAATACAGAAATAATAGTGCTGGAATGAAAGTGTTTTGGGCATTTTGGACTCATTGACTTGAGTTTGAAGTGTTTGATTCTGGCCTGTCCTCTGTTGAAATGCCTCCACAGTAATGCCTTGCTCTGGGTCCATTTGGTGGGATACGGCCATGGTTGACCTTGTGGCTTAGTAAATGTTATCTGCCAATTCCGCCCTTTTGACCAAATTCGGTTCCTGCACCACGGACAGGACTCTTTGTATTGACTGTGAAAGGCGTTGAGTCCACAGAACTTTTAGGACTACTTCCGATAAACTGGCCCAGAGCTCGAATTAGTAATTTTGACATTTTAGATGGATTAAGTACTATCTTGGGTGGTTGAGCTTCCATGATTTCCAAAGATTTGCCCTGAACGTTGACCGTTGGATCTTTATTCGAGATCGTTTGATTTAAAATCTAGATCACGTCCGGCTCACCAATTTTGTGGGGTGCGTGTTTGTGTGGCTTGTGGAAAGGCCGCTTATAAAAATAAAATATTTTTAAAAAAATAAATTAATTTATTTAAAGCCCCGAAATAAAGAGAGGAAAGAAGTAACAGCCGCTGGAAGCACGCCTTGTTGTTCGAACGACGCGCGTGCCAAGAGTCCCGTATGCCGGCCGCGCATGCGTAGTGAGGTGTTCTCCCAGCTCGCGCTTGCCGAGGCGTAGTTAGGTCGCCACACTACTCCCGTATGTGTAGTGAAGCTTTTTCCCAGTTCGCGCTCGTTAAAACAAAGTGAGGTCGCCACAGTACTGCCCGTATGTGTAGTGAAGCTTTGTACCAGTTCACGCTCGCTGAAACAAAGTGAGGCCTCCACACTACTGCCCGTATGTGTAGTGAAGCTTTGTCCCAGTTCGCGCTCGCTGAAACAAAGTGAGGCCGCCACACTACTGCCCGTATGTGTAGTGAAGCTTTGTACCAGTTCGCGCTCGCTGAAACAAAGTCAGGTCGCCACACTACTGCCCATATGTGTTGTGAAGCTTTGTCCCAGTTCGCGCTCGCTGAAACAAAGTGAGGCCGCCACCCTACTGCCCGTATGTGTAGTGAAGCTTTGTACCAGTTCGCGCTCGCTGAAACAAAGTGAGGCCGCCACCCTACTGCCCGTATGTGTAGTGAAGCTTTGTACCAGTTCGCGCTCGCTGAAACAAAGTGAGGTCGCCACACTACTGCCCGTATGTGTTGTGAAGCTTTGTCCCAGTTCGCGCTCGCTGAAACAAAGTGGGGTCGCCACACTACTGCCCGAATGTGCAATGAAGCTTTGTGCTAGTTCGCGCTCGCTGAAACAAAGGGAGGTCGCCACACTACTGCCCGTATGTGTAATGAAGCTTTGTGCTAGCTCGCGCTCGCTGAAACAAAGGGAGGCCGCCACACTACTGCCCGTATGGGTAGTGAAGCTTTGTGCTAGTTCGCGCTCGCTGAAACAAAGGAAGGCCGCCACACTACTGCCCGTATGTGTAGTGAAGCTTTGTCCCAGTTTACTCTCGCTGAAACAAAGTGTGGTCGCCACATATATATTCAACTACCTATATGCAAAATTTTTGGAGAAGTGTAACAAATATCAATTTATCTTTACAATAATGGGTTCAGTAAAGAAGTGGTGATAGCCCCTATTCTTTAACAAATTTTATCTAGGCAAAATATACCGAGACCGAGTCAAAATATACCAAATGTAAGGTAGAAAATTAAAATAACAAACTTCAGGATGACCCAGCAAAATATTTAAGGATCAAGCACAAACTAAAATTGATAAAATACAAGAGAAGCAATGAGGGAAGTTTACGCAGAGTAATAAAATATATAAACATAATTAATAATCTGTTTAAAAAACTATAATAAATATTTTTCTAATAGCTCCTTCTTGTTGAAGCTGTGATCCACAGCTTGTAAATATTGTAGATACTGACGTGCTTCAGCCAAGGATTCACTCAGAGTATTGTAACTTGTCCTTAGTATATTTGCGTCCTTTCTCTTGCGGCTTGAAGAGCGGCTTTGTGGTTGTATCATCTATAGGGACATCGTCACCTCGGAAGGAAGTCTTGGCTTTGACACGGCGGTGGAATCCTGGAATCAGTCTCTGAAAATGTAGATCATAGCACTCATAGCCTCAAGGTCTTCTCGGCGATCTTCAGTTTGTCTTCTCTAATCTACCCAGCATATCCACCAAATATAACACTGTAAGTTCACCACATATCTACATATGTGTAAAGCAGTTCGACTTTTGAATTTACAAATGTGCCAGAGCTCCGTTTGGTTACTTTCACTCGCTGGTAGGGTTGAACTTTTGCAAGAATCGGGGGCCATTGGAGATTTTTTCTTCAGAAAAAGTACCCAATGCGGGAATCGAACCCGGGTCGCAGCGTTCGAAAACCAACGATTTAGACCACCTTTCCACCGACCCTCTATCCATTATTTATGTCGAATATGTTCCTAGGGTTATAGCCATTCAAAAGTTGGTTTAGGGCGGCAATCCATTGAGAACAAGAGGAAATATCAACGCTGGCGCTCTCTCCGCACAGATTTTTTAAATATACCAGGTCTATTAGTATGAAACGCGAAAATTTTCAGTGAATTCAAAAGTTCACCAATTCCATACAACAAAAGATTTTTTATTCAAAGTAACTGCCCTGATTAGCCATACACTCGGACCACTTTTCTGGCAATTTTCGAATTCCTTGTCTGAAAATTTCTATTCCTTTTGAGTCGAACCAGTCAACAAGTCATTTTCGGAGTATATCTGAGTTCGAAAATTCCTGGTTTTTTAGGGCGTGTCCTAAAAATGTGAAAAGGTGGTAGTTCGACGGCGCTAAGTCTGGTGAGTTCAGCGGGTGGGGTTAGAGTTCCCAGCCCAACTCTTTTATGGTGTTTTTGACCACCGTAGCGTTGTGGGCTGGAGCGTTGTCATGCTGCAGTATCAGGTTGTTGTGCTTTTCACGCCATTCCGGTCTTTTTTCATTCAACGCCTCTCTCAAACTGTGCATTTGTTGTTCGTAGCGACTAGTATTGACCATTTTGCCAGGTTTCAGGAGCTCGAAATATACTACGCCGGTCTGGTCCCACCATACGCAAAGCATCGCCTTTTTTCCGAAGCGATTGGGCCTAGGCGTCTGTTTTGGAAATAGCCGGGCAGGCCCCACGACCTTTGGCGCGTAGGATTGCTGAAGTGGATCCATTTCTCATCAGAAGTTACGATTCGGTGCAAAAAATGACTTATTTGCATGCCTGGCGAGCAGCCCTTCGCAGGAGACCAGACGCCGTTATTGCTGCCTTTCGCTCAACACGTGGGGGACCCATCTGGAAAGCTTTTGGGTCATTCCGAGGCTGTTTAAACGTAGAGAAACAGCACCTTGAGACACCTGGAGCTGTTTTGTGAGTTTCTCCTGCATTTGGGTACTGTCCTCATCCAACAAAGCTTGCAGTTCAGCGTCCTCGAACTTTTGGGGCGGTTTTCCATGTGGTTCATTATCAAGTTCAAAATCGCCACTTTGGAATTTTTTACCACCTGTAACACTGCGATTTGCTCAGAGCGTGGTTGCCGTAAACTTCCTCGAGCATTCGGTGGGCTTCAGTGGCACTTTTCTTCCAGTTGAAGGCGAACAACAAAACTTCCCGCAAATGGGCACTTTTTTGCTCGGAAATCGCCATTTTCCACGGGCTCCAGAAAATTTTCACGATTTGAATTTTTCTAAAACTGCACGCATGCTGAGGCTACGTGAGTCAAAGAACAAAACGCCTACAACAGCGCCACCGTCGGCTCAAATAAAGTTGCACAGCGGCCTCTGGCACCCATTTTCGCGTTTCATACTAATAGACCTGGTATATACCGTGTCGATTTTTTTTAATTCAAGAGCCACCTCTCACTTGCTGCAAATCCTTTAATTCCAAGAGACTGCGCAGAAGAATTGACTTCTTCCTTCAACCTGAAACCGCCGACAGGAACGTTTTGTCCTCTACACTGGTGAATCCACTTAACCAAGCACTCTTCAAGACGGAGAAAATCACCCTGGCGTGACCTTTTTCTACTCTCAATCGAGGCCCTTCCGGTGATGTTATCTTTATTTTTTCAAAACCATCGACAATATCGATGGTAAAATGTCAAACTGTTTAGCGACATCTTTTTTTTAACTGTCCATCCTCTACAGTTTGAATCACACGCTTTTTTTCACTTATGGAAAGACATTTGTTCTTTCTTGAATTCATTTTAATAACACAAATCAAACATTAAAAGTATTCACTTTAACCCTTTGGGTGCGGAACGCGACGATAGCTGCTTTGAAGATTTTGTCTGTAGTTGCGGGAAGTGACTATAGTCCACGTGCTATAAAAACTATGCTATGCATGAAACCCAATTAACAGGTGAAAAGTATGGTCTCAAAAAGGATGGCATACAGTGCTTCAAACTTTGATCCCTGTCAGTATTTATATTTCAAGGACATGCTGGATCATCCAACGTGTGCCACTGCACAGACCCTGTTTAGGATTCAAATTTCTCAGAAGCATAACAGTAGCACCAACCTTAATTTTTAACCGTTATGGAAGTATTCCTTTGGGAGTACGGCTATTGACAAATTCAGTAGGGTAGTTTTTTTTGCTCCTCCACATTCTCAAACTCCATACTGTCAACACTGAGAAAACACTGACTCCTGTTTGGTAAGCAATCCTATACTTTTTCATTAATCTCTAATGAATCTGTGTTTTTGCTATTTCTAAAATCACAGACTTGATAATTTCCTGCACCAGGTAACACCCTTGAAAGATACAGATTTCAAAAAAATAAATGAGTTCCTGTTGGTCTGTAGGTAGATCACCATCACCAACTTTAAGCAACCACTGATAGAAGCTCTGCGCATCAATACCTGCTTGCATATTCTGAGTAAGGCGCAAGATCACAAAAAATGGTCATAGCTTGCTGCGTTTAATGAAAGCAGCAACAATCTCGACTCTCGAAGCCCGAGGTACCACAGGGAGCACTTGGTGAAAGTAACCTCCAAGAACAAAAACCTTCCCGCCAAAAGCAAGGTCACAATGCATTATGTATTTTAAGAGGCGATCCATAATTTCAAGCGTTCTGAAATGGGACATAGGATGATGCAATAGAGAGATATTAACAACCCAGTTTACTGGAGCGCAGAGCGGTAATGCAATAATACAAGCGCTATTTTTTTTTAAATAGTGCAATTTGGTGTTGATAAATACAAGGTATGTCCCATAAGTTCCCGGACTGGGTCCATAAAAAAAAAGGTATTTTTATTTTTTATTTTTTTTATTAAAACTTTTCAAAGTAATCCCCCCTTGCTTCAACGCACCAGCGCCATCGTTTCTCCCAATTGTCGAAACAGTTTTTATAAGCCTCTTTTGAAATGCTATTCAATGCTAACGACGATTTTTCTATTATGTCATCCCTGGTGTCAAAATGTCTTCCTTTTAGAACTGCCTTAAGTTTGGGGAACAGGAAAAAGTCATTTGGTGCGATGTCTGGGAAATAGGGTGGTTGAAGTAGGATTTGTGTCCCGTTTTTCGCCAAAAAGCTAGTCATCAAGTGCGCTGTGTGAGGGCGAGCATTGTCATGGTGTAGGATCCAGCCACCATTAGTCCATTTTTCTGGCCTTTTTTTTCGAATCGCTTCCCTTAGACGGCGAAGAATGCCCAAATACATATCCTTGATAACTGTTTGGCCTGCAGGAAGATACTCGTGATGAAAAATGCCCTTTTTATCCAAAAAAGCGACCAGCAACACCTTGTTTCTGGATTTCAATAATCTGGATTTTTTGGGTCTAAGCTCACCCTGACATCTCCACTCGGCAGATTGATGCTTGGTTTCAGGATCATAGCCATAGACCCATGTCTCGTAGCCTGTGATTATCTTGTCTTTCCATTCCGGATCCGTTCTTGTCATTTCCAACATGTCCTCACAGGTTGCAAGCCGACACAGTTTTTGCTCATTAGTGAGGAATCTTGGGATGAATTTTGCTCTAGCTCCAGCAAAGTGGTTCGAGGATTTTCTTTTATCAAATCGGTGATTTTTTGCACATTTTCATCAGTCCTTTGAAATTTTTGGGCGTCCTTGACGAAGATCATCTTCAATGGAAATTCTGCCAGCTTTAAATCTAGAATGCCATTCAAAAACAATTGTTCTCTTTGGGGAATGCTTTATTAAGCATTTCAAAAGTTTCGGTTGCTGATATTTGAAGTTTCACACAAAATTCTATGCAAATCCTCTGCTTCAATTTTCGTTCCATCGTAAAATCGCCGCAGCGCTATGTGTACCTTTAAATAAATTATAATAACTTTGGGGCGCGTGCACGTACCGCCTCGATATTGGTACCACCGTGTAGCCAGATGTTTTTTCTATAATAAACAGTCAAATTCATTTACATTTTTCATTCATTTATTTTTTTATGGACCCAGTCCGGGAACTTATGGGACATACCTTGTAAATAAAGTAAAATTTTAAGGCCAAAAAATCTACGATTGGAAAATTGAATAAATTAAAAAATAAATATAACTACTAATATTTGGAATATAAAAATAAGTGATACACATGAAGTAAAAGAAAACGAAATTTTGGTATATAGATAGCTATGTATAGTTCAGTATCTTTGGAGGAGATTGTTTAAAACTTTACAACTGAAAACTCTGTTAGGCTATTATCTATATGGATTGATTAGAAAATTTGAAAGTAAATTTAGAAATTGAAATTAATTTATTGCCGACCACCCCCCCCCCCCCCCCATGATCATACAGAAGTTTGAAATTTTGTCAATTTGCTTTCTCATCACGTTGGAACTACACTTTGATCTTAGCCAAAAGGCCGAGAAGCATAATTCAGAGTTCTAGGTGCTCTGTAAGTATAGTAAAAATTGACTATAAGATTTGTGGGTAGGCATATGGAAGTATAGACATGGAAGAAGTTAAACAAATACGTTTAATGAGGCAAAGAGATAAATTTGACGAATTACAAAATATCAAATTAATAATATTTGGATGAAATAAAAATATTCTGAAGATTTATTATAGAAGAAGAAAAGTCGGTGGACGAGTGGGTTGCACCCTCGATTCCCGACAGTCATGAACCGGGATTGAATTCCGCGTTAACCTTTTGTTTAATATGTGAATAACCTTCACCTATTATTCATTGTTGCAAATATCATAAACTAGGTTGCTCTTGTGGAGCGGTACCTAATAAATTGATTTTGGAACCGAACGAATATATATATATATATGGTAATTTAAACCAACAACCCTATATTGTATAATACTTATAACAAGATTGTCATGTTGTATATAGAGACAGATCTATAAATAATTATACGCATGATTGACATGTGTCATAGCATCACCATATGTAATGTACTTTGTACAAACTGAGGATGAATAAATAAAACTATGTAATAGATTAAGAGCTGAGTTAAAGCAAGATTGAGAAGTTCAAAAACGTCTAAAATCGAGATAGAAAACAACCCTAAAAAGGAATTTGGCAGCCCGTTGCCATCAAGGTCAAAGGGTGCAGAATGCCGCAGACGTTCAAAGTCCAAATTCTCACATGTCCCCCCCCCCCCCCTCGTCGGGAATGGTATATAAAAACCTCGGTTTTAGCCGAACTCAGATAGTCAGTTCACCATCGGCGCGAGCCCTTGTTGGTTGTAGCCAGGTCCACCTCATCGACCATGTAAAACAGTCAGAAACCTTCTTTCTCCATCTTACTGTTGGCTCGACTTTTATCTGTTCATGGAACTTTCCTACTACAACTGTGTCTCTTCGTTTTTTGTGTGTGGACATTCCCAAGCTTTCCACTCTGCCTCGACCACGACTGCCTGTACTTTTTGATAACTGTTAAAGGTCCTCCAAGGTGCAGAGAGGTACTGGAAAACTCTCCACGCCCTGACTGTCCCTCTCGGTTACTACTGGTTTGACCCTCGGTTACCACAGCTTAGAGCGAGAGTCGACAGGATGACCAGAACGAAGGATGACCACAACGAAGAAGGTGGGAGGTCTGTCCAGATGGAAGCGAGGAAGAGCAAAGATGGAGGAACCAACCCGCCATTCCAACGAAACGACCAAGCAATCTCCCCCCAACGACACAGCCGAAGATCCCGCAAAATAAGCCGGTGAGACGTCCACCACCTTCGGCCTTACAACGCAACCTTCTACAAGCCCTACAAGGAACGTCTTCCGCGTCATCAAGACAACAACTGAAGACCAAGTCTCCTGACTGAACAATCCACAAAACTGTGAGTTTTTAAAAAATCTACCTAACTCTCTCCTCAAACTCACAACTTGATTCTCCATAAATTTAATGTTTATTTTCACTGAAATCATTTTTAAATCAATTTTTTTTTACCATTTTTATATCATTTCAATTCGAATGTTAAATCTTTTACACCCTGATATATAAAATTTTACTTTATTTTAAGCAACTTATAAATTTTAATTCATTACTTTAATTTTTTATTTAAAAAAATCATTATTTTTTATTTACTTGAATCATAATTCTAAAACTTATTTGTGTGTTTTTCTTAATATATTATTGTTATAACAAAACACCAATTTCTTAATCAAATACTCAAAACTTTGCAAAAATCATTATGTTCACTATTTTGTGTAAACGCCCCATTCAAATTATAAGTCACTATCACGTCATTGCCATTTTACAAGGATAATTTTCGCACTACCATAATCAACGATTTAAAAAATGTATATTCAAATTTTAATAAACATAAGTGAAACGCATTTTTTTTAATTGCAAAAATCGAAAGATACAATATCTTCAAACTCACAAATAGAAAAGTAACTGTCCTTCCCCAAAACAAGTTTAAAATCCAACATAGTTTCACTCCCTCGTCCTTTCCTTTTACACTCATAATTATTAATCATCCACACATCTCTCTCAACAAACTTCAACACACTCCCCATCTCCTTCTCCAATTGGCCACCATCTATTAGCGCGCGACTTAGCAAAAAATCAATCTCGAGCCACACAAGCTCCATATCATCGCCACTAAACGTGCCACATCCACTAACAGCCAAAATATCTCGATATGTTTTGTACAACCGCCACCCATGACTAGTAAATTGTTATTCGTGGTGAAACAAGTTAGATGTTGTACCAAAAACAAAGACTTCACGTGACACTTTTCCATTCAATTCACTCACTCGTGTCACACAGCGCATCACAACAATTTTTCTCACTTAACAGGCCACAAAGACGCCTTCATGCCTGTGACACTTCTCACCCCAAAGCGTGTCCACGTCGAAAGTCGCACTTTTACTCACATCTAAACCTGACATCATTGAATAACATTTTTACTAAGTCCTAAACAACGTCGAAACACACCACTTACGAACACCGAGAAAACTACATTTTTCAAATAGATCATAAAACTGCCAACAAGCTTTCACCACTCTCAAAGGAAGTTTAACAAGTAAACCAGTACCCTAACGTACCTTCAAACCCTCAAAACTGTACTACAACAAGGATTTCCAAAACGTCTTTTATCTGACAGAGCGCCCGCTTTTACCTCAGAAAAATTCCGTAAATTTCTAATAACACATGGTATACAATCCCTACTCACGACAAGCAATAACCCACAAGCAAACGGTTTAATAGAACGCTTAAATGCCACCATTACAGGCAAGCTCAGACTAGCTTATCTAGAAAATCCAAAAGCTTCCTGGACTCAACTAGTTAAGCGCATCACTCAAACGTATAATAACACACCCCATTCTGTCACAAGTTTTCCACCCACCTACTTAATGTTCCATGTTATCCCCCCAGATCTAAGAACTCATCTTAACCCATACCCCGAAATAAATATAGCTCGAGAGATAGCAAGCTCTCGTACTCAAAATAAGCATAAAAAAGATAAAGAAACATTTGATAAGCAGCACAGAACACCACATTTCGAAGTGAATGATCTTGTTTTGGTAAAAAAATTACAGACATCCAGACACAGTTAAATAAGCACCATATTTTACTGGACCATACAAAATAATTGAAATAATTTCACCCAATGTCGTTCGAATAGATCGCCCCAATCAACCTCTCAATAGAGACAGTGACACCATACATGTCAATAAATTAAAATATTACACAGAGAATGTTCTGTACATTACACCTCCACAAACACGATTTATTCAAAACCCACAGCGATTGTCTCAAGATGTATATCTCAGTGAATTCAAACATTTGACTCCAGATATCTTCGAGACGCAACTATACCGAATTATACCGCCTCAAACTTCCTAGCCATTCCTACATTTAAATCCAGATTTATTTAATATCGATCGTTTTAAAACAAACCTCAAGTAGCGACCAAAATATTTCCCGTTAAATTCAAAAAACCTATTCTATCTACATACGGTACACCAACCCATTGGATCTGTATTACCTACTTACTTACT
Source organism: Cordylochernes scorpioides (assembly GCA_030710605.1). Lineage (NCBI taxonomy): Eukaryota > Metazoa > Arthropoda > Arachnida > Pseudoscorpiones > Chernetidae > Cordylochernes > Cordylochernes scorpioides. Next base: position 123,112,804 of record CP092865.1, on the reverse strand, counting down.
CTCTTTCACACAATATAAAGATTTCTTTGAACCCACCAGATCCAAACTAGAGGAGAAAGAATTTAAAGCACGTGCGCTGTAGACAACCCCCATATCTCCCCCTTCAAAAACAATATACATCGCACCCCGGTCGTAAAAATGAACGTAATCACCGCTAGTTGACTGACATACCAAAGGGATATGAACTAGTTACACACCACATCTGTAACCTCTTTTTAGAAAAAATACTAAACCTTCATCTACTCATTGTAATAATCTTTAACTCTATTCTATTTTTTTGTATAAAATATTTTAAATTTTATTTTTTACCTTTTAATTATATAATCACTAGTTTTTAATCCAATGTTATTTTTTTTTAAATCAATTCACTTTTATTTTTCATAATATTATTTTAGTATTACAAAACATTTATTTGTTTTCAAAAATCACTTTAATTTTCATTATTATTACTTTTATATAATACATGTTCGATTTTGTCCACTTAAACTTTATTCAACTACAATCACATTTCTCTATTTTTATTAATATTATATTTGTTTTTATACCTTTATATAAGATGAACATGTTTATCATTAACTTTCGGGCATACAACAATCTATTTCTCTAACCACTTCAGTCTACTTTACACTACTATCTTCTCAGCCACTGCTCGACATCAACGTAGAAAAACGACAGTACTGCTTGACAATTTTTTTTTATTTCGTAATTTCAACAAACTCATTGAACATAGTTCCCCAGATTTAAAAATCCCAACTTCTGGCTTGAACACGTTTCAAAAGTTTAATTCAATCATCCGCAGAGCAAAATCATCAACGCATGCACAAAGGGTTCACAACTCTCAATTTTTTTCAGCTCTAGCGGATCACAATCAACCTTTGATTTTAAGTCAAGTCAGATCACCTGTCGCTACAACAATTCTACTTATCGCATGGCTCTCTATTTCACCCCTTTCAATCATATTAATGAACAACTTTTTCTTCAACAACTTTTCAACCCAATAACCCTACAATTGTGACAAAGCACTGTAACCTTATACAGGATCACAGGTGAAACATTGCCTAGGAAGACGCTCAAGTCTATATACTCGCTTTGCACCTGGATCTAAGTATTTGATTGCATGTGTAATACTCACAATTGCTTATTCTTTAACCCCTAACCCTTTCCAACGCCCGCCAACAATCTCTTAGAACATGATTTTATTTTTATCATCATTATTTTTTTATCAAACAAAGATTTTATCTAAATTTCTCTTTTATAATGAATATCATAACTTTTTAATTAAACATAAGTTGTATTTTTTATAATTTGCAGATATACGAGGTGTGTTCAAAAGATATCGCGACTTTTGAATTTTCGCGGGTTACGTATATTCGAATTTCGATCTTTTTGTGGCTTTATGTTGGTACTCATGTCTCTCACTTATTCCGACAAGCTCGGCCATTTTGAATGTTCACTTAATTGTTGACAGCTGCTTTGCTGGCAGGTGTTTTGAATGGTCTTCGATTTTTACTTATTAAAAAAATGGATCAAAGAACCTGTATCAAATTTTGTGTGAAAAACGAAATTAAGTGCGCGGATGCATTCCGAATGTTGACTGTGGCATACGGAGAAGCTACTTTGGACCGAAGCAACGTTTATCGGTGGTACAAAATGTTCTCAGAAGGCCGAGAAGATGTGAAAGACGATGAGCGTGCCGGACGCCCGAGCACTTCAACAACAGACGAAAAAAATAATGAAGTGGAGGAAATAATATTGGCCAATCGTCGAATCACCGTTAGAGAAGTTGCTGAGGACCTAAACATATCGATTGGCTCGTGCCATTCGATTTTTTTAATGAGTTGGGCATGAGACGGGTCGCCGCAAAATTCGTACCAAAATTGCTCAATTGCGACCAAAAACAGCATCGCCTGAACATTGCTAATGAGATGTTGGACTCTGTCCGCGACGACCCAAATTTGCTCCAGAGTGTCATAACTGGTGACGAAGCGTGGGTTTATGGTTATGACGTGGAAACCAAAGCTCAATCATCTCAATGGAAGCTGCCGCACGAACCAAGACCGAAAAAAGCGCGCCAAGTTCGGTCGAATGTGAAAGTTTTGCTGACAGTTTTCTTCGATTGCAGGGGCGTGGTGCATCATGATTTATTGCCACAGGGTAGAACGGTCAATAAGGAATATAACCTGCAAGTTATGCGCAATTTGCGCGAAGCAATCCGCCAGAAACGCCCGGATTTGTGGAAGAACAAAAATTGGCTTTTGCACAACGATAACGCCCCTGCTCACACATCCTTGCTTGTGCGCGACTTTTCGGCCAAAAACAACACACTAATGATGCCGCAGCCACCGTATTCCCCAGATCTGGCCCCCTGTGACTTTTTCTTGTTCCCTAAACTGAAGAGGCCCATGAAAGGACGACGTTACGCTACGCTTGACGAGATAAAGACGGCATCGAAGAAGGAGCTGAAAAAGATTTTTTTTAAATTATTTTTTGAAATGCTTCGAAGATTGGAAAAACCGTTGACACAAGTGTATAATATCTCATGGGGATTACTTTGAAGGGGACAAAATAGGTATTCATGAATAAACAAATAATTTTTGAAAAAACACAAAAGTCGCGATACTATTTGAACACACCTCGTATCCAAAAAATACATCTTATTATAGCCCTTTTTAACCCTCACAGTTCAAATTAATTAAAAGAAATTTTAATTACTTACCTGTTTCAGAGAGGCTTTAGCCGTTTAAACCCGGATAAACCCTTCCACTCCCGGGGCTCATCTATGGTAATTTAAACTAACAACCCTATATTGTATAATACTTATAACAAGATTGTCATGTTGTATATAGAGACACATCTATAAATAATTATACGCATGATTGACATGTGTCATTGCATCACCATGTGTAATGTACTTTGTACAAACTGAGGATGAATAAATAAAACTATGTAATAGATTAAGAGCTGAATTAAAGCAAGATTGAGAAGTTCAAAAACGTCTAAAATCGAGATAGAAAACAACCCTAAAAAGGAATTTGGCAGCCCGTTGCCATCAAGGTCAAAGGGTGCAGAATGCCGCAGACGTTCAAAGTCCAAATTCTCACATGTCCCCCCCCCCCCCCTCCTCGGGAATGGTATATAAAAACTTCGGTTTCAGCCGAACTCAGATAGTCAGTTCACCATCGGCGCGTGCCCTTGATTTGTGTAGCCAGGTCCACCTCATCGACCATGTAAAACAGTAAGAAACCTTCTTTTTCCTTCTTGCTCTTGGCTCGACTTTTATCTGTTCATGGAACTTTCCCACTACAACTGTGTCTCTTCGTTTTTTTGTGTGTGGACATTCCCAAGCTTTCCACTCTGCCTCGACCACGACTGCCTGTACTCTGCGAGAACTGTTAATGGTCCTCCAAGGTGCAGAGAGGCACTGAAAAACTCTCCACGCCCTGACTGTCCCTCTCGGTTACTACTGGTTTGACCCTCGGTTACCACATATAATATTAATGTATAGAATACGTCTCATTTTATCATGGAATGCTTCTTACATAGCAATAACACGCCATCTATATAATATAAATAAAAGCGCCAAAATGCAAATGTTTCTTTTCACCAATGTAATTCTACTTTCCTAAAAGTTTATGTCCATAGTTTGCTTAAATACCATTTCTAAGATTCCACCCCTCAGTGTTGCATATAAAAGCAGAAATATTCAATACAGTATTAGAGCTCCGAGAAGCGGTCTGGTAGATTAAATTGGCGAAACCGCTGGGAAGGTTCACCACTGAGCCAAGCCCTCCCAATATTTTTTCATCGCAGTAAGGACAGTAGAAGTTTAATTTTTTTTGTGAAAAGAAACATTCGCGTTTTGGTGTTTTAATTTGTATTATATATTTTACATATATTATGATGCATTAGCGCGCCATCTGTTATCAAAATTCGAAACTATTATAGACGCGTATGATTCTTTTTTAAAATAAACAATTTCTACTGCCCTTACTGCAATGGAAAAAATTAATGGGAGGGCCTGGCTCATCAGTGGTGAACCCTCCCAGCGGTTTCGCCAGTTTAATCTACCATGTTCACCACTGATGAGCCAGGCCCTCCCATTAATTTTTTTTATTGCAGTAAGGGCAGTATAAATTGTTTATTTTTATAAAGAATCATACGCGTCTATAATAGTTTCGAATTTTGATAGTTTATATATGACCAATCAGAAAGAGAGAGAAAAGCTACAATAAGGCGAAGGGTATCTAGTACTCATATCCTGTACTTGCCTGAGTAGTAGCAAAAGTCTCCAGGCTCCTTTCCCATCTTACACCTGTAATTTGTCTCTAGGTTGGTGACGTGAATGAATGCCATCAGGATCGTCTGCACATTAATTGTCACATTATATACTGTAGTAAAATATTTATTAACAGATAATTTTAAATTTGATATTATTGTGTATATCGGCCTGAAAAGCTACAACCTCCGCCAATAGATGGCGCTTTAGCCTATTTCTGTTTTGGAACTGGAGTGGGAGTGGCCTATTGCTGTGGTCCTGTTTCCTGGAGCAAATAGTTGTAAATATCTGCTTATATTGACTCTGAGATGTAAATTACTGTAAATACTTGTTAATTGATATTTGAGTTCTTATGTAATGTGGATTAAAGATGACAATAAAAGAGGAGTGTTAGCAGACTTGATGCTGGTTGCTGTTGTGACTCTCTCCAACATCACAGTAGCTTCTGGTAAGTCTTTCGTGTCCCCCCCACCAATGGTAAGGTCGAAAGATACTGCCAGAGGAAAAGAGATCCCAGGAGTTGTGGTTCTCAGAGGGTCTTTGGGCTGACTGCAGGGTAGAGCTGCAGAGGAGAGCAATGGAGCCTGGATAGGTGATCCACGGTGAAGGAAGCGGCGTTGTCGCGAAGAACCGGAGGGGAAACGTGCGACAATATATATTTACTGCTCTTGTAAACCTTCCTCATTATTTCTTCGGTATTTTATATATTTTAATTTATTTTCATCAAAAATATTTCTATGTCACATTCTAAGGTTTGTCTTTCCTGAGTTTCTACGTTACAATATAGTCAGTATAGAGCCACTATCTCACAAATAAATAAATATCTTTACCATTATTAGCGTTCAGATATCTTAAAGAATTTTTTTGCTTATCCCTAGTACACGTGGTACAGGCCATGATAATCATGGTGGGTAGAAGTTGACGACTGCTTTTACTGCAAGTACACTACATGTCTACACATGCGAAAAGCAGTTCGACTTTCCACTTACAATTGTGCTAGAGCCCCCGATCGGTTACTTGTACTCGCTGGTAGAGTTGGACTTTTGCAAGAATCGGGGGCCATTGGAGCATTATTTTTTTAGTCAGAAAAAAAAAAGGCCAATGCGGGAATTGAACCCGGGTCGTAGCGGTCGAAAACTAACGGTTTAGACCATCCTTCCATCGACCCTAATCATAATGGATATTCTAAATTAATATTTATCAAGCTACCAATGAACAAAATATGATCAATTCATCACTATTTGTAGTGATCATTTTCTCTTTCGAATTATGATTGTCAATCTTTCTGTGTCCTTCAACAGGCTTCAAAACCATTCTATAAAAGACTAACAATTTAAATAGAAATTATATATTAATATTTCATATAAAGCAGAATAGTCGAATGCAGGGGTCGGCAATCTTTTGAGTCAGAAGAGTCAACAATTACAATTTGCAAAATTTCAAAGTTTTTGAAGAGCCACAAAATATTTTTATTGCCAAAATAAATTGTATTGAAAATAGAGCAATCAATATTTAATTCATCAGATAATAAAAAGGCATATATTGGATTTATTAAAATATTGGCAAATAAATATTTTATTAAATTCAATATATGCCTTTTTATTATCCAATAAATAGTATATTCTAGCATAAATAAGTATTTTGGTATGGAACTAAAGAGCCGCATTTTCGTATTCAAAGAGCTGCATGTGGTTCGCGAGCCGCAGTTTGCCGACCCCTGTTCTAATGCAATACTAGAGCTCTAAGAGGTACCCCACTAATGAACGATCCCTCCCAATATTCTGTCATTGCGGTGACGACAATAGAAAGTTTTTTTTTTTTTTTAGAAAAGAGCCATTTGTGCTTAATGATTATATTTATCACATACAGTATAACGTCGTTAATTCGACACTCTACGTTAATTCGACCATGTTCTGATGTCCCGACCTCCGGCCTATCAAATAACAAACCGTAATTCGACACTATCGATAATACGACACTTCCGACCTTTGATTAGCTAATCATCTAACTTTAATTCAACACTTCCTTTAATTCAACCGAAAGTTCTGATCCCTTGGGGTTTTGAATTAAAGATGCTCGACTGTACAAATTATTCCTGTTCCAAAATAACTTTATTAGGTACCGCTCAAAAAGAGTAACTTAGCTTATGTTATAAGGTTGTCCCCCAAAAGTTAAGCACTTGCAAAAATTTGAAATACCAATATCATCCGCCGTTATGTATAATGTCTTTTCATTATGTATAAAGTAATTATATTATGTATTATTATGTATTTGCCGTAATAATATTATTCGCCAAGTAATAAAAACACGAACTTTTTGGACAACCTTATATTTACAATGAAAATTATGAACTGGTTCTTCACAGAAAAAAGTGTCCAATGCGGGATTCGATCCCGGTTCATGGCTGTCGGGAATCGAGGCTTTAATCACTTATTCACCGACTTCTTTTTTATATATAAACTAGACGAATGACCCGGGCAACGCCCGGGTTTACCCGATTAAATGTTCTATTCAAACACTATACCAAACTGTGCGCGCGCACAGGGAAGTCACGTGCTCGCCGGCAGCCAACGGTCGCGCGCCGCCGTCAGATCGCCCGCGTTCTAGAGGGCGCTGCTTGTGAGCTAAGTAGAATAATTTGAATATATAGTTTTAATAATTGATTTATATATATTTTTTTAAATAGCCTATCCGTCATCCCCGTTATTTTTTACCTATGTATGGAAATTTTGGTTTGAATTAGTGAACTACTGCGAATTTGTATACCGGGCATACAGACCAACAAACAGACAAACATGCAAACATTCATATATTTTTATATATATATAGATTATACATATGGGAGATTTATAACATATTTTTGCATATATATTGGATTTGGATATAATATATACACCTAATTATATAACTTAACGCAATATTAGGAAACAAGATTATATGTTATAAAACTATTTTAGAGGCGTAATATTCTTTTTTTTAAATAAAACAATTTCTACTGTCCTTACTGCGATGGAAAAAAAATTTCCATCGCAGTAAGGACAGTAGAAATTGTTTTATTTTAAAAAAAGAATATTACGCCTCTAAAATAGTTTTATAATTTGATAACAGATGGCGCTCTAGTACTTCTAAATTATTAATAATAAATTATCTTTAAATATTAATAAATTATTATAACTAGCCGAGTGACCCAGGCAACACCCCGGGTTTGCCCTAAGGGCCCGCAGAGATATTAAGGGTATAGATTAATATAAATTAAATCTCTATTATTTTTATACCTTAGGATGGGCCATAGTTAAATTACTATAAGCCCATATATATTATAACATTACTAATTATATTTAACCACTATATTGCTCTAAAATATCACAATCTGGATTGTGCAAGTGATAAAGTATGACGTCATTCCATAAGTAGTCTCAGAATGGCACCAGTTTGTGACTGGAGCCGCAAGGGAGGAGGGGGAGGATGATTTGCATAAGTCAGTCACTGACCAATCAGAATCAACCCCCGGGAATCCGGGCAAGATAAAAATATATAGATATGGTTTGCTGGAAAGAAATGCACCCCAACTGCCAAAAAAACAAACGCGGCCTCTGCTCCAACCATCGCCTCCAACTCCAAGCTTCTTGGGAAGAAGTCCGTGCCATACGCGGTAATCCTGGCTGATGACCCCAAAGCTGACCCCCGAGAGAGATCCTGAAAGCAGTCAAGACCGCTCAGCTTCTGCCTGATGGAGTATGGGCTTCATTGCGCACCAGGGTAAAACTGGTGCTCCATTCCAGCCGTCAGCTCTGCACTGAAAAACAAGCTTCAAGGCTTGAAAGTCCGAGAGCAGAGGCACTTCCTCCAAAGAATCTGCCACTTCAACGTGGAGGCGGAGACCGCGGATGAGGACATTGTCGAAGCCTTACTTTCCACCGGTGCCCTCAGCCAGCTTCGTGGAGACAAGTCTGTCCGCGTGGTCCACAGATCTCCAGTCAGAAATGGCACCTGCACGGCCTTCATCGAGCTGGAGTAAACTTCCTTCAAGGCCATTGGAAGACGCGGCGGGATCATTGTGAACCACGTGATCCTGAACTTCGAGAAGTCTGTCCGCGTCTGCTACCGCTGCTGTGGCTACGGCTACAACGCTGGCAGGTGCACCAAGGCTACGGTCACCTGTTTCTGGTGACCACCAAGGCCGAAGCTGTCCAACTCTCGCCAACCCGCGCTAATCCAAGTGTGCAAACTGCTCGGCCAGGGGTCTGTCAGCCGACCATGAAGCAAAGCCCATGTCTTGCCCAACTGCCAGAGCTAGAGCTGCAAAGTTCTAGTCCTCCTGCCCTCTTCCTGCCTCCTGACCTCCGCGGACCCAATACGGCCTAATCTGCCTCTTCCCTGACGGAGATCCTGTCCCTCCTCAGCCTGGTATCCTGCTGCCGCACCCCCTGAGCCTCCCTCAGCTCTCCTTGGTGGTTAGCTGACTCCTGGGATGTTTGCACCAGTGGTTTTGCGTTCGGTTTGCTTGATTCAGTCATGAGTTAGGGGTCTGGTCTTCTAACCAGAATGTTGGACAATTATCCCGAAACAACAACAGTGCATATTTCTGACAGGCACGCTTAGTATTAGATTAATTGGCATCTCACGGTGGCCCTCGTGGCCGCCAACTTGGCGGCCCCTCTGCCCCCGCGGATCCAGGCCTGACGGCCTCTGATAGTCCTCGGCTACCCCCCTGTCCTGGTGCCACTTGAGATGTCCTGGGAGAACGCCTTTTGATCCAAAACTTTGTCCTTACTGTCCCGTGCGGACTTCCCACTCTGCACGCTTGCCACTCAACCCTGACTGCTTCCAACTCACGTGTTGGCTTACCCGGGTTTACGACATATATATGAAAGAAAAATAGCATATAAGAAGAAATAAAGTTAAAGGGAAGTGGATGATGAGAAAAAATTAAAAGACAGAACCATGTTAACCTTTTATCAATCTAGCAGTAGTTAAAAAGAAAGAAAACTCAATTTTATAAAATATATATATTTTTAAATTATATATAACTAGCGGATGTACCCGGCTTCGCCCGGGTTTTACCCGAGTAAAGGTTTTTCTAAAGAATCTCTCGATAAAGTGAACATTTTTTCCCGGTCCCTCGAAAAATACTCGATAGGTTGAATAAAATCAATATTAATTGGTTCCCTCGGTAATTGGAAGTTAAAGGAATAGTATCTTGCCTTGGAATTGTATCATTATTATTGTCTCAAATAAATTGCCGTGTCATCCTGAATTTTGTCTTTCCTAATTTTCTACATTACAAAATCATCGTATCATCATGATAATATTTAGAGCAGATTGTTGAATTATAACAGATAAATTAGAATATTCATCTTGATTATTTTTAAGCGAAAAGTTATTTCAAAAATTTTATTTGCTTGAAACCTTCCCAGTACTATACTAAATAACTTCCCAAAGTTTCATGGCGTTCCAATGAGTGGTTTGGTCAGGCATAAAGGACACACACACATACATTCATTTTTATTTTCGACTAAATGAACTCAGTAGATTTGGTTTAAACATATACGAATAAAGGATTACATGAGGAGCTTCTTTTCCGTTTTATTGCTAGCTTTCGAACCTTTCGGTTCTTCTACAGGCACGGCTAGTATGAATATACTAACATGATATAAGCGCGTTTGAGAGAGCCATTATATACAACATACACATTTACATACGAAGTAATATTTCATATATAATTAAAATAGAAATAAGAATTATGACTATACGTCATTGCGTGAAAAGCACAACAAGCTGATACTGCAGCATGCCAATGCTCCAGCCCACAACGCTACAGTGGTCAAAAAACACCATAAAAGACTTGGGCTGGGAACTCTTACCCCACCCGCCGTACTCACCAGACCTAGCGCCGTCGGACTACTACCTTTTCACATTTATATATATAGATAAAATTTACCATTATTGGTAAAATATAAATGATAATTTAAACCAACAACCCCATATATACCATAACCCCATAATATAACAAGATTGTCGTGTTGTATAATAAACACCTCTGTAAATAATTATACGCATGATTGACATGTGTCATTACATCACCATATGTCATGTACTTTGTATAAACTGAGAATAATAAATTAAACCTGTGTAATAGATTAAGAGTTGAACTAAATAGCATAGATTGGAGTATAAGAAGTTCAACAACGTCTAAGAACGTGGCCTAAATATGTCAGGGCCTTTAAGGAAGTCGTTAAGAGTGTACAAGGACATCCCTTCCGATCCACTCCCTTATTGCATCCGATGAAAGACCAGTACTTCCTCATCGGCAAAGTATATAAACCTCCACCAAGCCGAAAATATATAGTCACCTCACCATCCGCGGAAGCCCTCGTCAGTGGTCCTCAAGGTTCCAGAACGCCGCCTCATAACAATAAGAACTCTTCTTAACCATCTCTATCTTGCTCCTAGCTCGACTCTATCTGTTTACGGAACTTTCCTAGTACAACTGAGTCCCTTCGTTTTTTGTGTGGACAATCCCAAGTTTTCCACTCTTCCTCGACCACGACTGCCTTTACTCTGTGTTAAAGGTCTTCCAAGGTGCAGAGAGGTACTGGAAAACTCTCCACGCCCTGACTGTCCCTCTCGGTTACTACAGATTTGTCCCTCTTGGTTAACACAGTGAAGCGAGAGACCCTCAGGAACTCACTCTACATATTCTATATACAGTTACGAGCGTCATTCTTCATCAGTCATCTCTGTCACCGTTTGCTTTTTTTTTGGAATGGCGCCCTCCTATTGGTCGGCTACGATCACGCCACCTTTGCCCCCCCCCACTCGCCTCTTCGTTTTTGTAACCATTGTGTTGGAGCGGGTCGCTCCTTAAATAAATGCATATATTAGTTAATAACCAAATGGAATCCTCTCTTTCTTTTTCCTAGTAAGAGACGCCTACGGAAGCCAACAGTACATAGACAGATAAAGCACATAGGCTATAGTTATTAACTAACATATGCATTTATATAAGGCGCCAATTTATAATTGTAACAAATAGTATTTGAATCAAAACATTCAATCGGGTAAAACACGGGCGTTGCCCGGGTCATTCGGCTAGTATATATATATATACCTCTCATATATTTATTTTCTCTCTCATTTATATAATATGAGATAAAAATAGCATAAGAAAGAAAGAAAGTTAAAGGGAAACTGGATAATGAGAAAAAGAAAAAAAAGACAGAGAGATCCGTTAACTTTTTATTAAACTAGTAATAGTTGAAAAAAAAAGAAATTTTATGAATTTATGAAATTTTTGAAAATTTTTAATATTTTAAAACATACATATTCTATCATTAGGAATTATTATTAGGTAATACATGGTTCGGGGGTATGTGACACAATATATAGGACATGGATGGTGCTATATGTACATCTCTGCTGTGTATACAAGTATTATATTCCTACACAATTGCACAATTGCTTGTTATATATAAAAGATCATTCTTTTTTTTTTGTTGTTTTTTTGCTAGTACATGTGGTACAGGCCATGATAATCATGGTGGGTAGAAGTAGGCGACTGCTTTTACTGTAAGTGCACCACATGTCTACACATGTGTAAGTATTTCGACTTTGTGGTTACAAATGTGCCAGAACCCCGTTTGGCTACTTGCACTTACTGGTGGTGTTGGACTTTTCAAGAATCGGGGGCTATTGGAACATTCTTTTAATCAGAAAAAAAGTGTCCAATGCGGGATTCAATCCCGGGTCTTAGCATTCAAAAACCAACGGTAAGACCACCCTTCCACCGAAATTATTCATTGAATATATATATAACCACTGCCAAGGTGATTTTTGATAAGACCCGGCTTGGTATCAATTTCTTTCCATCACAGTTGAACTATTATGGTTTCCATTAATTCAATACAAACAAAAATTATTTTCAATTTGCACTAGCAATTTTAATATAAGTAATATAAAATATATTTTAAATAAGTTAGAATTTTTCACAACTAACAAGAAAGCATGTCTCTTTTGAATTCAGAAAAGAAATATATTCTAATCAAATATACATCTTAAGTAAACCGTAACGATATAAAATTTAGCTCTTAAAATTAAAGATACTTCGGCCAATAAATATTTTTATTATCTCGACGTTTCGACAAAAAAAATATATATATATTGTCCTCGTCAGGAGCAAACAAAAATTAAAACATTTGGCAAGGCGTTACAAAAGGTAACAACAACAACAAAAAGCTTTATTAAGACCTTTAAGTCTTATACAGATTCTCCAAGCAGAAATGTAGGATACACGCAGGAAAAACAGTAATAGTACCTTAATGTTAATATGATTTTTATATACAGAAAAAATTATATAAAGACAATCAAGCTAATAAATAGATTAGTCTGGGTAAATTGGAGGAAAAGTAATTTATTATACATGGACTTATCACGGATTCACCACAAATGAAGATAAAAAAAAAGTAAAAGCTAATCACAATCATACAAATGTAATAAAAAGATCTACTAGCCGAAGTATCTTTAATTTGAGTCTGGTCATCTACGGACAATGACTTTACAGAATGGTTGCAAGGTTTTCCCACTATGTACTAAGTGTAAACCTGCAACCCCAACACACATTGTTGACTGTATTGACTCATCCATTGATGAGCTCTACTCATCCCCAGCAGACATCATCAACAAGCTCTACAAGCTTGATACCCTGATATGATTGAGTAGAGATAAAAAATAAGAAAACATTATTGACTGTATTGACTCATCCATTGATGAGCTCTACTCATCCCCAGCAGACACCATCAACAAGCTTTACAAGCTTGATACCCTAATATGATTGAGTGGAGATAAGAAAGAAGATGAATGCCGGCCAAGCAGCCTCTATCTTTACGATATAAAATAGAGTAAACTACGACATAGGAGTACAAATTCTCAATACCATCTACAGAACGACACCTACCACAATGTCGACCAAACGACACCTAAATCCCATCGTGCTCTACGGTAGATGTGCATCAGTAGTGACGTGACACGGGCTATATTTGGCCTGCTCCAACTTCTTCCTTACAGGCCGAGATAATGGAGACAGTCATGTATTATCTACCTATATGTAAAAATGGGTAGTTTTATATGTTCTATATTAACCCGTTCCCCCTATAGTATAAATAATATAAAGTTGAAGGAGGATATTTCGGCAAATTATATTGATATACATTTGCACTTTTATCTTATCTCAGTTTTTATTTGGAAAAAAATTGTTTTCGTTTGTTAGTGAACTAATCTCTCCCGCCATCTCATTGAACGAATGTGGCCATGTTTGTTTATAATGGGAGCTATGGTATTGCGGGAGATGTGTGTGGTGGATTATTGTGTGGAGACGCTTAAAATGTTCCCTGCGTGATTTATCCGTGTCTGGTGATCTCGCATACCTGTGTGACCACGGTCCGATCCCTACCAACACTACAATAAAGGATAAGTACTGTTTTTTTTTTCATAGCAAATCGTGAGTTTTTATTTAACTCCCTTTTTATTGTTGTTTTTTAATTGTTGAGTGTACGCTTTTCTGTGTGTTAAGTTACTATTACTTTAGGCCCTAGTAATTTGCAACATTTTGTGTTAACCCGTAAAAGGTAACTTTGTCAATATATTGTCATAACCAAAAATGTACATAGCGTGTAACTGTAAATAATACATCGGCAGCTCGGCAAGTGTTATGTACCTAAGCTCCGATAGATGGCGGGCGCGCTAGGCTGGAAGTCTTGTAAACAATAGCCGCCATCTTGAAGGGTGAAGCCGATCGCCAGCCGTTTGGGTCTTTGACTTTACTTCCATAATTTATAATTACTTTTATCCATTTAACTTAGTTTACCTCTATTTCTTTTTATCCCTCAAATTATTTAACTATTTAAAGTCATCAAATAAATCGTTATTTTATTCTACCCAAACGTCACCTTCATTACTGTGACAATATTAACCCCTTCCACCTATTATATAAACTAGACGAGTGACCCGGGATTCGCCCCGGGATTGACCCGTGTGCATATCTACCCTAGTGATATATATTTAGATAAGATTTTTTAAAAATAACTGTTTGTTATTAGCATTATCTATTTGTTTGCACCAGCATAATTTAATCGAATCTTTGATAGAGGGCGCTGTTCGTGAGCTAAGTAGATTAATTTTAATACAGTAGAACTCCTCAAATTCGGAAAGCTTGGGGCGCACGGTATTCCGAATTTGAGGATTTTCCGAATTTGAGAGAGTTAGATTTGTGAATATTTATGTGGCATAAATAGGCATTTAGATGACTGAGACAAGGATTTTGAAGCATATGAACAATTTTAGGTTGAATATTATATGTACATTACATAATTTTAATTACGATTTTTAATCAAATGTTCCTTGACTTTTATGAGTTTTGAGCATGAAACCGATGAAAAATAGTAAATATGTATGTAATGCGTGTTACATAGATAAATTTGTATTAAAGTTACATAAACACACACCTGCTTTCTTGTCTATAAAAACCAATTATGTACATATGCAGTCCAATAAACGCAAATTTTGATGGCCAAGTAAGTTATGGCTTGGCGAAGAAGTTGCTGATTGTTGTCTGTTTCTTTGGCTTGTTTAACAAAGCTTCTTCTTCTCTCATAAGCATAGTTCGAAGACTATTGATGGTGTTGTAGCTTGCAAGCATTTCTGGTTCAGTGCGCTTTTCCAAATATTTTAATGCAACATCCAAACTTTTCATCGCTTCGCATCTGGGAACATCCGGCTCCAAACTTAATCCTTTTTTAATGTCACTAAGAACATCTAACTTTTCACCAAGCTTAAGAATTCGGTACTTGCCTCGTTTTTGCCGCTTCTCTTTGGATGCCATTTTGTTGAAGAACAAACTTGTAAATGCAAAAAATTGAGAGTTGAATAAAAGAATTTGAAACTTACAATGTCTGAAAATGTTTGATAATTTGAACTTTAGGTGAATCAACTTTGCAATAAAAAATGCGTGAATGGCTTATGACGTAATAATGCTGCCTTCTTATTGGACAATATCCTAAACTAAGCACAAAGGTCAAATGAAACTGTTGATTTATTTAAGCTTTTAAAAAAGGGGATAAACCCCTAATTAGCGATTATAAATAATCGGTAAAAGTAAATTAATTAAACACTTAAATTAAAAATAAATTACTAATTAAAATTAAATTAAATTAAATAAAAGCAAAGCAAAAGTAAATAAAATGAAATAAAATAAAATAATGTTGAAATATCAACAAAATAAAAGCATGTGAAAATTGATTTTTTGTATGTAAAAAAAAACATTACAATACTTTCCGAATTTGGGAGTTTCCGAATTTCAGAATTTCCGAATTTGAGGAGTTCTACTGTATATAGTTTTAATAATTTATTTATATATTTTTTAAAATAGCCTATCGTCTTCCCGTATTTTTTAAAACCTATATATGGAAATTTTGGTTTGTATAAATTAAATAATCATAGATCTAATCCATGTGTACATGTTTCCGTGGCGCAATCGGCTAGCGCGTTCGGCTGTTAACCGAAAGGTTGGTGGCTCGAGCCCACCCGGGGACGTCTTTTTTTAATTATTATTTTATTAATAAAATCATCCATTCTGACCAAAATCTATCCGTGAACTTCACACAGACAGAATAAGGCAATTATATAAGTAGATTCACTCTTCATTGTTGGCTTTTTATCTTACATTCACTCTGTTGGCTTTTTATATTACATTTACTCTTCATTGTTGGCTTTTTATCTTACATTCACTCTTCATTGTTGGCTTTTTATATTATATTTACTCTTCATTGTTGGCTTTTTATCTTACATTCATTCTTCATTGTTGGCTTTTTATATTATATTTACTCTTCATTGTTGGCTTTTTATCTTACATTCATTCTTCATTGTTGGCTTTTTATATTACGTTTACTATTCATTGTTGGCTTTTTATCTTACATTCAATCTTCATTGTTGGCTTTTTATATTACATTCATTCTTCATTGTTGGCTTTTTATATTACATTCACTCTTCATTGTTGGCTTTTTATCTTACATTCATTCTTCATTGTTGGCTTTTTATATTACATTTACTCTTCATTGTTGGCTTTTTATCTTACATTCACTCTTCATTGTTGGCTTTTTATATTATATTTACTCCTTATTGTTGGCTTTCTATCTTACATTTATTCTTAATTGTTGGCTTTTTATATTACATTTACTCTTCATTGTTGGCTTTTTATCTTACATTCATTCTTCATTGTTGGCTTTTTATATCATATTTACTCTTCATTGTTGGCTTTTTATCTTACATTCATTCTTCATTGTTGGCTTTTTATATTATATTTACTCTTCATTGTTGGCTTTTTATCTTACATCTATTCTTCATTGTTGGCTTTTTATATTACATTTACTCTTTATTGTTGGCTTTTTATCTTACATTCATTCTTCATTGTTGGCTTTTTATATCATATTTACTCTTCATTGTTGGCTTTTTATCTTACATTTATTCTTCATTGTTGGCTTTTTATATTATATTCATCATTATTATCATCATAATGATGATGCGCGCGTTGATGACCAAAATCTATCCGTGAACTTCACACAGACAGAATAAGGCAATTATATAAGTAGATAATATAAAGTTGAAGAAGGATATAATCCATGTACCAAAAAAGAGAATCCCTCTCTATATATTATTTAAAATGTATGTTAAAATCTAACAAGTGGATGTATTTCAAATAATAAGCCCTTGAATCAATATTAAAATACAAACATTAGGTCTTCAGGGAAATGTTTCTTTTTTATAAATCACTAGCCGAATGACCCGGGCAACGCCCGGGTTTTACCCGATTAAATGTTTTTATTCAAATAGAGAGATGATCTGGCTTTGTGTCTTCTGTTCGAATGATTTTTTTTTCTGTTAGAATTTTGTTCCTGAATACTAAAAATGAATTGGCTTCACCCGTGGTCTCTGCTCTTTGGAATTTTTCCCAATATAATTTTGTATCTGATAATCAAATGATGATACAGCAAAAGTCATCATCATTTTCTGACTAAAAAAACTATTTTTGCCCAAAACCTGTCAATTTCAATTTTTTCTTGGCTAAAAATGCGACAAATATCCCTTCCATATTTTTCTTTATGTCCTGTTAAAACCCCTTTTTACATGTACATTAGGTCAGCTGATATTACCTTCCATCTTCACCGCTAGAGGCGCTGCTTGCGAGCGAAAGGGCAAATTTGCAACGCAATTTACAAATAACTCGACGAATATTCGGAATAGAGACCTGAAATTTTAACTATAAGTTTTTTCAGATTCTACTCTATATACTGTTAAAATTTCAGTCAGATTAGTAACGTATTGTGGACGTGTATAGCCGACATAGGAACAAACACACATACATACATACACTGACTTATATATATATAGGGATTACCACCCCTGGAGTCGAGAGTAGATCCCGAAAAGATGACTAATTGCTCACATAATCTCCAACCCAGGGGTTATTAACGGTTTCATTAGCGAATGGAATTGCTAACGAGGCTTTCCCTTGTCTCTCTATACAGGTCAATTTCTATTAAAACATTAGCTTACCTGCCTTGTTGAAACAATAAAATTGTGTTGAAATTGTGAAAAAATTGTGTTGAATAATTTGAAATATATATAAATCATTTATTTATAAATATCTCTAACTTTCGCGCAAAAAAAAACCCTTCTACAGAAGAAAATATTTACATTGACAATAGAATAAGAATTGAAATCAAATAAATTGCCCACGTTGATACTGCATTCAAATAACTGTAAACATCCAAAGCATTTTACTCGGCCAAATGTGCCAACTGCTTAGCCAAGGGCCTCTCTGCCGACCACGAGGCAAGATCAATGTCTAGCCCAACTGCCAGAGCTAGAGCTGCAAAGTTCTAGTCCTCCCGCCTTCTTCCTGACCTCCGCGGACCCAATCCGGCCTAACCTGCCTCTTCCCTGACGGAGATCCTGTCCCTAGCCTCCCCAGCCTGGTCACAGTGCTTTGTATATATTCCGCTTTACGCGGCCACCGGGGTTCAAATATAATCTATTTTGGTTAGCAGCCCCGTAAATAAAGATATTTCTAAAGCATATTATTTGATTTTAATTCTTATTCTATTGTCAATGTAAATATTTTCTCCTGTAGAAGGGCTTTCTTGCCAGAAATTTATAAATAATAGATATTTATAAATAAATGATTTGTAAAAAAGAAGTTTTTCCCTGGAGGCCTAATGTTTGTATTTTAAAAGTGGATGTATAGTATTTAACAGACAGTTTAAATAAAATATAGTAGCGGGGTGGTGAAATCATTAATCCAGGGATAAAAGGAAACTTATCTCAGGAAAACTGATGACTTCACCTTAATATTGATTCAAGGGATTATTTTATTGAGAAAAATAAAATATAAGATTATATAAAAGGGCGTACCTGGATCTGTAAAGAAAAAAAAACCTTTTTTTTTCTTAAAATATCTCGAGAGATTGCTCTCTCTTTATCAATTAATTTCACAGTAAACTTAATTTACAAATTCTTGTAGATCACATGAAAACAAATTTGTCATTTTGTCCAGGTACGCCCTTTTATTTAATCTTAATTGATGGATCGCCTTTTGACTCAAATAAAATATAAGGTATATTCAAAGCTTTAAAACGAATTCAACTCGTAACTAATTTTCATTTTCTATCATTTTTTAAATAGAGAAATCCGTAAATAAATCTTTAATTAATAAGGTAATATTGGATCTAAATATAATTTATTTTACCAATATTTCAGTTGGCTGAACGCACTGTTTTCAAGGTATTACAGTATATTTATGTCAAAAACAAACTGAATATAGGCAAAAGAAATACTTTTTAACCTTATTCTGTTGACGTTATGTGGCGATGAGTTTGTTGTTGACATACATTAATATGTTATAATACCTTGATAAAGGTTGGCGTTCAGCCAACTGAAATATTGGTAAAATAAATGATATTTTGATCCAATATATGCCTTTTCAATTAAATTTTCTATTATAGAAAAATGATAGCACTGATAAGAAAATATTGCTAAAACCAAAAATATATACAAATATTCACTCCGTAAAATCCCGGGCGAAGCCGGGTATATTCTCTAGTATATTATAAGTAATAATTTAAAAAAGGCATATCCTGACCAGGAGCACATGTGCTTTTTAGATGGCAGAACGCCATCTAGTGGAACAGAAATCAACTAAACATTGATTTAACCCGTTCCCTGATATTTGGCCAACCCAATTTCTTGATAAATCAATAAAAGCAATCCACGAACGCGTTTCGCGTTCGTCAGCGTGGAGTAGGCTGTACCACTGCGACCAAAAAAATTTTGGTCCCAGAGGCTTCTTGATAAAAAATATAATTAATAGTTTGTTTAATAAATAATGCATAAAATAGTGCTGGCACGTTGTTAACAAGGCAAGAATCGACAAACGCAACAAAATATTTATTTCAATTAATAAATTTATTTTTCTTTATAATATAATAAATATATTAGTCACAAACAACGATTGTATATATTTTAGTTCATACTAATACATTATAATAAATATAATTCACAGAAAATATACAATAAACAATATTATGATAAAATATAGGAAATATATACTATAAAAATATTAATCAAAATGAGAAGACTAATCCTTTCTAGTATATGGTAATCATGCATCACAAGCTTTCAGGGATGTATGTTCTTCTCAACAAGTGCATAGAATTACAAGAAAATGATTTGTATGTATAATATTATAACACATGGACGACAAGGCCAAGACACCAGAGTAAAGTTGGGGAAAGAGGGATGGACTCCAGCTGCCGTGTGGCAGGCGTCAAAAACAGCATTCCTGTGTGGGGGAGGACAGAGTCTGGTGACATCTGCGGCGAGGAAAAGACGTGGCGACTTGCCTCCGGGCGTGCGGATGATCCTGCAAGACGGTGCCAGGAGAGGCTGACATCGGAGCGACCTACAAGACGGTGTAGTCCAGGCTGGACGTGTATAGTGTGGAACGGAACGTTTCACAAGAGTGACATCCACGGTGCCAAGGATTCTTCTGACAGGGAAGTTGAAGTCAAGTCCCACTGATTGTTCTCCTTCTGTATATAGCCATAATAAAGCGCTAACTTTAGCTGCAATCCCTTCGAACTTACATGTGTATCTTTGTGACATACTGAGTAGACAAAGTACACGAATAGCGTCTGGATACGACGAAACAATACCATTTCTACAAGTATACTTATAATTAGGGTTACAAGAAATAGCACTCTCTCTTTATATGTATAACATCAAGTTCTACATATGTTTAGATTTAAATCTGAAAAGAAAAAAATATGTTTATATGTTTTGAAAATAGAGCAATTTATAAATAAATATTTAATTAAAAAGGCATATGTTGGATCAAAATATAATTGATTTTACCCTTGCAAGGCGTAGAAGTGTCAGAACCAAAACTGGTAAAATTAAAGATAAAAGGTAATGATATTTTGATCCAATTTATACACTTTAATCAAAAAATGTTTATATGTATAACAACAGTTGTATATATAAAGCATTTCTTTTAATTCTAAGCATTTTTTGAAAGACAGATATGTCTGAAAGTTTGTAATGTTGATTTTTTCGATTATTATGATCGTTTTTCGGATGTAGAAATCAACTTTATATTACAATAAGTATATTCTAAGATTATAAACTCAAAAGGAGATTAGTCTATAGAAAATGTTTAGTTTGCTATCTTTCGAACGACATCGTTCTTCAACGCGCATAAAGACAAGGTGTGACAATGTGTAATTGCACGCATATCACATCACATCTTGTTTTTACGCCCGTTGAAGAACGCTAGCTAAATAAACATGTTCTATAAAAGAAGTTCCTTTTGAGTTTATAATCTTACAATATGATTGTGTTGATGGTCAATTAATCAGAAGAAGAGTTGACTAGAAGCTGATCGAACGGACTATCATGTGGCCAAACATGTCTAAATGATCCACCAGGTAGAATGGAATGCGATGTGGCTTGAGAAAGAAAGGGACTTCATTAACCGATACCATATATCCTTTCTCATCGATTTGAATCTCCAGCAGAAAGTCGACTCCTCTCTTCAAGGGGAAGTATGGTCCAATGCGGTCACCTTCGTATCCTTGAAGACTTCTCGAGTTGAAGATGAAGGCCATTTCATCGAAACAAATTCTGAGATTGAGGCCTAATTGAGGCATGTTATCTCGATCCGGTCCACATTGTAGGTTCACTGTGATGCTGCATCACACACGTAGGACTTAGTTTTATATTGTAGCGTGAAAATTAGTCTTTGAAATATATGAAGATGTAAAAGTATTTATTGATGACGTCAGTACGACTAGTCGACAATTACCAACCAAACTATCTACAGCTAGAGAATATCTAGCAAGCAAGCTAGGCAACATATATGATGATTTCACAAATATAAAGTAATAAATTTTGAAAATAGAGCAATTCATAAATAAATCTTTAAATTAAATTAAGCTTAATTCTATTGACATTATATGTGGCGCTGAGTTTGTTGTTGACACACTTTAAAATGTTATAATACCTTGATAAAGGTTGGCGTTCAGCCAACTGAAATATTGGTTAAATAAATGATATTTTAATCCAATATATGCCTTTTTGTTTAAAGTAATAAATCTGTTTTGAATATTTTCATTGAATAATTAAATTAAACAAGAAAATATAAATTATTTCTTCGCCACAATATACCAATTCACCAGACATCATTTCAAAGAAGGAATCAAAGTTAACGGCGTCGTGTTTCTTTTATTTATGCGGTATAATCTTGGCTAGCTTTCGAACGTCCTTCTACAGGCTACTATACAAAAAAACTAGAGGATAATATATCTACATATATATGTGGCAATATAATAAGGTGGGAAGAGAAATAATCACACCACAATTTGAAAGAGGAACCCAGACAACCAGAAAGAGAGAGAGAGACGGGACCGGCACAGCCGGGCGGCCGTTCGTGTCGCACACAATCCCCAACTGTCTTAAAAGTCCCGAGGTGTTAACTGACGGACCCAAGTGATCGCCCCTTGGAATTTCGCTCGTGTGTCAAGTGACCGGTCCTTACCCTCCCGTCTCTCTCTGGGTTGTCTGTAGTTTAGCTTTATTATTCCTGGAAGAGTATATATTATGATATATGTATTACAATATAAAACGGCTTTTGATTGTAGAACGACGTTTGACAATTTTACAGCAAATGTTTCTTTTGAACAAAAAATCGTAATTTATTTTAAGGAGAAATAGCGACTATTTCTATCCTTAGGAATGAAGTATGAAAGGATGAATTGTGAAGACTGGACATTTTATTTTCCGTTTATCATTACTCTTCACAATTCATCCTTTCATACTTCATCCCTAAGGATAGAAATGTCGTTATTTCTCCTTAAAATAAATTACGAATTTTCGTTCAAAAGAAACATTTGCGGTATATGTATGTCGTATTAAGGTAAGTCTTTGAATAATTATAAATTTAAAACTCTAAATCTATATATATATAATTGAATGTTTGTTGGTCCGTTCGTAAGTGATAATCTTCTACATCGCTCAACCGATCGTGATGAAACTTTGCGAAGTTGTTTAGTATACTACCGGGATGGTTTCTGGCTAATTACTCTTTAGAAATAACCTTTCGTTGCATTTTTATTTACAATAAAACGTAAATTCACTCGCAATCAGCGCCCCCTCGCGGCAGGCGTATGGCCTGAAATAGCCTCGCATGAGCGTATTTGTAACGTCAAGCTTAGCCTATAGGTTAGGTACACAGCTTCGTACTCCCACAACCTAGGTTCGAGGCTCAGCGTGGGTGTTTTTTTTTTTTTTTTTCATTTCTTTTATATTATTGTAGCAAATTATTAAAAATATTATTTTATTTAAAATGTAGGCTTTTTAAAACAAAAATTAACATGAACAATTTTTAAATAATATTTATAACAAACCTAGGTTCGAGGCTCAGCGTGGGTGTCTTTTTTTTATTTTCATTTTAGATCGGCTAAAACATTTTTATCTTTATAAGTGAATATTAACTTTACTGTACTGAATAGTTTAGTATAATATTAATTTAACATATTACAACTTAGCCACAGCAACGCGTGGCCGGGTTCGCTAGTTTGTATATAAGAAATAATAGACGCGACAAAAAGAAACGCAGCCATTTTCTCTTTGTTTATTTTCCAACTCCTTTGTTCTCCTCTTCTCCCTCTTACCCCTCGGGTCGTTGGTCAAAAAATTATATACAAGCATTGACTATTTACTCTTTGATTATAGATATTAAAATATATGGATATTAAAATAAAAAATGTGTTGACTATTTACAAGTAGTGTGGGAATTAAATTGCATGTATATATACATACATTATCCTCTAGTTTATTGTATAGTAGACTGTTGAAGGACGTCAGAATCTGATACCTAGCCAAGATTATACTGCACATATAAAGAACCTCGTCGCTGTTAACTTTGATGACTTCTTCGAAAAGTGTTTTTTTTTTTTTATTCACACTCAATTTAAAATACACCGACAAACACACATATAGATTTTTCACACGAAAGGAATAGATAAATGTTCTATGAATATTTGTCGTACTTTATAATTTAATATGATATAATAAATATTATTTTTTTATTATCCCTAGTACATGTGATATACAGGCAATGATATTCATGATGGGTAGAAGTAGGCGATTGCTTTTACTGTAAGTGCACCACATGTCTACACATGTGAAAAGCAGTTCGACTTTGGCACTTACAAATGTGCCAGAGCTCCGTTTGGTTACTTGAACTCGCTGGTGAGGTTGGACTTTTTCAAAATTCGGAGACCATTGTAGCATTTTTTAAATTAGAAAAAAAAAGTGCTCAATACGGGATTCGATTCTGGATCGTAGAGGTCTATAGATATATGTATAAATTCAATTGCCATCTATCTATAAAATTAGTAACAAATAAATTTAAGGGCAATTGGTTAATAAAGCCCTCTCATTCAATAACTTATATCATTGCAGTAAGGCCTGTAGATATGAAAGTTGATGATATTATTGAAAAGAAACACATTGCCAGTAAATTTATTCGTTAGACATTTTATCAATGGATAAAGGTTGTATCAATATATTTCGCGTTTTATTATTTACAACAACAAGAGCTTTATTAGAACATTTCCGTCCTGTAAGGACTGGCCATACATCATTTTCATGGAGAAAAGGAAAAAAGAAATATAAAGGAGAGAAGGGAAAATGAAAATGAAATCAAAGTATTCAATATAACACTATACAAATTAAATATGGATGGAAATTGTTCTGTAATTTTAGTTCTTAGAGATTACCTTGTTCTCTAACGCTTTATGGAAGTTAAACAATTCTATCGCTAAATATTTTTCTCGGACATTATATTGTGGTGTTGAAAATAATTAGCCAGTCGGTTAATTAACTTAACAAACAAAAAGATAGTTTTTATTATTCTATCTAAAGAGAAAGAAGGAAATATCTAAAAGATTAAATAGTAAACAACGAGAGAAGAAAAAGGAATCAGTCTCGTGCCCACGCGGCCTTGCACGGGTTACTTCCACAGGCAGTGACGTCAGCTCCAGAGTTGCCGAGCCAGCAATTTCACTATGAAGTCGGCTTTGGTACACTACTCCCTTTTCCATGAGAAGCTGTTCCACAGCTTTATCTCAGTTCCTCCTCGTCTCCAGACGTATAGCTATCCACACATGACGAATCTTCCTGTCTTGATGGGCCATAGTACGGCTTCATCCTGAGGATATGGACGGTGTCACGTCCTTTTTGTCTTTTGTCACTCTTGCCGAATGCTTCCACTTCGTATGTCACATCCGATATCTTTTTAATGACCTTGTAGGGACCAAAGTACCTTCTTAGAAGTTTCTCAGACAGTCCCACTCGTCGTATAGGTGTAAAAATCCACACTAGATCTCCTGGTTGGTAGACTTTTCCTTTATGCCGAGCGTCGTAATTCAATTTGTTGGTTTCTTTACCCTTGAAGATGTGATGTCGGGCTATTTGTCGCGCCTCTTCAGCTCTGCTCGCCACCAATTAAATAAATTCTTCCTCCTCGGACGCGCTACTGTAGGGAAAGATAGTGTCGAGGGTCGTCTCCGCTTCCCTCCCATGGACCAGAAAGAATGGCGTGAAGCCAGTTGATTCTTGCCTCGCTGTATTGTAGGCAAATGTGATGAATGGTAGCATCTCATCCCAGTTTTTCTGATCGAGGTCCATGTACATTGATAACATGTCGACAATTGTCCTGTTCAATCTTTCTGTCAGGCCGTTAGTCTGGGGATGATACGCCGTCGTTGTCTTCTTTTTGATGTGACAGTTTTTGGTTAGCTCCTGAATGAGTCTCGACTGGAAGTTTCGACCCCGATCCATCACTATTTCTCGAGGAGCCCCATGCTTCAAAATAACTTCCTCCAAAAGAAATTTTGCAATTTCTTGGGCTTCCCCCGAACCTAGACTTTGGGTAACGGCGTATTTAGTTAGATAGTCGGTGCAAACAACTATCGATTTCATCTTCCCTTGCGATATGGGGAAGCGTCCCAGCAAATCTATACCGACTTTTTGGAATGGTCGGTCCGGTGGTGGTATGGGTCTCAGATAGCCAGGAGGAAGTTGTGGCACACTCTTGCGACGCTGGCAGACCTGACAATGGCCAACATACTTTCTCACGCTTCTGTACATTCCTGGCCAAAAGAACCTTCTCCTAATTCTGTCGTAGGTTTTTGCAAAACCCAGATGTCCAGCAGTAGGTGCGTCGTGCAAGTCCCCCAAGATCTCCATTCGAAGGTGTCTTGGGATCACTAACAGTAAAGGTAGGCCAGTCGGGTCATAATTCTTTCTATAGAGGATCCCATTGACAACATCGAACTTGTTGTCTTTCTTGGCGGGTGACGGCTGAGATATCTCCTTGATTATTCCTGTAATGTAAGGGTCTTTCTCTTGTTCTTTACTGATGTCACTCAAAAAGAATAATGTGGGGATGTCGTCATTGAAAACCTTTTCCGTATTTTCAATGGGATTTCTTGACAGACAGTCGGCGTCCTTGTGCATTCGCCCTGTCTTGTAGACAATGGAAACGTCGTACTCCTGAAGTCTCAACGCCCACCTCGCTAATCTACCTGCCGGATCTTTAAGATTGGTCAACCAGCACAGAGAATGATGGTCAGTTATAACTTTGAAGGGGCGTCCAAACAAATAAGGCCTAAATTTTCCAATTGCCCATACTATGGCGAGACATTCCCTCTCCGTGGTAGAATAGTTTTTCTCGGATTTTAAAAGGGCACGCGAAGCATAGGCGATGACCTTTTCACCGTTCCCTTGCTTTTGTGCAAGCACGGCACCTATTCCATATCCGCTGGCATCTGTGTGTAGTTCAGTCGGAGCGTCATCATCGAAATGTCCCAATACTGGTTTTGACGTCAAGGCATTCTTCAGTTTTTGAAATGCTCTCTCTTGGTCTGTGTTCCATTGAAACTTTGTTCCTTTAGATAGTAGCGAATTGAGGTGCCGCGCAATATCTGCGTAGTTCTTAATAAACCGCCTATAATAAGATGACAAGCCAAGGAAGCTTCTTAGCTGCTGTAAGTTCTTAGGGATCGGGAATTGACTGACCGCCTTAATCTTATCATCATCCGGTCGGATTCCATCCTTATTCACTTGGTGTCCAAGGATCTTGATGTTGCTGGCTCCAAAAGAACACTTTCCGGGATTGAGCTTCAGCCCAGCTCTCTTGAAACAATTCAGGACCACCTCTAGTCGTCTCAAATGATCTGGAAAATTATCCGCAAATATAACGACGTCGTCCAAGTAACACAAACATATCGTCCATCGCAGGCCCTTCAGGAGATTATCCATCATCCTTTCGAAAGTTGCGGGCGCGTTACACAGCCCAAAAGGCATGACCTTAAACTCAAAAAGACCGTCCGGCGTAATAAAGGCAGTCTTTTCCCGATCAGCTTCATCAATGCCAATTTGCCAGTAGCCCGCTTTGAGATCAATTGTGGAGTAGATATTCGCCCCCTTCAAGCAATCAAGAGCGTCATCAACCCTCGGCAATGGATAGACGTCTTTTTTCGTCATCTTATTCAAACCTCTGTAGTCCACACAAAAGCGAACAGACCCGTCTTTCTTTCTTCCTAGAACGACCGGTGAGGCCCAAGGACTCTCAGAGGGCTGAACGACTCCCATTTCCATCATTCTGTCAACTTCTTCTTGAATTACCTTCCTTTCAGAAGGTGAGACCCGATACGGCATCTTTTTTGATGGTTTGGCGCCGCCCGTATTTATCCTGTGCTTAGTAATTATCCAAGAAGTAGTTTTATCGATCGGACCGAACACTTCCGAAAAGTTTTCAAGAAGCTCCAGAAGTTTGGTCTTGTGAAGCAGAGGAAGCTCAGGAGAAATGCAGGCCGAGATTTGTTCCATTCTCATAAGCTGCTCGGAGCTCCCGACACTTTCTTCGCGACACTCGAAATTGGTTATCCTGATGGGTGACTTGGCACTTTTGGACTCATCATTCGAATGATTTTCCATGATTGGGCAAACTTCTTGCGGCTGGACTCTGAATAAATGAGCTAGGCACATGCCCGAAGGGATTGTTTTCGGATGCTTGCTAAAATTGGTCACCCATAGATACGCTTGGCCATGCCATATGGTAAGGTAGGACGATGGTACAAATAATTATTTCTCCAAGAAAAGTTGCCTCACACCTTCAACTGCGCAATTTTTAATCCCAGTTACGCTAGGCGTCCGGGTCAATACCCTCTTGGTACACTTTGGAGGAATGATGTCGTCCGATGCTAAGTGAAGTTGTGCCGCTGATTGGTCCTCATTTAACGTCTCTGAAAACGA
This sequence comes from Cordylochernes scorpioides, assembly GCA_030710605.1. NCBI lineage: Eukaryota > Metazoa > Arthropoda > Arachnida > Pseudoscorpiones > Chernetidae > Cordylochernes > Cordylochernes scorpioides. Next base: position 123,084,600 of record CP092865.1, on the reverse strand, counting down.
AATTTCAGAATGACCACAGTCAATAACTGCTTTTGAAGACTCGAGAAAATCCCATCCCAAGATGGCGTCGTGGCTGCAATTTAAAACGAGAAATTCGAAGATCCGCTGAAGGCCATTTATTTCTACTCTTAGGCGACATTCTCCTAGCGGAGCAACAAAACGATTGTTACCATTTGGTTAGTAGCCCGTAAAACCATATTTCCATCGTTGAGGTACAGCTTGTACCACGCTGATGAGGGCCAACAGCCCGAAACGCGTCCGTGGTTAGCTTTTCTTGATTAATCAAGAATGTGTATTTAGCCAATTCTGGAATAATTAAAAATCAACGAGAATAGTTTATATTTATTCTGATAGATGGCGCAAGCCAATCAGAAACTTTCAGTTGCACGATAATATGCCTTTTTCATAATCTATTTTATTGTCAGTTTTGTTTAAATAGCGTGCATTTTTACTCAGGTGTTTAGGTTATTTATTGTGTAGGTTTTTATAGTATATAACTGTGATAATCGCTTTATATAGATAAGAGATAAAAAAAAACACAGACAAACAAATACAAAATAAATTGAGCAATTGGGCATTGACGATGATTTTGTAAATAAATTTTGTTATTTTCGATTTGTCGAGTAAAAATTTGTACTTTAAGGTGAAAAAAGGCATCTCCCTATCTTAATGTATGCACTTTATCCCAGTACACGCAATATCATATTTATACTCTTTTTTTATATTTTGTATTTTGTTAGGCAGCGGAATATTCCAATTAGGAACCGTATTGTCAGATCGCCGTGTAAAAAAAATGTAAATTGGTTGTCAGGAATCTCTAAAACACTGATACACTGAAGCGGAAAAAAAAATGTTTGTCAAAGTAGCTTGAGTCAACAAAGAAAATTGTTGCCAAGATAACGCGAAACAACACGAAGGTGATTGTCAAGGTACCTTGAGTCAACAAAGAAAGTTGTTGTCAGGATAACGCGAAACAACACGAAGGTGGTTGTCAAGGTAGCTTAAGTCAACAAAGAAAGTTGTTGCCAAGATAACGCGAAACCACACGAAAGTGGTTGTCAAGATAACGCGAAACAACACGAAAGTGGTTGTCAAGGTAGCTTGAGTCAACAAAGAAATTTGTTATCAAGATAACGCGAAACCACACGAAGGTGGTTGTTAAGATATCTTGAGTCAACAAAGAAAGTTGTTGTCAGGATAACGCGAAACAACACTGTTGGATCGGTGGTTCAACAAGATGCAGAATAGATTGAAATATATATAAGTTTTAATATATCACGAGGATATGCAAGCAGTCAAAACAAGGGAAGATATAACAGGAAATTAAGGGGAGGGTACAGCGCCTCTAGTGGTGATGGCCGGAAGCTCCTCGAATGCCACGTCGTCCCGTGACGTAGGCGCGCTGTATTTTGAAGGAAGCACGCGGTTCAGCATTCCCTCACTTGCGACTTCAAGTTCATCTGGAAACATGCATCTCTGTGCATCAACTTCTTTAAAGTCTTGGTTTGGATATCGGCCATGTTTTCCTTGGTATTGACAAATTGGACAACGATATCACCGGAGTTTATCTTATCTCTTGTGTAGTGGAACTGAACTGAGATGTGCTTGGAACGATTGTTCTCAAGTCTATGGCTGATCGATTGTCACAGTAGATTGTGAGTGGTTTGGCAAAGTGCGAGATAAATCCAAGATCAGACAGGGTTTGACCGAGCCAGATGGCCTCTTTAGCACTGTGACATAATGCTATATACTCAGATTCCATGGTAGACAACGAAACACATTGCTGCTTTTTAGATCGCCAATTGATGACATTCCCATCAATAACTGCAACCATTCCGGAGTAGGATCTTCGATCATCTGTGTCACTCCCATAATCGGCGTCTGTGAACATTGCGACTTTATTATTGTTTCCTTTGACATAGGAGAGTTCTAAGTCAATGGTACCCGATAGATATCTCAAAACATGTCTTGCAGCTTCCCAATGCTTCTTTCCTGGGTTTGCACAAAATTGGGAAGTTTCGAAGTAGCAAAAGATATATCTGGTCTAGTGCAATTGGACAAATACAACAATGCACCAATAAGCTCTTTGTATGGTATATTAGACATTTAGTCTGTTTCAGCTTGTGTATGGGGACAATCTATTTTAGATAGTATGATAGCTGGGTCTAAAGGCGTACATACTTTGCGAACTTCGAACATATTATATCTTTGAAGTAAAGTTTGTATGTAATGTCTTTGATTAAGAGACAAACTCTCTTTGCCGTAATTTATCTCGACACCTAAAAATAATGTAATGGGCCCCAGACTTTTAATTTGAAACTCTTGTATAATCTTATCCTCGATTTCGTCAAGTGTATTCTGGTCAACAGCAAATATCGCTAAGTCGTCTACATAAATTGCTATTATTGCCCTATCATCAAGCACAAAAATGCAATTGCACGATGGAATTTTAGAAAAGCCCACTTTTTCAAGAAATTGACTCAGCGTGGTATTCCAACAAAAAGATGCTTGTTTAAGCCCATAGATAGGTTTTAAAAGTCTAAGAACTTTATCTTTAGAATCCTGAAGCTTTACTCCTGGTGGCAAAGCCATGTACAATTCTTCATGAAGTTCCCCATATAAATATGCATTATTTATGTCTAAATGCCTATTTACCCAGCCAGCATTTTGGGTCAAAACTAAAAGCATTCGGATTATACCGAAATTGGCAACAGGGGCATTTGTTTGATTAAAGTCAATATCGGGTGTCTGGCTGTAACCCTTGGCTACGAGCTTAGCTTTAAATTTACTGACCTTTCCTTTAGAATCTTCTTTTATTTTAAAAACCCAACGATTACCGATTACTTTCTTATTTTTAGGTAAATTAGTGATAACCCATGTTTGTCTTTCTTCTAAACAATTTAACTCTTCTTGCATCACATTTTTCCAAAGATCCGATTCGGGTGAGCAAACAGCTTCTTCAAAAGTTTGAGGTTCAGACATCTCGCATAAATTTAGTTCAACATTTGCTAGATTCAGTGTTTTTCTTTCAATTTCTCGACTACGGAGGCTCAAAGTATTTTCAGAACTTCCCCCCACTATATCTCTAACTTCTGAAGTCGGAGGAACTTCTAGTTGACTGTCGTAACCTGGTTGAAGGTCAGGATCACATGGCGGGAGAACTTTGCCCTGTTCCGGCAACCAAACGAAACTGTTTTTAGCCTCGCTACCTTCCGATAGCTCCTTAAGCTAGTTTAAACCTACTTTATTTTCGTCGAATCTAGCATGTTTAGTTATGAACTCTTGTTTAGAATCATTATCCCAGAGTCTATAACCTTTGGATTGTGTTGAATATCCGACTAAGATACATCTGCAATTTAAAACGAGAAATTCGAAGATCCGCTGAAGGCCATTTATTTCTACTCTTAGGCGACATTCTCCTAGCGGAGCAACAAAACGATTGTTACCATTTGGTTAGTAGCCCGTAAAACCATATTTCCATCGTTGAGGTACAGCTTGTACCACGCTGATGAGGGCCAACAGCCCGAAACGCGTCCGTGGTTAGCTTTTCTTGATTAATCAAGAATGTGTATTTAGCCAATTCTGGAATAATTAAAAATCAACGAGAATAGTTTATATTTATTCTGATAGATGGCGCAAGCCAATCAGAAACTTTCAGTTGCACGATAATATGCCTTTTTCATAATCTATTTTATTGTCAGTTTTGTTTAAATAGCGTGCATTTTTACTCAGGTGTTTAGGTTATTTATTGTGTAGGTTTTTATAGTATATAACTGTGATAATCGCTTTATATAGATAAGAGATAAAAAAAAACACAGACAAACAAATACAAAATAAATTGAGCAATTGGGCATTGACGATGATTTTGTAAATAAATTTTGTTATTTTCGATTTGTCGAGTAAAAATTTGTACTTTAAGGTGAAAAAAGGCATCTCCCTATCTTAATGTATGCACTTTATCCCAGTACACGCAATATCATATTTATACTCTTTTTTTATATTTTGTATTTTGTTAGGCAGCGGAATATTCCAATTAGGAACCGTATTGTCAGATCGCCGTGTAAAAAAAATGTAAATTGGTTGTCAGGAATCTCTAAAACACTGATACACTGAAGCGGAAAAAAAAATGTTTGTCAAAGTAGCTTGAGTCAACAAAGAAAATTGTTGCCAAGATAACGCGAAACAACACGAAGGTGATTGTCAAGGTACCTTGAGTCAACAAAGAAAGTTGTTGTCAGGATAACGCGAAACAACACGAAGGTGGTTGTCAAGGTAGCTTAAGTTGCGCCGTTGTTGCGCCGCTGTCCAAGATGAATTCATCTTCCGAAGAGACTGCATTGAAGGCCATGAGCATATTCTCCGACGGAGATTTAAAAGAGTCTTTCTTCCTGCTGTAGCTTTTATCCGCCTTGTAGTCTCGGTTGATGGACGACCTGCAATCCTTGGCGATATGGCCGATTTTCGAACATCGGTAGCACTTGACTCCTTGTTTTCTGGAAGTCTTCGTAGTGTCGTCCTTTGAAAAATTGAGTGCTTCGCCGAGACCTGAACTTGCTCCTTCTCGGGCAGATCTTCTTTCATACTCTGTGAGTAGAGTATTTCTAACCTTGTGTTCGAAGTGAAGTCAGAGTCCTCGACATTTCCGAACGACATCACCAGGGTATCGAAGCTGTCAGGTAACCCTGATAGCATGCTGTATGCTATATCTTGATCGTCGACTTCCGCACCTGCCTCTTTTAAATGGTCCGTACAAATTTTCAATCTATTCAAATAGTCTAACATTGACTCACCAGTTTGAAGCTTGATGTTCACAAACTGCTCCTTTAACTGTAGTATCCTCGAACGAGATTTTGGCTCGAAAACCTGTTCCAGATTTTTCCACGCATCCTGTGGCGATGTACAGTCGATGATGTGGATTTGGTGTTCTGTATTTATCGACAACGCGATAACAGCCAAAGCTCTATCCTTTTTAGCTTTCAGTTTAGCATCTTGGGTATCTTCATCTTTAATCATCACATCCCACAAGCCCTTCTCAATTAGTAGCATCTTGATGTTGTACTTCCATGAGCGGTAATTTTGGCCGTTCAATTTTTCAACCACCGCCGTTATTGCACTAACGGCCGCCATGGTGACGCAGCAACTCCTCGACGAGGGCAAACGGAGGTAGCTTCGCTGAAGGAATTTTACTCACGAGGATACGCAGAACTTGAACCACAGAGCTAGGGAACCACGCTCTGCTACCACTTGTTGGATCGGTGGTTCAACAAGATTCAGAATAGATTGAAATATATATAAGTTTTAATATATCACGAGGATATGCAAGCAGTCAAAACAAGGGAAGACATAACAGGAAGTGAAGGGGAGGGTAAAGCGCCTCTAGTGGTGATGGCCGGAAGCTCCTCGAATGCCACGTCGTCCCGTGGCGTAGGCGCGCTGTATTTTGAAGGAAGCACGCGGTTCAGCAAACACGAAGGTGGTTGTCAAGATAACGCGAAACAACACGAAGGTGGTTGTCAAGGTAGCTTGAGTCAACAAAGAAAGTTGTTGTCAGGATAACGCGAAACAACACGAAGGTGGTTGTCAAGATAGCTTGAGTCAACAAAGAAGGTTATTTCCAAGATAACGTGAAACAACACGAAGGTGGTTGTCAAGATAACGCGAAACAACATGAAGGTAGTTGTCAAGATAACGCGAAACAACACGGAGGTGGTTGTCAAGGTAGCTTGAGTCAACAAAGAAAGTTGTTGTCAAGATAACACGAAACAACACGAAGGTGGTTGTCAAGGTATAACGCGAGCAACAAATAATGCTGGTATGATAACTTGAAACAAACAATCTAGCTGACAAGGTAACCTTAAATAACAAAGAATGTTCCTGTCAAGGTAGCAACAAAAAGTTGATTGTGTCCAGGTAAAGTAAGGCAACAAAGAAGGCGGTTGTTTAAAAAGGTATCTGAAACAACAAATAAGGTGTTTTCAAGGTAATTCAAAACAAAATATCATGAATTTATATTTGATCTTTGCTTATCCCTAGTACACGTGATACAGGCAATGATATCCATGGGGAGTAGAAGTAGGCGACGGCTTTTACTTCAAGTACACCACACGTCTACACATATGAAAGGCAGTTCGACTTTGCACTTACAAATATGCCAGAGTGCCGTTTGGTTGATTACACTAGCTGGTAGAATTGAACTTTTGCAAGAATCGGGGGTGTTTGGAGCATTTTTAAATCAGTCAAAAAGTGCCCAATGCGGGAATCGAACCTGGGTCATAGCGGTCGAAACTTACCGGTTTAAACCATCCTTCCACCGATCCCCGGTTGGATGTCAATATAATGTGAACCAATAAAGATGGTGATTTCTCTATCTTGACAGTAAATGAAATAATTGGAAACTAATTTGAAAACTCAAGGGTCACGCTTCTTTCAGTTGGAGTCACAGCTCTAATCTTTCCCCTAATCCAAGGGTCGGCAAACTTTTGAATCGGAAAAGTCAAAAATTACAATTTACAAAATTTCAAAGTAGTTAAAGAGTCACAAAATTATTTTCTTGCCAACAATAAATATCACTCGCATAAATAATATTTACGTATGGAACTATAAAAGAGCCGCATGTGGCTCGCGAGCCGCAGTTTGTCGACCCCTTGGCTAATCAATTTTAAACAATAAACTTTCTTTTCTCACACAACACTCGCAATAAACTCATCTTCCAACCAACCAATCTTTACAAAGATAAAAACTCAGAAAAAAATTACTTAAAGCTCTTGAGCTCCACACCATTAACAAAGAGAGTAATTTTGCATAGTAACCAACTTGAAACCGGATTGTAGAGAGTGAAATTGTTATTTAGGTAAAAAATATATATAATAATAATAATAATTCCTTCCTTCAAAGTTTACATATAGAAATCTCGGAAATGTCATTTAAAAGATCTATCACCAATGAAAAATAAGCATTTATTCAGAGTATCTTTACAACAAAGAACATGTATATGTGTGTATATATGTATATATTTTTAAATTTAATGATGTAACTGTAAATAAAATTCAAAGTAAATCTCTATATGTAAATAATATTTATTAATCTTTCTAAGTCGCTTTCTGTGTATATTTCTATGTTGAATATTTTCTTTGTTATATTTGTATGTACATTTAGCGCAAGTGTCCCTAGGGGGACATAGCGTTTTGAATTGAAATAAATAAATAAACAAAGAACTTTTATTAAGAGCTCAAACTATGTTAATCTCTAGGAGAGTTAAATCTACGAACCGACTCCCACACACCCCGACACTAACAGTAAATAATTGAGTCGCGTTATATTGCCTTCAAGCTATTGTAATTCCAGGTTTTGGCCACCTTGACGCTGAACAATCCACCACTCTAGTTGATGGAAGTGCGGGGGTAGGTGGAAGGATAGTCTAAACTGTTGGTTTTCGACCGCTACGACCCGGGTTCGATTCCCGCATTGGGCACTTTTTTCTGATAAAAAAAAATCCCCAATTGCCTCCGATTCTTGCAAAGGTCCAACCCTACCAGCGAGTGAAAGTAACCAAAAGGGGGCTCTGGTACATTTGTAAGTGCAAAGTCGAACTGCTTTTCACATGTGTAGACATGTGGTGCACTTGCAGTTAAAGCAGTCGCCTACCTGGTTATCATGGTTATCACGACCTGTACCACGTGTACTAGGAATAAGCAAAAAAAAAAAACTTGATGAAATGATATCCTTCGTTTCATGAAGGTCCAATATTAATAGAAATGGGTTATCGGCTGCAAACTCACGATAGAGCAAAGAAACAAGCATCGTTTTTTCTCCCAAGAAGACAGCAATCCAAGATTCTCACGTCTGGTTATCTTCAATGACCTTCCAAAAGGATGCAAGGTCATCCCGCTATGTATATATTTGTATAAACACCATTGTATCTTCTCATTCATCGGTGTTCTCAACTCTTCTTCATCAAACACCATTGAAAATCATACTTACAGACCGGCCCTGCATAGCGACCGCCCCTGACGCTGTCTTGAGGCACTGTACCCTGGAACACTGAGCATTGCGGTCCGTCTGCTCTCCACGGTCACCCCTGGGCTCAACACTATTGGACCCGTCTCTGTCTCCCCCTGATCTCCGCGGATCACCACCCTGCCCCCCTGATCCTCCTCTTCCTCCCAGCTCTCCTGGCCTCACCTGGCGATGATCCCCTGGCCACCCATCCCCAGGCCCCTCCAACAGTGCAATGTAGATAGTGTTTTGTATATATTTCGCTTTATGCGTCCATCGGGGCTCAAAAATCATCCATTCTGGTTAGCAGTCCCATATATAAAGATATTTCCATTGAAAATCTTAAGATTCACAGACTCAGTATCATTATATCATTGAAAGGAAATAAAAATATAAATATACTAGCGGATGTACCCGGCTTCGCCCAGGTTTTTCTCGAGGGAATGTTTGTAGTCTAGTAATAAGAAAATATACTACACCTAAAAACTATCAGAGAAAAGAGAAACCACGAAAGGTGAACAGAAAAATGCTTACAATGGATGTATATGTTTACGATATCAAGTTAAATAAAAACAAAGATAAAATTTGCATATGTTGGTCACTATAAATTTGTATATTTGTTAGGCGAAATTAGAAACATGATAAAACAATATGAATATTTTTTAGATTGAGATTATTAGCTAGTATGTAAAAAAATTAACTCTGTTGATATTTAAATTTGTATTTATATATAAATAAAATTAACTCTGTTGATTTTTTTTGTATTTAATCGATAACAGCGAAGTTACGCATGTTAAAGTTAGGAAAAATATTTTGATGTTAAGCAAAACCTGCTCCATCTCGTTTTACATAAATGTTGAAAATTTGGTCGAAATTGATGCATTGTAACGAAAGTTTTTAGTGAACAACACTTATGAAATTTCCATTTTATTAATAAATATATAAAAGCTGTCGTGTATCGAGAAATAGCAAAGAAAGTAGCTATCAATGTGGAATAAACAATTAGAAGTATTGTGTCTGTGTGTTGTTAAGGGAGTGGTAACAATAGGAAAAAGATTGTTGTAAAGATAGAGGCTGGCCGGCCGGCATTCATTGTTCTTCAAATTAAAGATACTTCGGCCAGTAAATCTATTTTTATTGTCTCGACAAAAATATTTTTTCCTCGTCAAGAGCGAAATGTTTTGATTTTTGTTCGCTCCTGACGAGGTCAAAAGATTTTTGTCGAAACATCGAGATAATAAAGAGATTTACTGGCCGAAGTATCTTTATTTTCAAGAACTATGAATGCCGGCCAGGCATCCTCTATCTTTACGATAAGAAATTTATAATCACGACGTTTAACAAGTTTTACCGCAAATGTTTCTTTTTACAGAACGAAAAATCTTAATTTTAATTATTTTAAGGAGAAATAACGACTATTCCTATCCTTAGGGATGAAGTATGAATGGATGAATTGTGAAGGGTAATGATGAACGGAAAAATAAAAGTGTCCAGGGTAGCCTAGTGGACATGGCATCTGCCCGTTAAGCGAAACACTGTGGGTTCGATTCCCATCTCTGGATACTTTTATTTTTCTGTTCATCATTACTCTTAACAATTCATCCTTTCATACTTCATCCCTAAGGATAGGAATAGTCGTTATTTCTCCTTAAAATAATTAAAATTACGATTTTTCGTTCTGTAAAAATAAACATTTGCGGTAAAACTTGTTAAACGTCGTTCTATAATCATAGCCGCATTATATTGTGTTATAAAATGATAATCAGTATTTCCTGGAGATATATATGGTGTCAAATCAGGCCAAAACAAAATCTTTTTAAATACACCGTGATACAACGAATGCATTACTTATGTATAGATTGTACAGGATAGAAAACAACAAGCCTTCAATGTTACACCACGCCTTACATAAGCTATAAGTATCCAAAGATAGTCTTCTTTTATTACCACAACATTGAGCTTTCGGGTATAACGACACTTCTACTGGAATATCGAATATGAAAAAAAATTTTCAAAGAATTATTTTTATATTCGATATTCCTGTAGAAGGGTCGTTATACCTTCGAAGCGTTGGTAATAAAAGAGGACACTTATCCTTGGAGACTTGTTGTTGATTCTGGTTAAAGGATTCTAACCATTTAATCCCATAAGCTATAAATGTCATTCTTTTGGATCGTTTTTGAAGACAACTCTCAGATTTATAAAAATCAATTTATTAAACTTAATTTTTTTAGATATATAGAGAGAAACGAGTTAATTACCTCGTATTTAAGGCAAGAAAAGAATAATATAATTTACATACATCGTTCTAACCAGATTCAACTTATGCAAAACAGACGACAAAGAAAATAAACAAATTAATGGTAGAGGGAAAGTTCCTATTTTTTACAAGCTTTCACACTCAAAGAATGATCATTTTCTTGCTTCACATTCTCTCTTCATAAAAAAATGAAATTTTAAAATTACTTAGAAGAATAATTTGCAAAATATCTTTTAACGGGTATATATCAAAAATATATATTTGGGTTCAGAAATAATTAATTTCTCATTTCTCTGTTCTTTTCTTTTTTTTTTTCTGTGAATAAATCAGGATCGTTTGTATCAATATAAGTTGATCTTGAAAATCCTGACGTTTAAAATATTTCAAATATATATGGTAATTTAAAGCAACAACCCCATATTGTATATAACTTATAACAAGATTTTCATGTTGTATAATCGGTACAAACCATTCCAAAAAAAAGCAAACGGTAACAGAGTTGATTAGGAGATGAAGAATGACGCTCGTAACTGTATATAGAATAATCCAAATTATGCCTTATCGGTTTATACAGGAATAACAGCATGTCTATAACAATATGTTCTAAGTAGACAAGAAATCTAGTTGACACAAAGTATGTACTTTCAAACATGGTGTGAAGAAACTGCCATAGTGAGGTACAAAGTTCCATTTTTCTTCAAATAAACTGTGCTTTTACTGCAATAGAAGGGAATAAATGCATCTTTTTCTACTAGTTACTTCATGGGTATTAATTGACAAAAGCATTTGCCAAGTTTGATGATGGTAACATTCATTTATTATTTTGTCTGATGATGGTAACAAAGCTGTTACCGAAACTTCATTTATTCTTTTGTCTGATGATGGTAAAAAAGCTGTTGCCAAAATGTCATTCTTTTGTCTGATGATGGTAACACCGCTGTTGCCAAAATGTCATTCATTTGTCTGATGATGGTAACAAAGCTGTTACCAAAATGGTTTGCACGTTATTAACACATCTGTAAATGATTATACGCATTATTGACATGTGTTATTACATCATCATATGTAATGTACTTTGTACAAACTGAGGATAAATAAATAAAACTCTGTAATAGATTAAGAGTTGAGCTAAATAGATAGAAGTCAAAAACGTCTAAATTCGAGATAGATGGAAGTCACAAACAACATCTAAAGATAGATTGGAAGCTTTCAGGACGGCGCCAGTTTAGAATGTCACCAGACGATCCAAACTCTTCACATATGGTGAAATGCAAAACTCCCTTTTTCAGAAAAGGTATATAAAGCCCCCGTTTTAACCTATAAATACAGTCACTTGACAGTTACTTCACCATCTGCGTGAGCCCTCGTCGGATGTACCCCAGGTCCTCCTCACCCACCATGTAGTCAGTAAGAACTCTTTAATCTCCATCTTTCGCTCCTAGCTCAACTTTTATCTGTTCACGGACTTCCCTAGTGCAATTGTGTCTTCGTTTTTTTGTATGGACATCCCCAAGCTTTCCACTCTGCCTCGACCACGACTGCCTGTACTTTGTGAGAACTTTTAAAAGTCTTCCAAGGTGCAGAGAGGTACTGGAAAACTTCCCATCCTGACTGTTCCTCTCGGTCAACACAGTATAGCGAGAGTTACAGGGACTCGCACCATAGTTTAAGTCGACTGGATACCTCATCACATTTTTAGTCGACAGGATTCAACAACAGGACATCACATTTATAGCCAACAGGATGACCAAAACAAATAATGACACAACGAAGAAGGTAAGAAGCCTGTCCTGATAGAAGCGAGAAAGAGCGAAGATGGAGGAACAAACCGGCCATTCCAAGGAAACGACCAAACAATCTCTCCCCCAAAAGAGATATTTACGGAAGAAACGCCGCCCCAAGGTACTTCCGCAGACCCGCTAACAGCTCGCCAACGCCAGGAGCAAGCTGACCACCCCAACGACAGAGCCGAAATTCCCGCAAGTCATGGAAATCGAGGAGCAGAATGACGCAAACCCGTTAAAAGTTCTCCGCCTTCGACTTGACATCGAGACAATGCTCAAAGCGACAAGCCGCGATCAACTTCACAGAAGCTACAAGCTTCTACAAGTTCAACATGGAGCGCTTTCCACGTCAGCAGGAAAACAACCAGAGACCAAGTTTCCTGACTGAACAATCATCACACAATTGTAAGTTTTTAAAAACCTACTTTAACTTTATCCTCAAGATCACAACTTGATTCCCCATAACTTTTGTATTTATATTTTCACTTTAAGCATTTTAAAATCAATTTTTACCTTTTTTATATCATTTTATATTATTTTTTTAAAACTTCCACACTTTCATTTATCAAATTTACTTTAATTTTTAATCAGATTATAAATTTCAAGTTATTACTCTCAATTTTACTTTTTAAAAAAATCGTCAATCACACATTTTTATCAATTTAACCATCTTACATATCGTTCTTAAATTTATCTAAAATGGTACTATCCAAATCTATATATAAAAATGAATGTTTGTATGTTTGTCTGTTGGTTGGTCTGTATGTCCGGTATACAAATTCGCAGTAGTTCACTAATACAAACCAAAATTTCCATACATAGGTAAAAAAAACGAGGATGACGATAGGCTATTTTAAAAAATATATAAATCAATTATTAAAACTATATATTCAAATTATTCTAAATAGCTCACGAGCAGCGCCCTTTAGAACGCGGTGGATCTGATGGCGGGGCGCGCCCATTGGCCGCCTGCGAGCACGTGGCTTCCCTGTGCGCGCGCATGCGCCGGGAAGCCACTTGCTCGCCGGCAGCCGACGGGAGCAGTCACTTGCTCGCCGGGAGTCAACGGGCGCAGACATTTACTCGCTGCCAGCCAACGGGCACATGTTTAATGTGTTCGAATTATACATTTAATCATGTAAACCCGGGCGTTGCCCGGGTCATTCGTCTAGTCTACAATTAAAAAAAAATCATTATTTTTATATTTTGAAAAAATCTCATCATATCATAATTCAAAACTTATTTTTGTTTTTCTTAATATCATTTTCATACAAAAATATACCAATTTCATAATCAAATACTTAACATTTTGAAAAATTCATTGTCGTATTCACCATTTCAACTAAATGCCCCAATTCAAAATATATTTGTCACTCTCACGACGTTGCCCTTTTACAAGAATCATTTTAGCAACCATAATCAACGATTAAAAAAATCAAATTTTTAAATATAAATCAACATTTCCTACAACAACAAATCGCATTTCCTAATTTCAAAATCGAAAGAGACAATATCTTCAAAATCACAACTAGGAAAAACAACAATCTTTCCCAAAACAAATTAAAAATAAAAATCCCATCAACTATCACGCCAGTAGCTAAATTAGGTCACAACCTGCCAAACCTATTACAATCGTTAATATTCGAGGATAAATACACTCCCTCGTCCTTTCCTTTTACATGTATATTTAATCATCAACAAATCTCTCTCAACAAACTTTACAACATCCCCACACATCACTTTCTCCAATTGGCAACAATTACTAGCGCGCGACTTAGCAAACAAATCAAATTTCGAGCCACACGAGCTCCATAACGTCGCTCCACTTAACACTCAAAAATTTTCGCATTAAACGTGTCATATCCACTAACAGTCAAAAATTCTCGATGTGTTTCATAAAACCACCACCCATGACTGTTAAATTTGTTCTTCATGGTTAAACTGGTAATATTTTGTGCCAAAGCAACGACTTCACGTGACACCTTTCCAAATCACTTCTCACTTCGTGTCACAGCGCCACACCACAAAACTTTTTCACTTTTCAGGCCAAAGACGCCTTCATGCCTGTGACACATCTCACCCCAAAGCGTGTCCACATCGAAAGTCGCACTTTCACCACACATCTAAACCTGACATCACTGAATAACATTTTTACCAAGTCTAAACCAACGTCGAAACACAAAGACACGAATACCGAGAAAGATAGAAAGTGGACGCCCTTTAGGCATCACTCCCCCAAGCCGAATCTATTTCAGTTACATATCCCCCGTCCAACGTCCAACCTCCCCTAACAAATCTATCATCTTGACCACTATCTTCATGGTCGCCATTTTTTTTTAAACACATGTTCCACGCTAACCATTTATGTTTTCTTACACATCTCACCAACGCCTCAATCACAACACAACATACTAAAACATTTTACATGTTAATGGAGATCACAATACATAACATATTAGTAACCAATCCAACCAATAAATTGCGCTTCTGAATTTTCTATTTATACAGCCGACACAGCGCATCACAATTTATTATTGGTACAATTCAATTAATTTTACATTCATATTTCACTGTGCTTCTTAAAAACCCAGCGTCTAAACAATTTATATTATTCAACCACTAGCTTCCACTAAAATATTTTTTGGGTCGGTGGAAGGATGGTCTAAAACAGTTGGTTTTCGACTGCTACGTCCCGAGTTCGATTCCCGTATTGGGCACTTTTTTTCTAATTTAAAAAAATGCTCCAATGGCCCCGATTATTACAAAAGTCCAACCCCACCAGCGAGTGCAAGTAATCAAACGGGGCTCTGGCACATTTGTAAGTGCAAAGTCGAACTGCTTTTCACATGTGTAAACATGTGGCGGTACACTTACAGTAAAATCAGTCGCCTTCTACCCACCATGATTATCATGGTCTGTACCAAGGTGTACTAGGGATAATAATAATAATAATAATAAATATTTTGTATAGAATCTAAAGCATAAAATAGGTCATCTATGGTCCCCATTTGGTACAAAGGATAAACCGAAAATTTTAATGAACAGGATAACGCCCAGCGATAATTTAACCCGTAAGTACTCGCGCGGGGTCTGATAGACCCCAGACAAACTTATTTCCTTAAATATTTAGAATTCTATGAAACATTTGGAGACAAATAGATTCTGAATCTGGTGGAAAATATTGTAATGAAACAAAATCAGATGAAGTTGATCAATTGTGTAAAATCCCACAGTAAGTAGGAGGACAAGGAGGTTGCCATTGTGTATCTTTTTATTTCATCAATGTTTAAACAAAATTTGTATATAAAAGGAACAAAAATTGGAAAAAGGTAAAAGAGGATCGTTTATTGAAGAGATTGCATTTGGGCTAATTGACCCGAAGCCAACAAAACGGGAAAATAAATTGTTTCTGCCAAAAGATATCAAAAATATTATATCTGCACATAGTTCTACAGATGAGCCACAACAAGCAAAGTCATGAAATGCTATAATTAAATGAGAGATATTAAGTTCTTGTTTCTTTAGGAAGAAAATAAGCCAGAGTCATCGTCAGCGAAACGGGGGGGGGGGGGGGGGGGTTGCCGATTTTGTGATCGATACAAAGACCGAAAATCCTAAATATATGTGGTAAATGCGCTAAACACATTTATACTGAACACTCAACAACAATTTTCAAGAAGTGTGCACAAGAATAATTTAGATTTTCATTTATAATTTTAAGAAAATTGTTTTTATATATTGATAGTCTAGAATTTTTGCCGTATTACCAATTTTATCAGATAAAAATATTTAATAGTATAATTTTTCATTATAAATTTATATATTTGTAAACTAGAGACTGTATTCTTTTGGCTGCAAGCAAAATTTATTTACATATTTTATTTTTCAAGAATTTTATTCATTGTAGAATATTGGGGTCTGCGAAACCCCGCGCAAATACTAACGTCAGTAAAATAGACGCGAGTAACTAAGGGTTAAATACTGAAAAAAAAAGGAGAATAAAAATAACATCATTATGTTTAAAATATATATTTTTTAAATTTTCAAAAATACAGCGGGGATCAGAAGGATATTCGTGCCCAGAGCTGGGTAAAACTTTTCGAATTACATGTTGCAGACGAAGATAAATGAAAGTTGTTCTTTTACTATCTAGAAGGAATAGCCTTAGAATTTTCTGCTGATAAAATTGCGGGAACAAATATTACTCAATGGGTAACCATCAAACAAACAAAAAAAATTTGAGAATGAATGGCCGATCACTGCTAGTAAAGTCAAAACATTTCTCGCTGTCTGGCTACGCCACCGCCGCGCATGCGCCGACTTGCCGTACCCGGCCGTCCGAAGTGGTGGTGGTTGAAAGGACGGTACAAAATTGGCGGTGGATCAAAACACCGTCACAATATTATTGTACAACTAGCAACTACAAGTATCATACCGCTAGAAAACAAGAAAATATTTGGCTACGCTTGAAGGACGTAGTCACACAACTAAATGTATCACAATAGTCATACCTTTCAGCATTCGTGGATGGTACAGCATGAATCCGGATGACATTGCCGACCTTCAGTCCGCCGTAGAGATGGTAGATGAGTGGCAAGTTCTGGAATATGGAGGTCAGTTGGCAGGTTGGCCACGGGTGATGATGGGCTTACCGGGAATTGGACAGGTTGGTGGTGAGACGGGACTGGTGGAGGCGGGATGAAGGGTACTGGAGGGATTTGGAAAGAGCACAGAAACTGTAAACAGAAAAATCTCACAGTCTGGAGCTTAATTCATACCATTTCCAACCTATATTATTGTAATATACGCTATATATGTTTATATCGCTAATATATATATATAAGAATCTAATATGTATATGTGATGATTTAAGACCATGGAATTGTTGTAAATAGTCCAGATATCTACTACCACATGTGTCCATCACGTGACTGTATATAACTTGTTATTTACTGCCATTAGAAAGCCTCAAGTAACATCAATCTGTACCGCGTAAGAATCTAATAAAGTATAGCAACTGTACAGATAGAAGGAATGGAGACTAACAGGAGAAAATTAAGGTTAAAACTAATCAGGCTTAGGTGAGAATAGAAAAGAAGGCCTAGCAAACCCAGTCCAACTTTTACGAGGTCGTGGCCCTCCTGGATAATATAACTTTCCCCCCTGTTTACGCCAAAAAAAGGGCAGTGACCTGCATGGACCCAGCTCAGCTATAAAAGGAGGCCCCGAGCCTCAGTTAGTCAGTCCTTAGCCAACCTTTGTTTCAGCACCAGTCTGCCGGACGCTCCGATAAAGGTAAACCCTTTCCTGCCAGAAATCTCCTCGTCCCATTCCTTCTTGACGTTCAGACGCTTCTAAGTGGAATCTCTGTTTGCTTATTTCACCTTTGGCCCAGCTGTGTCGCCTTCCACCACGACTGCACGGTAGAGTTGACATCGAGGTTCGTCTAGCATCAGGTAACACTGGTCCCAGAGGTCCTAAGATATCACATATATGATATTTAACAACCTTGGTGGCGTGCAGCACCTCGGTACTTTGCTACAGTGCATTGCAGTTTGTCTGCTTACTACATCTATTTTTGGGCTCGAAAACTTTCGAGTTAGTAGCCTGTGAAACCATATTCTCTGTATATGAAGCCAGTTTTATTCGCGCTATAATTGGCTGATTAAAAACAGCGTAACAGTGATTTAATAAGCTTTGATTGGGTGTTCGTTGTTCCGTGTACTTAATCATCCAATCAGCGTTCAGATCATTAGCTAATCAAAGTATGGTACTTATTTTGCTCAGAGGCATTAAGTAGCAAAATTCTATAGTAAATAGGATAAAGAGGGTTGAATTCTAAGAATCTCTATCTTTTCTGTAATGTTTTAAAGTGGCAGTCAGAACATCCAATCAGAGCGTGAATAAACTTGATACTTATCACTGTACGCAAATCTATATAAAATCAATTCGAAGCGTATATAATAGTTGCGTTCGTCAATCATTGACTCATATCCTGATCACTGAACCAACTTTAAAGAATTCTGTGATAGAACAGCTGCAGAAATCGGCCGGAAACACGGTGGCGAAAGCCTCGCCTCTCCCAACGGCTTGGCGGCGTGCCAACCAATCAGGTGGCGCGAGGGTAAGAAGAACAGATTTGTATAGCGGCCCGAGTAAATAAATGTGATATCTTGGGACCTCTGGGACCAGTGTTACCTGATGCTAGACGAACCTCGATGTCAACTCTACCGTGCAGTCGTGGTGGAAGGCGACACAGCTGGGCCAAAGGTGAAATAAACAAACAGAGATTCCACTAAGAAGCGTCTGACGTCAAGAAGGAATGGGATGAGGAGAGAGGGAAATCTTTAGAGCAAGTGTTACCTTGTTGAGAGCCAAGCGTATACTAACTATTCTTGCTTCTCGATTTAACACCACGACCTTGCTTCTTTCTAATTGGCTGACCTATTTAGGTGATTCTTTCCTAATTGGTAGGAATATGTCACATGGCCGTTGGCTATTGGTTGACCTACTTAGGTATGGTCTTCTCTAATTGGCCTTGCGGCTTTCTTTGATGGAAGATACGTCCGGCCTTGTTCCGGAAATATTGGGCGTCTCTCTACTTTTATAACTTTTGCGGTCACCAGATACGACCGGTCCTGTCAGGAAATATTGGCTTAAACTTAGCTCGCAGGGTTTCCGGGGTCAGAAGGTTAACTGTGACTTTATTAATAGTCGGGCTCTCTTCTAGGCCTACTTCTTAGGTTTGACTTCTACTCTCACCTAAGCCTGATTAGTTTTAACCTTAATCTTCTCCTGTTAGTCTCCCTTCCTTCTATCTGTACAGTTGCGATACTTTATTAGATTCTTACGCGGTACAGATTGATGTTAGTTGAGGTTTTCTATGTGTAGTACATAAGAAGTTATATACAGTCATGGGGTGGAACATGTGGTAGTAGATATCTAGACTATTTACAACAATTCCATGGTCTTAAATCATCACAGATGGCCCCGGATGTGAGAGGGTTCATATGGAGGGATTTAAGAGAGCGGAATAGGAAGACTGTTATTAAGGAAGTAATTTTTTTAAAAATTAATTAAAGTGAGTTGGTATATAACATGGGGTTGATTTCTGTATATCCATAAGAGATAATAAAGCATAAACAACTAATACTAAACATACAAGTAAAAATAAAAATATGAATAAAATATTTAATAGAGAGCATATAATGATGATAGGTAAAAATAAAAACGATTGGATGGGAAAATCATGATCTCTTCGTGATGGGCGTTAGAAAGGGTTGAGGGGTTAGTTATTACTTGGTTGAGGCAATGTCACTTTGACTCAAGTCCCAAACCATTTAATGTGCACGGCGCGGAGAACCTAGGCCATGTTTCACATGTAAATTTAAGGACTGAATAAAGTTACAGTACCACAATCGAAAAGCAAGATAAGGGTGATTGTTATGGGTTTTAGTAATTAGTCGTTAAGACGTACGCATGCAGGATAAATGAGGGCGAAGATCAGTGACCAGAAATCAAAGTTTTAATTAGAGTCGTCAGGGGCTTAGCGAGAAAAAGAGTAAAATAAAAAAAAAAGATGTGCCAGCGTGTGGCATGAGAGTGCCCTGGAATATATAAAAAAAAAATACAATTTGCACGTATCCAAGCCAGAAGTAGGGATAGGTAAATCTGGGGGATGGTGTGTCAAGATTGTTAATTACGAAATCAAAGTAGGTCAAGTCTAGCCTGCGAAGGAGTTAAAAGTTCCTGCGTAAAAGGGTTAGTATTTATTAAGAAGTAACCTTTAAAGTGGTTGTTTAAGAGGTTATTGAAGATTGCCCTGTTTTTAATCATGATGTTTAGTTTGATTATAAAAGAATACATCATTGAGATGTGAAATTGCGAAATTAAGGCTTTGCATATAGCGTTAAAGGATTTGAAAAATCGAAAATAGAATTGCGAAGTTAAATGCAAAGTAATCTTAAAAAAAAGTAAAAATAGTGATGACATGATACAAAGATTAACACACTACAGCGGTATATAAGGGGTAATAGAAAGTGAAAATATTAAATGAAAATTAATAATGAGCAATAATATACTCGATAGCATTGACATGGTAGCGGAAGATGAAACAATGTAAATAACATCTAATTTATAAAGTGAGAAAAAATATAAAATGACAAAAGGCAAATTAGTGATATAAACATGAAATATAAACTTGAGATTATTAGATATGAAAGAAAAATAAAATAAAATGACAATAATCTAAACTGATTGGTTGACGTTAAAAAAAAACAATTATAAGAGCTATATAATGATTATATACAAGATTATTAAAATGAAAAATTTTAAAAAATGTTCATCGAGAAAGAAGAGTAAGTAAGATTATACATAGAAATTATATATCGTGAAAGAATGGAAAGTTGTAGGCCAAATGTAATGTTCCTGTTTTTTAGGATGGGTGGAGAGAGCTTTAAATTGTCCTCGATCGCGATATCTTTGGTCTTGTTGGCCTAAGTTGTTCTAACTTATCGAATTTGTTTTAAGTTTGGTGCGACTCGTGGATCACATTGTTTCCAACTGTGAAACTTACTGAGTCCTAATGTTGTCGATTTTTTGTTCCCTGCGCCACGTTTAGGTGAAAACGTGATTCTTCCTAAAGCGGCATTTATTCTGTGTGTGCAGGAGAAACACGGCGATCTATTCTAACCGATAAAGGGTTGTTGTTGTTGTTGTTGTTTTTTTTTTTTTAACATGTGTGGGTGTGTGTGATTTTTAGGTAAAATGTTGTCTTTGGTTCTAAGTGTCGATGTTAAGTGGACAAGTTAATCGAGGGCGAGAGAATGTTAGTGAACAGATTTGTTAGTAAATGTACGCACTAATGTTTAATTTAATAGGTAGCGAAAATCCATTAGAGTGACATCGGGGTGGCGACGGGCGGTAACAAGATGTCGGCTGTTTGTTTGTCCATCTCCCTTCGAATTTATTATTAGCTAGTTCCGGCGGTGGCGGGCATATTTATTTGGGTCAGGGGCCCTTTGTGGGGGCAGCTTGCTTGGTGGTTGTCTCCCACTTTTGTAAACGCGGTTTTCTGATGGCCATGAATTAGTGACATTGGGTATGCTAATTCGGACTACGCTCGGAGATATTATTTCTATAATTGTAAACGCACAAGCGTTTTGATTTGTCACGTTTGGTGATAAGCGTTATGGGATTGATATAGGGAGATACAGAAGTTGTAATTATCCTGTGTGTTCAAGCATTTGTTCGATTTGTGTTTGTATTTCGAAAATTCGGATATTGTATCTGTTGATATTAAATCGAATGGTTTTTGGCGGACTTAGTAAAAATGTTATTCATTGATATCGGGTTAGAATTGAATGAAATTGCGACTATCTGCGTGGACAATGTGTCACAGGCGTGATGAAGGCGTCTTTGGCCTGAGAAGTGAAAGAGTTTTGTGGCGGAGCTCTGTGACACGAAGCGAAAAAATTGTAAATGAAAAGGTGTCACGTGAAGTCTTTGTTTTGTACAAAATCTAACCTGTTACACTAAGAATAACAAATTTACTAAAGTCATGGGTGCTGGTTGTACGAACATATCGAGAATTTTTATATTATTAGTGGATATGACACGTTTAATGTGAAAAAAATAATTTTGTGTGTGTGTTTAGTAGGGCGACGTAATAAAGCTTGTGTGGCTCGAAATTAGATTTGGGTGTGAAGTCGCGCACTAAAAATTTGTTGCCAATTGGAGAAAGTGATGAGAGAGGGAGTTGTTTATTTTGTTGAGAGAGATTTGTCGCTGATTAACTATGCATGTAAAAGGAAGGAGTGTAGTTATGTGGGAATTTAACGATTGTAATAGTTTTGGAAGGCTGTGATTTAAGTTACTTCTGTCCAAAGATATGAAAGAAAAGGACATAGGGGCGTTGAAAATGGGATTAGGAACATTACAATAAGATTAAATAAGAGTGTTGGAGTTCACCACGTGTGAGCAACCCGTTACAGGAGGGGAAAATTTAGTAAATGGGACAGTTGTATTAACCTGTCCATGGGACACGTGTTGCTTGCACGAAGTGAATTGGTACAAGGTAGTTGGTAGCAGTACATTATCTTGATACAGGAGTAGCTGAGAACAGTTTATAATTAGTAGAAATCGTTTTATGGAGTTAAGGAATAAAATGACAAAAGGCAATGGTGTATCGATTATATGGAATTTTAGATTCTGCGTTATGTTACTTATTTTTAAGATCAAAAATATATAATCTATGGTGAAAATATTGTTAGCTATGGCATTAATAGTTAAGTTAAATGGGTGAACAGGTATTTTCTTTTGCAAATTGGTTTCTATTATTTTAAAAGTATTCTGCATAATTATAGCGATAGATGCTTCTGTATCAAGTAGCAGAGTAGGTTTACATTATTGGACAGTGCAGCTCGAACGAGCAATTGTTCAACAAAAAATATAGAAGGAGGAACCTACTGTGGTGCTGTCTTGTATGTCGGGACAGGCCTGGTCTGTTGTCATAGTTGGAGGTTCCTTGGGACAGTTAAGAGTTCATTGTTTGCGCTGGGCTCGTGGTTTAGAGATGGTCGGGGGAGCAGGTAACATACGCTCGCATGTTGGTAACTCGGAGGGGTGCTTGCAGGAGGTTTGCTGGCTTTCTCAGTCTTGTAGAGTATTGTAGTTGGGCCCGATCTGCTTGGGCGTCGTAGTTGGTGAAGAAGCTCTGCGCCTCGTACGAACCATTGTAGCGCGGTAGCTCCACATTTCGCGATAGTCCTGTCACGGCAGAAAGCTGATGTAGCGTCGTCGTCAACCTCCCCAGGACATCTGACACCGGCGGTGGGGGCGTTGCGTCCTCGTGGCTGGGGGGAACTTCCTGCGTCCTACCGAGGGTGGTTTCTTTCTTCGGAATAGTGGTGTTTTCGCCACTTTCGTAGTCGGGATCGGACTTCATGGGCTCCTTTGAATCCTCCTCTCTTCCCTGTTCCATCTTTCTGTACAGACAGTGGTCTACTTGCTTACTTGTACCTTGGCGTCCACTATCCTGTCGACTCTTCGGACGGGGTAGTCTGTGATATCTTGGGACCTCTGGGACCAGTGTTACCTGATGCTAGACGAACCTCGATGTCAACTCTACCGTGCAGTCGTGGTGGAAGGCGACACAGCTGGGCCAAAGGTGAAATAAACAAACAGAGATTCCACTAAGAAGCGTCTGACGTCAAGAAGGAATGGGATGAGGAGAGAGGGAGATCTTTAGAGCAAGTGTTACCTTGTTGAGAGCAAAGCGTATACTAACTATTCTTGCTTCTCGATTTAACACCACGACCTTGCTTCTTTCTAATTGGCTGACCTATTTAGGTGATTCTTTCCTAATTGGTAGGAATATGTCACATGGCCGTTGGCATATTTCGATTTAATCTTAACAAATGTTCGAATATTTATTTATTGCGAACAAATTCCTTCCAATTATCGAACTATACGCATCATCAAGAGCCAACTTCGAGCAAGCTTAGTCCTTACCTATAATTTCCCACAACTCAATATAATTCAAAACAAGGCAGGAAGGTGCTATTTTTACTATTCCCATTAGAACACCAAATGATGCAGTAGTGTTAGAGTAGAGAAGGCGGATATTTTATAGTAGATGTTTTTATGTCGTTTCTTTATTGTGTGTAGCAAAGTATTTATTATTTTATTAAGAGAGTATCAATTTTGATATTTATATTTTGTTACTCTGTAAACTTCCCTCTTTACTTATCTTGTATTTTATCAAATATAACGCTCCAGGAATCCGGGTTGCATCAAGAAAGATTATCAATTATAATTTGTACTCGCATTAAAGCTTGCTGCGTTCAGGATAACTTCAGGATAAGCTTGTCTTTCCTAATTTTCAACCTGGCATTTTGGAGGAAATGCTGGGTAAATTAGGGAAGAAAAACTGAAGATCGCCGAGAAGACCTTGAGGCAATGGGTGCTGTGATCTACATTTTCAGAGACTGGATCCAGGATTCCATCGCCGTGTCAAAGCTAAGACTTCCCTCCAAGATGATGGTGTCCTTATAGACGATACGACGACAAAGCCGCTCTTCACGCAAGGGACGCAAAGATACTAAGGACAAAGTTGGACACTTAGTTTCAGAACCACAGTGTCTTTTAGGGAGAAGTATCCTCTTACCGGAGAGTTTCTAATTAGTAAAAATGGTCATTTTGCCAATGAAAACTCTCCATTGTAGAGGTGTCCTCTAGCGAGTATCCTCTCATGAAGATTCTAATAAAAACGACGAATTTTAATAGAATGTTTCTATTGTTTTTATGTGTATAGCACTTAATCTTATGGGGGGAGAAATCCGACCACTCCAGCCTCCCTTGAACCCTTGGAATATTCCACCAAATTATGGTCTAAGGTGACTAACGTGGCAACGGCATCTATATTACAATGAAGCGCAAAGATAGAAGACATTGCGAATGCTGTGATAGATATGCATGGAGACATCTGAGGCTCTTCATTGACATGGACCCAGAGCAGCAGCTATACACACCCAAGATAGAGGACATTGCTGCTGTTGTGATAGAGATGTATGAGGACATCTAAGGCTCTTCATTGGACACGACAACAACAACAGAACATTGACATGGACCCAGAGCAGCACCTTTACACACCCAAGATAGAGGACATTGCGACTGCTGTGATAGAGATCCATGGGGACATCTGAGGCTCTCATTGAACACGACAACAACAACAAAAAAATTGACATGGACCCAGAACAGCAGCTTTACACACCCAAGATAGAGGACATGCGACTGCTGTGATAGAGATGCTAGCGAACATCTGAGGCTTTTCATTGGACACGTCAACAACAACAGCCTAATCTTATCGAGATGCATTCTTAATTCGCCCTGTAAACATCCACTTGGTAATATAAATTGTCTAAGAAACTGCTATCTAGGTTCAATGAACGCCGTATTCATAGAAGAGGCTAGATGTAACCATGTTTTGTGATATCGTTATTTTATTCCTTTTTTCTTAAGACAAGTCGTATATAAAGCGTTTAGATAGACACACATAAATACTGAAAGAGCATTTGTTGAATGTAAGATTTGCTTACCGGGCTATAGGGAGGTTGTTGGGAAGTAGAACCAGGCTGTGGTGGGCTGAAAGACGTTGATGGCAAAACTTCAGAAAACATAATCCCCGCGTGCTGCAAACATTACACAAAAATACCTTAATACCAAACTACCTACTCAATACTACCAAATCCACTGGATGACAGACGATTAAATAGAATGGCGGGCATAAAATGGTATAAAAATAATATTCATTTAAAATACAATATAATGCGGCTTATGATTGTTATAACGACGTTTGACAAGTTTTACCGCAAATGTTTCTTTTGAACGAAAAATCGTAATTTATTTTAAGGAGAAATAACGACTATTTCTATCCTCAGGGATGTAGTATGAAAGGATGAATTGTGAAGAGAAATGATAAATGGAAAATCCCATCCCTGGACACTTTTATTTTTCCGTTTATCATTACCCTTCACAATTCATCCTTTCATACTTCATCCCTAAGGTTAGAAATGGTCGTTATTTCTCCTTAAAATAAATTACAATTTTTCGTTCTCTGTAAAAAGATACATTTTCGGTAAAACTTTTCAAACGTTGTTCAATAGAATGATATAGATATAATATTCATTTATATTACCTTGAAATTATATGTGATGAATGTTTTGTTGTTGAAAAATAAAGAATTGGAGGTGCAGTCGTAATAATAGAAAAGTAGAAGAATAATGATTTACTTATCAAGTAGTTTTTATTTTCAATTACTTGAAAAGAGTTATACATTGATTTTTTTTTTCACGATTATATAGAACTTACAAAATTAATCCTATATTAGTGAATTATAAAAAAAAGGTTTAACTATGCATATTTACCTCAATATTCAAAGAGGTATATTCTAAAAACTATGGTAAAAATGTAGAATAGTCAATGATTGAAAATAAAATGTTTTTTTTTAATAAAATATTTATATTTTCAGATTATATAATACTAGACGAATGACCCGGTTTCGCCCGAAAATTCCCCCGAGTTCAATTTCCTTCATACTGAGAGTACATCAATAAAAAATAGTAGAAGTGCCATAGAATAGCAATACAGAAGTAACACATAAACCACAGGCAAAAAGTGTGTGCGATGGCAAAAATTGTATTATATTAATGTTTAGGTATTTGATTCAAAATATTTTTTGCAATCCATTTAGTTGTTTCAAAATCAATATAGTTTAAATAGATGGCAGATTTTCCACCCAACCCCCGAGGTACCCGCCCCAGCGCATTAACGCTGAAATTGCCTGAGTTGAGTGAGTGACTGCGATGGATCTTGTTTGCGATGCCCATCTTCTCAGTGAGATGAGAAAAAATAGTTTTATAAAAAAATAAACCCAAATACTGGCATGTAAATATTTTTTTCTGTAAAAAATAAAAGAGCACGTGGAAATTAGGCAAACATATGTGTTTCCTAATGACCGCGACTGCAGGCCCTTCTTCCCAAGAAGCTTGGAGTTGGAGACGATGGTTGGAGCAGGTGGGCGGGGAGCAAAGGCAGTGTTTGGTTTTTTGGCGCAATTATGGGCGGCTTGTGGCTGTTTCCTCTTCACAGTAGCGGAGGTGGGCTGGAGCAGGAACGGGGGCAGGAGGCCTCACTGGGTCAGTTTGGCAGCAGGACTCAGCAGTCACCTTTGAGGGGCACAGCACGGGATTCAATATACTCCTTTTAGTCAATGAACTGGTTGTGGCGACCCACAAGCTCGTTTCTCTCATCGATGAGGGTATGGTTCAGTTGGCATATGCTATGCCTAGCATCTTGGAAGGCGGGGCGCAGCTGGTTGTGTTGGATGGTCTCCAGGGACTGCTAGGAAGCAGTCATGAAGTACGTAGATGAAGGTATGCAGCTTCTCTACATTATCCTCCTGTAGCCAGAGTTTCTTCTTTCTTAGCTCCGCCATGGTTATCAGGTAGAAATATAGAACTTATAAGGAGCGATGTAGCTGGAACAAAGTGTTGGTGTTTTTGGAGGTAAAAAAGAGTAAATGTTACTTAAATATATTTTTTAATATTATCTTTATGCATATAAACTACAAAAAATTAAAATTTAAGAATTAAGAAGAAATACAAAAAACAATAAAGGATCAAGAAGGCACTAACTATGTTGCCAAATTGTTAATTAACATATGCTAGCTAATATTATCATCATCAACTTATATTTATTCATATATCTATATAATAATTTACATAGAGAAAAATTCTTTGAATTAATATTCCTAACAAATCCCCCCTTTAATTCAATCTCAATTTTTCTTCAGAAATATAAACAGTTTAAAAAATCAAACATAGATGGCTTTACCTCCCCATGCTTTTACTTATATACAAGCTTTTGTTTTTATGCCACATTTTACATAAAGTGAAAACCTATATCAAAAAACATATTTTAAAAAATATAACAAGTGAATTTATGTACACACATTTTAATAAAGCTATATATATCTTTCCATATTTAAAAATTTTATAAACATATAATGCTTTTCCCTTGTTAAGGCCTTAGTAAAAATATCTGAAACATTTTCATTGGTGGGCACAAAATTTAAGTTATATACAACCTGATTCAAATTAGAATGTAAAATTAAATATTTTTAATCATATGATTTGATTTATCATTTGTCATTCCTGATTTACAAAGAAATATTGTTGATTGGTTATCACAAAACAAATTAATTATATATTTTACACTAGTAAGTTCTTCAATAATGTATTGTAAATATATGCCTCTTTTTAAACATTGCACAAGAGAAAAAAGTTCACTTTCACATGTAGATAAAACTACTGTAGGGATTGTTATTGCTTGCCAGCTCATTAAATTATTTTCTTCAATTAAATGGACAAAGAAGGGAGAAATTTGCATAAGATTTTTAAAAAATGGATTTGCTAATAGGAACACCTACCGTAAAATTAGATGAAATCTATGAGTATTTTGACAATAAAGTCAAACAGAACCAAAAAAAAACATTACAAAAAATGATCTTTCCTTTCTGTCCACAATGGTAAAGCAGACAAAAGATGGTATTACGGCCTTAAAGGATATTAACAATCGGGATTTCGTGGATCAACTTTCTGTTCAAGTGTCTGACGTCCTTGATCAAAAACTAGACAAATTCAAGGGAGAACTCAAGACACTGAGGCCCTCTTTTTCAGAGGTTTTGAAAACACAGACGTCGAGAGATACTATAGAGAGTAAACAAATTAGTGACAAAGAATTTTTAATTATAGCGCAGCCATTTGATGAAGGAAAAAATCAAGATGTACACCACGCTATTGTTGAAAGGATCAGAGTGTTGAGAGAGGAGAATAAGAAAGTTCGAATCAATAAAATTATAAATACCAAAAAATCTATTATTATAAAAACGTCGGATGAGAAGGAATGTAATTTTCTAAAAGAGGATTTATGCAAATCAACCCAACTAACAAATATATGCAAAACATTTGTTCCGACCAAAAGAGATCCTACGATAATGGTTAAAAACGTTAGTAAAATCACCGAAGTAAATTCCTTCGAAGAAACAATCTGTCAGATGAACGACGAACTAAAGGATATGAAAAGCGAAATTAAAGTGCTATTCTGCACTAAATCTAACACCTCTACCCACAACATAGTTTTACGGGTTTCCCCTAAGGTTTATCAAACCATTAGGAAATTAAACAATAAAATATACACTGATTGTGAGCGCTGTGTTGTTGTAGATAAGATATTGGTGAAACAATGCCAGAAATGTCTGAAATTCAACCCCACCCACAAAACGGCAGAATGCCCTAACACCCCAACATGCAGGACATGTGGAATCAGTGGAGTTCATGATTGCTCAGGAATTCCCAAATGCTTTAACTGTTCCCAACATCCTAAGTATAAAAACAGGCCCTCATCACACAGAGCAAACTCAGAGGAATGTCCTATATATAAAACACAAATAGACAGAATAATTGAAAGAACAAGTTATTTCCCAACTGAACAATCAAGTAACTAACTAGTAATATTATATCTAATGCAAGCTCCATTAATTAAGTGTGTGCAACAAAATTTAAGAAAAAGCATAAACGCAACAAATGAGCTCCTGGCTCAGATAGCTAACGACCCACCAGACATAATTTTTATTCAGGAGCCCTACACAGTGAACAATGTTGTTATTTTTGGCGGAGACGAGCATTCAGTTTTAACAGCTAAAGGAAACAAGATAAACTCGGCAACAATAATTTTAAATAAAGGATTAAAATACAATAAGATAGATCAATTCACCAACTCATTTTGTACTACAAGCTCAATACTTTTATCAAAGTCAAATATTATTATAGCGAATTTTTACATTCTCCCCAATTCTTTTTCAGAAACCCATCAAAAGTTTATTGAGGAAATTTTGGAAACTTTCAAAATTCAACCGATTCTGCTTTGTGGGGATTTTAACTCTAGGCATCCCGTCTGGTATGATCGAAAGACAAACTCAAATGGTCACAAACTTCATTCAATAGTGAACCAACACAATCTCTTCGTCCATAATATTAAAACTACAACGTGTCGTAATTCTAGCGTGATCGACCTCACTATCTCCAACAGAAATTCAATCAGTTTATTAAAAAACTGGAATACATCCATAATGACGGACACCTCCGATCACGTGACAATAACCTACGAGATCGTTAGTAAAGACAACAGTCATATAGACGGATATAAATCAACGTGGAAATTCAGCGAAACTGACGCAAACTGGAATGCATTTTATGAAAAATTTTCCTCCCCCGAATTGCTAAGCCTCGTGGATGAAACAAACCAAATAAAAAATTCCGAAAGTGTAGATAGAGCTGTTTTAAAACTCACAGATATTATCAGTGAAGCAGCTTACGCATCCCTCAAGTTAAAATCAACCTTAAACAAAAACAAAGTCAAATTCAAGTGGTGGACGAATAAACTTGAAAAAATGAAAAATGATTTTAATTATATAAGAAATTTATTCTATCGCGCGCGCGTCGAGGCAAAATAATTAATGAAAAAATATTTAAAGCTGCTCGTAACAAATATAATAAAGCCATTAACAAGGCAAAATTTAAAAGCTTGAGATTCTTTCTCGAAGAAAACGAATCAACTAATCCTTTTGGGAACACTTATAAAACTTTCAAAACTTTAAAAGCATCATTTAACACAACAGGGATTCCATTGATAGACAACGCACCGGATTTTGCTAGGACTTCAAAAATGGAAAGTTTATTGAACGATCTTTTCCCGGACGATGATATTTCTTCCGAGGAGGAACTTCACAAAGCAACTAGATATTACTCGCCAATTTACAATAATAGAAACAAAGTGATCATAAGTCTAAAAGATATTGAATCAATTATTGTATTATTGAAAAATATAAGAAAGCACCTGGATCAGATAATATTAGCAATAATATGATAAAATACGCCTACCCTAGGATTTCCATAATCCTCCATCAAATATTTGAAAAATGTATAAGTTTGGGATATTTCCCAGATTATTGGAAAAACTCTTTTGTGAAAATCATTCCTAAAGTAGATAAAACTAGTTATGATGTTAGTAAAAGCTACAGACCAATTTCCTTGCTATCAAACATTTCAAAAATTTTCGAAAATATAATTAAAAATAAGCTTACTACCTTTTATGACGAAAACAATTTGATGAGTCATAGACAACATGGCTTCTCCAGGCATAAATCAACAATTACTGCTATGAAAGAGCTGACTGAAACTATTCTGGAACACAAGCAAAGAGAACTGACAGCGTTGATCGCAGTGGACTTATCAGGGGCTTTTGATAATGCATGGTGGCCAGCTATAATAAAAAGAATGGATTTAGACAACGTTCCCAGCTCCCTGATTCAAATCATCCAATCCTATTTGAATAATAAAAGGACAGTTTGTCTGTCATACGGTGGCAAAACGGTCTCCAAAAACCTTACTAAGGGATGTCCTCAGGGTAGTCCACTGTCACCGTTATTATGGAACATCTTGCTAAACGATATTTTAATTAATTTTAAATCAACAAACGCTGATATTATTTGCTACGCGGACGACATCTCTATTATATGTTGGCATTATAATTTAGAGGGTCTAAAAACTGAGATAGTGAACACCCTAAACTATGTCACTCAATGGTGTCGCTCAAACAAGTTAAAAATAAATCCAGAAAAAACAAACTTGATTCACTTTCACAATTTCCATAGGTTCCAGTTGGAATTTCAAAAAACCGTCATAAAGCCTTCAAATGAAATCAAAATTTTGGGAATGAAATTATCTAATCATAGGTTCAAAACAAAAATAAATTTCACCCCGCACATCAATGAGATTTTGCATAAAGCGCATCGCATGAAAAATCTGCTTTTTTCCCTCAGCGGCAAAATATGGGGTATAAACTCTAATAAAAGGTTAATTTTGTATAAGACGCTAATTAGACCTATTCTAACATATGGAGCTGAAATTTGGTTTTACCGAATAAATAACCGCTGTAAACAGAAATTAAATTCGATGCAATACCAAATTGTTCTTTGGGCTACTAGATCGTTTAAAACATCTTCCTCAAATTGTGTCCACTGTCTGGCAGAGATCCCATTCCTGACTGATTTTATCGAATCAAGATTGATTAAATATGAATTGGACCAACTAAGCGAGGAAGACCAACGAACGTTCAGTCCACATTCTCCTTCAATAATAAATGGATTTTTAAGAACAAGAATGGAAGATATGTTTTCTAATACAAGTGATCACTTTCGTCTCTTTTTCCCTTTGGGCATTCCAAAATATTTCCGCCCTGACTTTTACAATGTGCAATTCGTTACTGTTCATGGAAATTTCGGAGATTTTCTGTTTCGAATAGGAGCTATAGACGATCCGGGATGTTTATGTGGAAAGAGAAAGCAGGATTCCAGTCATCTGCTTCTTGAGTGCCCAATCTTCCAGAGCTACAGAAACCGGGAAAACATCGAATGCAAGGATCTTTTTATGTTTGTAAATAGTAGGGACTCGTATTTTAAATTTAGAAAATTCTGTAAATATATCTATGATTTTCTCTCTTGGTTAAAAAAAACTTGATTATTACCTATTTGTATATTTTTGGTTTGTTTATTTTGTTGGTTGTGATGTAAAATCAAGAATGATTTTAGTGTCCTCTCTTTCTTATCTTTTCAAATCTTGTAATTATTTAATTTTTTTTTTGTAATATAGTATCTGAATTTAGTGTTGTTATTGACGCAAGCATCCCTTGTAGGGATATCGCGTCTGATTTGATGAATAAATGAATAAATAAATAGCCATTTAAAATATTTTCTCCCTTAGAGTAAACTAATCCAAGGTCTTTTGATCCTTTAAGATATCTTATAATTCTTTTTGCTGCACTAAAATGGATTTCTCTTGGATCCTGACTAAATCTGCTTAAAAGTGAAGTGGAATATGAAATGTCAGGCCTAGTTTTAGTAGCAAGGTAAACTAAAGATCCAATAATTTCCTGATATTTCTTTTTATTAATTACCATTGAATTATTAAAATTTTCCAAATCAGTATATACATCAAGGGGTGTATGAACAGTTTTACAATCTAACATATTATATTTTAATAAAAGTTTTTCTTTCATTCTGTTAATTTCTTTTGAATGCTTACCATCCTAATTAGGAAATCAACAATTGATTGAGAAAAAAATATTCCAAGAAGACACTGCAAAAAAGGAAATCAGACACAAAAATAGGGCTAGATTTAAATTTACAATTATAATCATAATAAAGTCTTCTATATATATATATATAAAAATGAATGTCTGTCTGTGTGTGTGTGTGTTCTCTATAGATTCAAAAACCATACATCCAATCGCCGTGAAATTTTGGGATATTATTAGGTATATCCCCGGAAAGGTTTTCGGAAAATAATTTCTTGAATATCTTGAATATCCTTAGAGTTATTTGCAGATTTGTAGCTTCAACTCGCAAAGCAGCGCCACCTTGCGACGGAGATAGGCTTAGGTCTGCCCCACCCCCTGTCGAGAGAATGTAATCGTCCGGCCGCCGGCCGGATGGACAGTCCAAGTATCCACCGACCAATCAGAGGGGTCTAGATGTCCTGGCGCGCGGGGGCAGAGTTGGTGACACAGCTGTGCCAAGTAGACAAGAAAAAAAGCCTCGCGGGGGCTTGCCCAAGATGACCTCCGGGAACTTCGTCCATCTTCCATAAACGACGATGATTTTATTCAACTTATCGAGTATTTTTCAAGGGACCGGGAAAAATAGTTCACTAGATAAAACGATGATCTTGTAATGTAGAAAATTAGGAAAGCAAAAATTCAGAATGACACGGCACACAGGGACCGGGAAAAAATGATCACTTTATCGAGAGATTCAAATTTACGAGTTTCAAATTATCAAAATATATCTAAAATTTTTTTTATAAGTTTATAGAGAATTGTTTTAACAAATGTTCGTTTGACAAACCTTTACGAATTAGGACTTAGGAAAGCAAAAATTCAGAATGACACGGCACACAGGGACCGGGAAAAAATGATCACTTTATCGAGAGATTCAAATTTACGAGTTTCAAATTATCAAAATATATCTATTATTTTTTTTATAAGTTTATAGAGAATTGTTTTAACAAATGTTCGTTAGACAAACCTTTACTCGGGTAAAATCCGGGTAAAGCCGGGTACATCCGCTAGTCTATATATATAAAATTGAATGTCTCTGTGTGTGTGTGTGTGTCCTCTATGGATTCAAAAACCATACATCCAATCGCCGTGAAAATTTGGGATATTATTAGGCATATCCCCGGAAAGGTTTACGAAAAATAATTTCTTGAATACCTTTAATATCCTTAGAGTTATTTGCAGATTTGTAGCTTTAACTCGCAAGCAGCGCAACCTTGCGACGGAGATAGGCTTAGGTCTGCCCCCCCCCCGTCCGGCCGTCGGCCGGTCAGTCCAAGTTCCCACCGACCAATCAGAGGGATCAAGAGGTCCTGGCGCGCGGGGGCAGAGTTGGTAACACAGCTGTGCAAAGTAAACAAGAAAAAAGCCTCGCGGGTGACCTCCGGGAACTACCTCCATCTTCCATAAACGACCATGATTTTATTCAACTTATCGAGTATTTTTCAAGGGACCGGGAAAATATGTTCACTAGATAAAACGATGATTTTGTAATGTAGAAAATTAGGAAAGACAAAATTCAGGATGACACGGCACACAGGGACCGGGAAAAAATTATCACTTTATCGAGAGATTCACGACCATGATTTTATTCAACTTATCGAGTATTTTTCAAGGGACCAAGAAAATATGTTCACTAGATAAAACGATGATTTTGTAATGTAGAAAATTAGGAAAGACAAAATTCAGGATGACACGGCACACAGGGACCGGGAAAAAATGTTCACTTTATCGAGAGATTCAGATTTACGAGTTTCAAATTATCAAAAGATATCTTTTTTTTTAAGTTTATAGAGAATTGTTTTAACAAATGTTCGTTAGACAAACCTATACTCGGGTAAAACCTCGGGCGAAGCCGGGTATATCCGCTAGTATATATATAAAAATGAATGTCTGTGTGTGTGTCCTCTATGGATTCAAAAACCATACATCCAATCGCCGTGAAAATTTGGGATTTTATTAGGCATATCCCCGGAAAAGTTTACGAAAAATAATTTCTTGAATATCTTTAATATCCTTAGAGTTATTTGCAGATTTGTAGCTTTAACTCGCAAGCAGCGCCACCTTGCGACGGAGATAGGCTTAGGTCTGCCCCCCCGTCCGGCCGCCGGCCATTGGACAGTCCAAGTTCCCACCGACCAATCAGAGGGATCAAGAGGTTCTGGCGCGCGGGGGCAGAGTTGGTGACACAGCTGTGCAAAGCCTCGCGGGTGACCTCCGGGAACTACGTCCATCTTCCATAAACGACGATGATTTTATTCAACTTATCGAGTATTTTTCAAGGGAGCGGGAAAATATGTTCACTAGATGAAACGATGATTTTGTAATGTAGAAAATTAGGAAAGACAAAATTCAGGATGACACGGCACACAGGGACCGGGAAAAAATGTTCACTTTATCGAGAGATTCACGACCATGATTTTATTCAACTTATCGAGTATTTTTCAAGGGACTGGGAAAATATGTTCACTAGATAAAACGATGATTTTGTAATGTAGAAAATTAGGAAAGACAAAATTCAGGATGACACGGCACACAGGGACCGGGAAAAAATGTTCACTTTATCGAGAGATTCAGATTTACGAGTTTCAAATTAGGATCAGACATATACATAGACATTCACCTGCTTTCTGTTTTAATGAGTTTCAAATTATCAAAAAAAAATATATATTTTTTTATAAGTTTATAGAGAATTGTTTTAACAAATGTTCGTTAGACAAACCTTTACTCGGGTAAAACCTCGGGCGAAGCCGGGTACATCCGCTAGAATATATATAAAAATGAATGTCTGCGTGTCTGTGTGTGTGTCCTCTATGGATTCAAAAACCAAACATCCAATCGCCCTGAAAAAATATATATATAAAAATGAATGTCTGTGTGTCTGTGTGTGTGTCCTCTATGGATTCAAAAACCATACATCCAATCGCCGTGAAAATTTGGGATATTATTAGGCATATCCCCGGAAAGGTTTACGAAAAATAATTTCTTGAATATCTTTAATATCCTTAGAGTTATTTGCAGATTTGTAGCTTTAACTCACAAGCAGCGCCATCTTGCGACGGAGATAGGCTCAGGTCTGCCCCCCATCCGGCCGCCGGCCATTGGACAGTCCAAGTTCCCACCGACCAATCAGAGGGATCAAGAGGTTCTGGCGCGCGGGGGCAGAGTTGGTGACACAGCTGTGTAAAGCCTCGCGGGTGACCTCCGGGAACTACGTCCATCTTCCATAAACGACCATGGTTTTATTCAACTTATCGAGTATTTTTCAAGGGACCGGGAAAATATGTTCACTAGATAAAACGATGATTTTGTAATGTAGAAAATTAGGAAAGACAAAATTCAGGATGACACGGCACACAGGGACCGGGAAAAAATTATCACTTGTAGGCGCCATCCCGACCAGAGAGCCACAGATAAACAGATTATAAACGCACAGAATATAGAATCCGAGCTCCCCAGTAGAAGGAATACCCGGAAGACGACGGTACTCTCTGTTATATTTGTTGTTCACTATTATGATTTTGTTCTAATAAACACTACTAAATTATTTCATTGGATCCTCTCTTTCTTTTTCCCAGTAAGAAACGCCTACGGAAGCCAACAGAAATTCAGAAGTGGGATAGTCCTGAAGAAAATTGAAGATTCACTGGAATAATTTGGAAACGAGAAGGACGTGGCGCGGTGACCGATCAACGTAAGAGGAGTTGCATGGTATGTACGAAATTTAATTACCTATTCCTAAAAGTATTATTACAAGTCACCTCGGTAAAATATTATTGCAAAATCATCTCGATAAGAAAGTATTTTAAAGTAAGCATTTTAAAGTAAAGTGAAGTATTTTAAAGTAAGCATTTTAAAGTAAAGCGAAGTATTTTAAAGTGAAGTATTTTAAAGAAAGTATTTTAAAGTAAAGTGAAGTATTTTAAAGTAAGCATTTTAAAGTAAAGTGAAGTATTTTAAAGTGAAGTATTTTAAAGAAAGTATTTTAAAGAAAGCATTTTAAAGTAAAGTGAAGTATTTTAAAGAAAGTATTTTAAAGTAAAGTGAAGTATTTTAAAGAAAGTATTTTAAAGTAAAGTACAGTATTCTAAAGAAAGTATTTTAAAGTAAAGTAAAGTATTCTAAAGAAAGTATTTTTAAAGTAAATTGAAGAAACAAATAAAAAGTATTATCGCAAAGTATCGCGGTAAAAAGAAAAAAAAAACTTTGCCTTGTTTATTTTTCCTTTTGAAAAACATGACTTACTTAGCGAAAGTAAGGAAATGCGATTTGAGCAAGTTGGCGTATGAACTCGGCGAGGTAGTACCGCCAGAGAGCAGGATCGTCGACTTAAAACGCCTTATCCTGAATAGTCAATCTTACGAAGAAGAATTCGCAAAGCAACTGTTGGAGACTCTGATCGAGGAACGGGAACAAACAGAACGAGCAGAACGGGAGCGAATGGAACAAACAGCACAAACAGAGCAAGCAGAACGTATAGAACGGGAACGAATCGAGGATCGGAAACGAATCGAGGATCGGGAACGAATCGAACGAAAAGAACAAATGGTAATGGAATTCGAGCTTGAGAAGCTGCGCATCCAGACTACACGCGGAAACAACGATACGTCTCGAAGTACCAGCAATGACGCACATTACGAGATACGTAAACTGATGCCCAAGTACGAGTCGAAGGACAATGATTTGAGTTTTTACCTAATTCTTTTCGAAAGACAGGCAAAGCGACTAGGATTGGATGAAGACCAATGGGCGTTCAGCCTCCTAGGATTGCTACCTTACGAAATGACTCAATTAATCGCTCGGGAGACAGAAGAACAAAGCGGCGATTATAGGTTCGTGAAAAGGTTGCTCCTAAAACGGTACAAGTTGAGCCCCGAACAATTCAGACAAAAATTCGAGAAGCACGAGAGATCTCAAAAGGGTTCCTGGAGAGACTTCGCTTTCGAATTGCGAGGATATTTCAACGAATGGATCGAAGGAATGAACGTGGAAAATTTCGACGCCCTAAAGGATTTGTCCGTCACTAACCAGCTAAAGAAAAAAGTTCCAAATGTGCTGCGTAATCATCTCATTGACGATTGGACCAAGTTAAACAACCCAGATGAGTTGGCGGATAAACTGGACGAGTACGAAAATGTTCGCACCGAGATGGGACCTCCGCATTGGAATGCGAAACACCTCATACCACCGTCGTTTCAGCAGAAATCTGCGAGATTCCCCAACCAAAGCGAAGTTAAAGAGACTAAACAAGGAACGAATGTTTCGGGTCAAGACGCTGCAAGGAACGAAATCAGTGAAACGTACCCTAACACCTTGAGGAGAATGGTCAACCGTGCAATCAGAAACGACAAGGGAGAACCGAAGTGCTTCAACTGCAATCAGTTTGGACACATTGCCAGAGACTGCCCAGCACCCAGGACTACGTTGACATGCCGAGGATGCGGTCAAACGGGACACAAGGAAAGGAATTGCACAAGACCCAAAGAAGGACTAAAAGTAGCCAACCTGGAAGTCGAAGGACTGGAGACTGTCCCGCCAGATGTATATTTGAAGGATGTCAAGATCGACAACAAGGAAACCGTGAAGGCAATGATAGACACCGGGAGCAGCAGTTGTCTAATGAGAGAATCGGTCGCAAGGAGGATCAGCGTCGACATCGAACCAGACTCGACTAGTCTGTACGGCATCGGTAACCAGACTGCACCAGCTGCCAGGACCGTTGGGAAGACGACAGTCGACCTAGAGATTGATGGCATCGTCGGAAGGGAAATCACTGTATTCATTGTCAACGATGATGCCCAACCCTATGACCTATTAATTGGAAGAACATGGACAGATCTGCCCTACGTATCCTTCGCCAGAATTGGTAAAAACTTGCATATTGGCTATTCATCCGAATTTCCGTTTGCTAATCTGCAAGAAGAAATCAAGTCGCGTCGCATCGAACTGAGAGCAACCGAAACTGTTCAGTTGGAGAGCGACTCCATTAACTTTACAAGTGCAATCACAGACGAGGTAAAGGACGGATATGTATTGTTCACAGGAGTAGATGACGCCTGTGTCGATTCCCTATTGGAAGTGGTCGACGGAAAGACGACCGTACCCATCATCTCAGCTGGCAAGGGCAAGTTGAGAGTAAGGAAGAACCAATGTGTAGGGCGAGTTGAACTACTGAACCTTGATGATATTGTTGTTAACCTGGACGTCGCAGAGGATTCGTTTCAGACTAAAAATGAAGAGAAGAGGGAAGGACAAGACCAAATGAAACGTAAGCGCCCCATACTGCCTGAGGACATCAACGTCAATCATTCTCTGACTTCGAAAGAGAGACAAGAAATCCTAGATGTAGTAAACGAGTATAGAGACTGTTTCGCTCTTGGCATGGAGGAATTAGGGTGCACCGATGTCACCAAGATGGACATTAAGGAGGTTGATGGAAGCAAGCCAGTCTGTCTGAGACCGTATAAGACGACTGCAAGTGAACGCGAAGCAATCAGGGAGATTGTCAGAGAGTGGAAGGACAATGGAATAGTCACGGAAACTAGATCACCCTACGCTAGTCCCGTCCTACTTGTGAGGAAGAAAACTGGAGATCATCGTCTGGTGGTAGATTATAGGAGACTCAACATTCAAACAGTTAAGGACAAGTTCCCATTACCAAGGATGGACGACCTTCTGGAAGGCCTAAGGAATGCGAAATTCTTCACCACTCTGGATCTGGCGCATGGATATCTGCAGATACCACTGACCGATAAGGCAAAATTAAAGACAGCATTCATCACCCCAGATGATACAGGTCAATTCGAAAGGATGATTTTTGGACTCGCCAACGCACCAGCAGAATTCCAAAGACTGATGCACACTGTCCTAGGTCCGCTGCTGAACAAGAAGGCATTCTGCTATCTCGACGACGTGATTATCCCGGCAAAGGATTGGCGGGAGATGATCGAAAGGTTGAGGGAAGTCCTCGAAAGAATAAGATCAGCGAAGTTGACACTGAAACCCTCTAAATGTGAGTTCGGAAGGAGGGAAGTTGAGTTCTTAGGGTATGTCATCAGTACAGGCGGACTTAAGCCAGGCCCAAGAAAGATCAAGGCGATAGAAGAATTTCCAGAACCCAAGAATGTCCACGACATACGACGCTTTCTGGGACTGACGAACTTCTTCAGACGATTTGTAAAGGACTTCGCGAGGAAAGCAGAACCGCTAAGCAGACTTACGAAGAAAGGTTCACAATTTGAATGGAAGGAAGAACAGCGAAGGTCATTTGGAGGACTACGAAAGGATCTGGTCGAATATCCGGTACTAGCTCATTACAACCCTGAACTCAAGACAGAAGTACATTGCGATGCGAGTGCTGAGGGATTAGCAGGAATGGTGCTACAGATGGACGAAGACTGCAAATGGCGCTTGGTCTACTGTGTGAGCAAGAAGACAACAGAGGCCGAGAAGATGTACCACTCAAGCAAATTGGAGCTGATGGCGATAGTGTGGACCTTGGATCGACTACGTCAGTTCCTCGTAGGAATCAAGTTTACAGTGGTTACAGATTGCCAAGCACTGGTCTACATGAACGCGAAGAAGACTACAAATCCTCAGATAGCGCGATGGTACAATCTGATTCAGGAATACGATTTCGAAATTCGACATAAACCAGGGGAGAAGATGGCCCACGTAGACGGAATGAGTAGAGCTCCAGTCGACGACCCTAGAGACACGATGGAGGAAATCGTGGAGAAAAACCTTGAAGTGTGCCTCACAATCACACTGGAAGAACAAATCTTGATGATTCAGCATTCCGACCCTGAATTGAGAGACCTGATCCAGATCTTTCGAAAGGACCCGTGTGATAGGACAGTAGGAGAACAAAATAGAATTAACGACTACAGCTACAGAAGAAAGTCCGGACGAGGAGCCAGAAGTAGAAGATACCCCCCGACGCAACCCACGACGTTCCTGCAACGCAAGGTTCAATCGAGGACGATTGAAATCCAGGAATGGCCGAATGTAGGCGCCATCCCGACCAGAGAGCCACAGATAAACAGATTATAAACGCACAGAATATAGAATCCGAGCTCCCCAGTAGAAGGAATACCCGGAAGACGACGGTACTCTCTGTTATATTTGTTGTTCACTATTATGATTTTGTTCTAATAAACACTACTAAATTATTTCATTGGATCCTCTCTTTCTTTTTCCCAGTAAGAAACGCCTACGGAAGCCAACACACTTTATCGAGAGATTCACGACCATGATTTTATTCAACTTATCGAGTATTTTTCAAGGGACCGAGAAAATATGTTCACTAGATAAAACGATGATTTTGTAATGTAGAAAATTAGGAAAGACAAAATTCAGGATGACACGGCACACAGGGACCGGGAAAAAATGTTCACTTTATCGAGAGATTCAGATTTACGAGTTTCAAATTATCAAAAGATATCTTTTTTTTTAAGTTTATAGAGAATTGTTTTAACAAATGTTCGTTAGACAAACCTATACTCGGGTAAAACCTCGGGCGAAGCCGGGTATATCCGCTAGTATATATATAAAAATGAATGTCTGTGTGTGTGTCCTCTATGGATTCAAAAACCATACATCCAATCGCCGTGAAAATTTGGGATTTTATTAGGCATATCCCCGGAAAAGTTTACGAAAAATAATTTCTTGAATATCTTTAATATCCTTAGAGTTATTTGCAGATTTGTAGCTTTAACTCGCAAGCAGCGCCACCTTGCGACGGAGATAGGCTTAGGTCTGCCCCCCCGTCCGGCCGCCGGCCATTGGACAGTCCAAGTTCCCACCGACCAATCAGAGGGATCAAGAGGTTCTGGCGCGCGGGGGCAGAGTTGGTGACACAGCTGTGCAAAGCCTCGCGGGTGACCTCCGGGAACTACGTCCATCTTCCATAAACGACGATGATTTTATTCAACTTATCGAGTATTTTTCAAGGGAGCGGGAAAATATGTTCACTAGATGAAACGATGATTTTGTAATGTAGAAAATTAGGAAAGACAAAATTCAGGATGACACGGCACACAGGGACCGGGAAAAAATGTTCACTTTATCGAGAGATTCACGACCATGATTTTATTCAACTTATCGAGTATTTTTCAAGGGACTGGGAAAATATGTTCACTAGATAAAACGATGATTTTGTAATGTAGAAAATTAGGAAAGACAAAATTCAGGATGACACGGCACACAGGGACCGGGAAAAAATGTTCACTTTATCGAGAGATTCAGATTTACGAGTTTCAAATTAGGATCAGACATATACATAGACATTCACCTGCTTTCTGTTTTAATGAGTTTCAAATTATCAAAAAAATATATATATTTTTTTATAAGTTTATAGAGAATTGTTTTAACAAATGTTCGTTAGACAAACCTTTACTCGGGTAAAACCTCGGGCGAAGCCGGGTACATCCGCTAGAATATATATAAAAATGAATGTCTGCGTGTCTGTGTGTGTGTCCTCTATGGATTCAAAAACCAAACATCCAATCGCCCTGAAAAAATATATATATAAAAATGAATGTCTGTGTGTCTGTGTGTGTGTCCTCTATGGATTCAAAAACCATACATCCAATCGCCGTGAAAATTTGGGATATTATTAGGCATATCCCCGGAAAGGTTTACGAAAAATAATTTCTTGAATATCTTTAATATCCTTAGAGTTATTTGCAGATTTGTAGCTTTAACTCACAAGCAGCGCCATCTTGCGACGGAGATAGGCTCAGGTCTGCCCCCCATCCGGCCGCCGGCCATTGGACAGTCCAAGTTCCCACCGACCAATCAGAGGGATCAAGAGGTTCTGGCGCGCGGGGGCAGAGTTGGTGACACAGCTGTGTAAAGCCTCGCGGGTGACCTCCGGGAACTACGTCCATCTTCCATAAACGACCATGGTTTTATTCAACTTATCGAGTATTTTTCAAGGGACCGGGAAAATATGTTCACTAGATAAAACGATGATTTTGTAATGTAGAAAATTAGGAAAGACAAAATCCAGGATGGCACGGCACACAGGGACCGGGAAAAAATGATCACTTTATCGAGAGATTCACGACCATGATTTTATTCAACTTATCGAGTATTTTTCAAGGGACCGGGAAAATATGTTCACTAGATAAAACGATGATTTTGTAATGTGAAAATTAGGAAAGACAAAATTCAGAATGACACGGCACACAAGGACCGGGAAAAAATGTTCACTTTATCGAGAGATTCAAATTTACGAGTTTCAAATTATCAAAATATATCTTTTTTTTTATAAGTTTATAGAGAATTGTTTTAACAAATGTTCGTTAGACAAACCTTTACTCGGGTAAAACCTCGGGCGAAGCCGGGTACATCCGCTAGTCTATATATATAAAATTGAATGTCTGTCTGTTTGTTTGTTTGTTTGTACTCTATAGATTCAAAAACCATACATCCAATCGCCGTAAAATTTTGGGATATTATTAGGTATACCGCCGGGAAAATTTTTGAAAAATAATTTCATGAATATCTTGAATATCCTTAGAGTTATTTGCAGATTTGTAGATTTAACTCGCAAGCAGCGCCCCCATTGTGACGATGTTAACAAGTTTTCTTATCACTAAGTTTGTTATCTTAAATATTATTTATCAAAAGTAAGATTATCTCAGGATGACACGGCAATGTGACACGGGAAAAAATGTTCACTAGATAAAACTATGATTTTTCTATATGATATAAAAAGCCAACAATGAAGAGTGAATGTAATAAAAAAAGCAAACAATGAAGAATGAATGTAAGATAAAAAGCCAACAATGAAGAGTGAATGTAAGATAAAAAGCCAACAATGAAGAATGAATGTAAGATAAAAATCCAAAAATGAAGAGTGAATGTAAGATAAAAAGCCAACAATGAATAGTAAATGTAATATAAAAAGCAAACAATGAAGAATGAATGTAAGATAAAAAGCCAACAATTAAGAGTAAATATAATATAAAAAGCCAACAATGAAGAATGAATGTAAGATAAAAAGCCAACAATGAAGAGTAAATATAATATAAAAAGCAACAATGAAGAGTGAATGCAAGATAAAAAGCCAACAATGAAGAGTAAATGTAATATAAAAAGCCAACAGAGTGAATGTAAGATAAAAAGCCAACAATGAAGAATGAATGTAATATAAAAAGCCAACAATGAAGAATGAATGTAAGATAAAAAGCCAACAATGAAGAGTGAATGTAATATAAAAAGCCAACAATGAAGAATGAATGTAAGATAAAAAGCCAACAATGAAGAGTGAATGTAAGATAAAAAGCCAACAATGAAGAGTAAATGTAATATAAAAAGCCAACAATGAAGAATGAATGTAAGATGAAAAGCCAACAAAGAAGAGTAAATCTACTTATATATTTGCCTTATTCTGTCTGTTTGTCTGAAGCTCACGGATGGGATTTTTCATTACCATCGGTGGTTCAGTGGTAGAATGCTCGCCTGCCACGCGGGCGGCCCGGGTTCGATTCCCGGCCGATGCATTTTTTTTTTTTTACAATTTTTAAAACTCATTTATATATTATACAAGAATGACATCCACGGCGCCAATTTATAATTGTAACGAATAGTATTTGAATAAAAGCATTTAATCGGGTAAAACCCGGGCGTTGCCCGGGTCATTCGTATATAATACTTGTATAAACGAATGCAAGACAAAATCACCGCGAATGTTTCTTTTTTTAAGGCAATTATCGTTAATTTTTGTTTCGATTTTATTGAAAAAAAAACGATATGGTGCCTTTAAAAAATGGTCTTTATTACTATGCAGTTTTCTATTTGGTCAATATACCTAAGTTCATGTTGCAAATGTAATTATCTCTATCGATTTAGTAGGTGAAATGCAAAAAAAAAAAAATTCGACATGATGAAATCTTTATGAAAATTCACATTTTTATTTTTATATTTTCAAGACACACACAGTTTGGGGCGGGACGTTTCACAAGAGAGACATCCACGGCGCCAATTTATAATTGTAACGAATAGTATTTTAATTAAAACATTTTAAAAACACAGTTTGGAACGGGACGTTTCACAAGAGTGACATCCATGGCGCCAATTTATAATTGTAACGAATAGTATTTGAATTGAAAGGTTTTTAAAATATATACGCACTCGGGTAAAACCCGGGCGTTGCCCGGGCCATTCGTCTATTCTATATA
Organism: Cordylochernes scorpioides; assembly: GCA_030710605.1. NCBI lineage: Eukaryota > Metazoa > Arthropoda > Arachnida > Pseudoscorpiones > Chernetidae > Cordylochernes > Cordylochernes scorpioides. Next base: position 123,039,640 of record CP092865.1, on the reverse strand, counting down.
TATATAAAATTGAATGTCTGTCTGTCTGTTTGTTTGTTTGTACTCTATAGATTTAAAAACCATACATCCAATCGCCGTGAAATTTTGGGATATTATTAGGTATATCACCGGGAAGGTTTTTGAAAAATAATTTCATGGATATCTTGAATAACCTTAGAGTTACTTGCAGATTTGTAGATTTAACTCGCAAGCAGCGCCCCCATTGTGACGATGATAACAAGTTTTCTTATCACTAAGTTTGTTATCTTAAACATTATTTATCAAAAGTAAGATTATCTCAGGATGACACGGCAATGTGACACGGGAAAAAATGTTCACTAGATAAAACTATGATTTTGTATATGATATAAAAAGCCAACAATGAAGAGTGAATGTAATATAAAAAGCCAACAATGAAGAATGAATGTAAGATAAAAAGCCAACAATGAAGAGTGAATGTAATATAAAAAGCCAACAATGAAGAATGAATGTAAGATAAAAAGCCAACAATGAATAGTAAATGTAATATAAAAAGCCAACAATGAAGAATGAATGTAAGATAAAAAGCCAACAATGAAGAGTAAATATAATATAAAAAGCCAACAATGAAAAAAGAATGTAAGATAAAAAGCCAACAATGAAGAGTAAATATAATATAAAAAGCCAACAATGAAGAGTGAATGTAAGATAAAAAGCCAACAATGAAGAGTAATAAATCTATATTAATAAAATGCAAATTTCATAAGTGTACATCACTAAAAACTTTCGTTACAATGCATCAATTTCAACCAAATTTTCAACATTTATGTAAAACGAGATGGAGCAGGTTTTGCTTAACATCAAAATATTTTTCCTAACTTTAACATGCGTAACTTCGCTGTTATCGATTAAATACAAAAAAATCAACAGAGTTAATCTATATATATAAAAATGAATGTATGTGTGTGTGTGTGGTCTGTTTGTCCTTTATGCCTGACCAAACCACTCATTGGAACGCCATGAAACTTTGGGAAGTTATTTAGTATAGTACTGGGAAGGTTTCTAGCAAATAAAATTTTTGAAATAAGTTTTCGCTTTAAAATAATCAAGATAAATATTCTAATTTATCTGTTATAATTCAACAATCTGCTCTTTTTTTCCAAATTTTACATACTAGCTAATAATCTCAATCTAAAAAAATATTCAAAACTAGCGGACGTACCCGGCTTCGCCCGGGTTTTACCCGAGTAAAAGTTTGTCTAACGAATCTCTCGATAAAGTGAACATTTTTTTCCCGGTCCCTTGAAAAATACTCGATAAGTTGAATAAAATCAATATTAATTGGTTCCCTCGGTAATATTGGAAGTTAAAGGAATAGTATCTTGCCTTGGAATTGTATCATTATTCTTGTATGGATGTACCCGGCTTCGCCTGGGTTTTACCAGAGTAAAGGTTTGTTTAACGAATCTCTCGATAAAGTGAACATTTTATCCCGGTCCCTTGAAAAATACTCGATAAGTTGAATAAAATCAATATTAATTGGTTCCCTCGGTAATTGGAAGTTAAAGGAATAGTATCTTGCCTTGGAATTGTATCATTATTCTTGTATGGATGTACCCGAGTAAAGGGTTGTTTAACGAATCTCTCGATAAAGTGAACATTTTTTCCGGTCCCTTGAAAAATTCTCGATAAGTTGAATAAAATCAATATTAATTGTGGTTCCCTCGGTAATTGGAAGTTAAAGGAATAGTATCTTGCCTTTGAATTGTATCATTATTCTTGTCTCAAATAAATTGCCGTGTCATCCTGAATTTTGTCTTTCCTAATTTTCTACATTACAAAATAATCGTATCATCATGATAATATTTAGAGCAGATTGTTGAATTATAACAGATAAATTAGAATATTTATCTTGATTATTTCTAGGCGAAAAGTTATTTCAAAAATTTTATTTGCTAGAAACCTTCCCAGTACTATACTAAATAACTTCCCAAAGTTTCATGGCGATCCAATGAGTGATTTGGTCAGGCATAAAGGACAAACAAACAAACATTCATTTTTATATATATAGACAAGCAATTTTAAGATAACACCATATGTAAAACAGTCGGCCAATAAAACAAATAACGTGTAATATATATATATAATATAATATATATAATGAAATCTTAAATATTATTTATCAAAAGTAAGATTATCTCAGGATGACACGGCAATTTATTTGAGACAAGAATAATGATACAATTCCAAGGCGAAGATACTATTCCTTTAACTTCCAATTACCGAGGGAACCAATTAATATTGATTTTATTCAACTTATCGAGTATTTTTCAAGGGACCGGAAAAAAATGTTCACTAGATAAAACGATGATTTTGTAAAGTAGAAAATTAGGAAAGACAAAATTCAGGATGACACGGCACACAGGGACCGGGGGAAAATGTTCACTTTATCGAGAGATTCAAATTTACAAGTTTCAAATTATCAAAATATATCTTCTTTTTTAAATAAGTTTATAGAGAATTGTTTTAACAAATGTTCGTTAGACAAACCTTTACTCGGGTAAAAACCCGGGCGAAGCCGGGCACATCCGCTAGTATGTATATAAAATTGAATGTCTGTCTGTACTCTATAGATTCAAAAACCATACATCCAATCGCCGTGAAATTTTGGGATATTATTAGGTATATCACCGGGAAGGTTTTTGAAAAATAATTTCATGAATATCTTGAATATCCTTAGAGTTATTTGCAGATATGTAGATTTAACTCGCAAGCAGCGCCCCCATTGTGACGATGGTAACAAGTTTTCTTATCACTAAGTTTGTTATCTTAAATATTATTTATCAAAAGTAAGATTATCTCAGGATGACACAGCAATTTATTTGCGACAAGAATAATGATACAATTCCAAGGCGAAGATACTATTCCTTTAACTTCCAATTACCGAGGGAACCAATTAATATTGATTTTATTCAACTTATCGTGTATTTCTCAAGGGACCGGGAAAATGTTCACTAGATAAAACTATGATTTTCTAATGTAGAAAATTAGGAAAGACAAAATTCAGGATGACAAGGCACACAGGGACCGGGAAAAAATGTTCACTTTATCAGGAGATTCAAATTTACGAGTTTCAAATTATCAAAATATATCTTTTTTATTTTTTAAATAAGTTTTTAGAGAATTGTTTTAACAAATGTTCGCTAGACAAACCTTTACTCGGGTAAAACCCCGGGCGAAGCCGAGTACGTTTTATAAGTTTAAAGAGAATTGTTTTAACAAATGTTCGTTAGACAAACATTCACTCGGGTAAAACCCGGGCAAGGCCGGGCACATCCGCTAGTGTAATATAAAAAGCCAACAGAGTGAATCTAAGATAAAAAGCCAACAATGAAGAAGGAATGTAATATAAAAAGCCAACAATGAAGAATGAATGTAAGATAAAAAGCCAACAATGAAGAGTGAATGTAATATAAAAAGCCAACAATGAAGAATGAATGTAAGATAAAAAGCCAACAATGAAGAGTGAATGTAAAATAAAAAGCCAACAATGAAGAGTAAATGTAATATAAAAAGCCAACAATGAAGAATGAATGCAAGATAAAAAGCCAACAAAGAAGAGTAAATATAATATAAAAAGCCAACAATGAAGAGTGAATGTAAGATAAAAAGCCAACAATGAAGAGTAAATGTAAGATAAAAAGCCAACAATGAAGAGTGAATGTAATATAAAAAGCCAACAATGAAGAATGAATGTAAGATAAAAAGCCAACAATGAAGAATGAATGTAAGATAAAAAGCCAACAATGAAGGGTGAATGTAATATAAAAAGCCAACAATGAAGAATGAATTTAAGATAAAAAGCCAACAATGAAGAGTAAATATAATATAAAAAGCCAACAATCAAGAGTGAATGTAAGATAAAAAGCCAACAATGAAGAGTAAATGTAAGATAAAAAGCCAACAATGAAGAGTGAATGTAATATAAAAAGCCAACAATAAAGAATGAATGTAAGATAAAAAGCCAACAATGAAGAATGAATGTAAGATAAAAAGCCAACAATGAAGAGTGAATGTAATATAAAAAGTCAACAATGAAGAATGAATTTAAGATAAAAAGCCAACAATGAAGAGTAAATATAATATAAAAAGCCAAAAATGAAGAGTGAATGTAATATAAAAAGCCAACAATGAAGAATGAATGTAAGATAAAAAGCGAACAATGAAGAGTGAATGTAAGATAAAAAGCCAACAATGAAGAGTAAATGAATATAAAAAGCCAACAATGAAGAATGAATGTAAGATAAAAAGCCAACAATGAAGAGTAAATATAATATAAAAAGCCAACAATGAAGAGTGAATGTAAGATAAAAAGCCAACAATGAAGAGTAAATCTATATATATGAAATTGAATGTCTGTCTGTCTGTTTGTTTGTTTGTACTCTATAGATTCAAAAACCATACATCCAATCGCCGTGAAATTTTGGGATATTATTAGGTATATCACCGGGAAGGTTTTTGAAAAATAATTTCATGGATATCTTGAATAACCTTAGAGTTACTTGCAGATTTGTAGATGTAACTCGCAAGCAGCGCCCCCATTGTGACGATGTTAACAAGTTTTCTTATCACTAAGTTTGTTATCTTAAATATTATTTATCAAAAGTAAGATTATCTCAGGATGACACGGCAATTTATTTGCGACAAGAATAATGATACAATTCCAAGGCGAAGATACTATTCCTATAACTTCCAATTACCGAGGGAACCAATTAATATTGATTTTATTCAACTTATCGAGTATTTCTCAAGGGACCGGGAAAAAATGTTCATTAGATAAAACTATGATTTTCTAATGTAGAAAATTAGGAAAGACAAAATTCAGGATGACAAGGCACACAGGGACCGGGGAAAAAATGTTCACTTTATCGAGAGATTCAAATTTACGAGTTTCAAATTATCAAAATAAATCTTTTTTATTTTTAAATAAGTTTTTAGAGAATTGTTTTAACAAATGTTCGCTAGACAAACCTTTACTCGGGTAAAACCCCGGGCGAAGCCGAGTACGTTTTATAAGTTTAAAGATAATTGTTTTAACAAATGTTCATTAGACAAACATTCACTCGGGTAAAACCCGGGCGAAGCCGGGCGGGTCCGCTAGTATAATATAAAAAGCCAACAATGAAGAGTGAATGTAAGATAAAAAGCCAACAATGAAGAGTAAATGTAATATAAAAAGCCAACAGAGTGAATGTAAGATAAAAAACCAACAATGAAGAGTAAATGTAATATAAAAAGCCAACAGAGTGAATGTAAGATAAAAAGCCAACAATGAAGAGTAAATGTAATATAAAAATCCAACAATGAAGAATGAATGTAAGATAAAAAGCCAACAATGAAGAGTGAATGTAATATAAAAAGCCAACAATGAAGAATGAATGTAAGATAAAAAGCCAACAATGAAGAGTGAATGTAAGATGAAAAGCCAACAATGAAGAGTAAATGTAATATAAAAAGCCAACAATGAAGAATGAATGTAAGATAAAAAGCCAACAATGAAGAGTAAATAAAATATAAAAAGCCAACAATGAAGAGTGAATGTAAGATAAAAAGCCAACAATGAAGAGTAAATGTAATATAAAAAGCCAACAAAGTGAATGTAAGATAAAAAGCCAACAATGAAGAGTGAATGTAATATAAAAAGCCAACAATGAAGAATGAATTTAAGTTAAAAGGCCAACAATGAAGAGTAAATCTCTATATATATATAAAAGTCAATTTCTGTCTGTCTGTCTGTTTCGCGATAAACTCAAAAACTACTGAACCAATTGGTACCAAATTTTGCATGTCGCTTTTTATAAACCTGAGGAAAATTCTCGGCTGCATTTTGATTAGTATTTTTGGCTATTTCCTTTTTTCATCTGAAAAACTTTTTTTACGCGGACTAATCCGGAATGGAATGAATACCTAAATATGACCATTTTTTTAAGCATCGGTGGTTCAGTGGTAGAATGCTCGCCTGCCACGCGGGCGGCCCGGGTTCGATTCCCGGCCGATGCATTTTTTTTTTTACAATTTTTAAAACTCATTTAAATTATCTTATATATATGAAATTGAATGTCTGTTTGTCTGTCTGTCTGTACTCTATAGATTCAAAAACCATACATCCAATCGCCGTGATATTTTGGGATATTATTAAGTATATCACCGGGAAGGTTTTTGAAAAATAATTTCATGAATATCTTGAATATCCTTAGAGTTATTTGCAGATTTGTAGATTTAACTCGCAAGCAGCGCCCCCATTGTGACGATGTTAACAAGTTTTCTTATCACTAAGTTTGTTATCTTAAATATTATTTATCAAAAGTAAGATTATCTCAGGATGACACGGCAATTTATTTGCGACAAGAATAATGATACAATTCCAAGGCGAAGATACTATTCCTTTAACTTCCAATTACCGAGGGAACCAATCAATATTGATTTTATTCAACTTATCGAGTATTTCTCAAGGGACCGGGAAAAAATGTTCACTAGATAAAACTATGATTTTCTAATGTAGAAAATTAGGAAAGACAAAATTCAGGATGACAAGGCACACAGGGACCGGGAAAAAATGTTCACTTCATCGAGAGATTCAAATTTACGAGTTTCAAATTATCAAAATATATCTTTTTTATTTTTTAACTAGCGGATGTGCCCGGCTTCGCCCGGGTTTTACCCGAGTGAATGTTTGTCTAACGAACATTTGTTAAAACAATTCCCTATAAACTTATAAAACGTACTCGGCTTCGCCCGGGGTTTTACCCGAGTAAAGGTTTGTCTATCGAACATTTGTTAAAACAATTCTCTAAAAACTTATTTAAAAAAAAAAAAAAGATATATTTTGATAATTTGAAACTCGTAAATTTGAATCTCTCGATATATTGTTATCATCGTCACAATGGGGGCGCTGCTTGCGAGTTAAATCTACAAATCTGCAAATAACTCTAAAGATATTCAAGATATTCAGGAAATTATTTTTCAAAAACCTTCCCGGTGATATACCTAATAATATCCCAAAATTTCACGGCGATTGGATGTATGGTTTTTGAATCGATAGAGTGCAGACAAACAGACAGACAGACATTCATTTTTATATATATAGATAGATTCACTCTTCATTGTTGGCTTTTTATCTTACATTCATTCTTCATTGTTGGCTTTTCATATTACATTCACTCTTCATTGTTGGCTTTTTATCTTACATTCATTCTTCATTGTTGGCTTTTTATATTACATTCACTCTTCATTGTTGGCTTTTTATTTTACATTCACTCTGTTGGCTTTTTATATTACATTTACTCTTCATTGTTGGCTTTTTATCTTACATTCACTCTTCATTGTTGGCTTTTTATATTATATTTACTCTTCATTGTTGGCTTTTCATCTTACATTCATTCTTCATTGTTGGCTTTTCACATTATATTTACAATTCATTGTTGGCTTTTTATCTTACTACATTCTTCATTGTTGGCTTTTTATAATACATCTACTATTCATTGTTGGCTTTTTATCTTACATTCACTCTTCATTGTTGGCTTTTTATCTTACATTCATTCCTCATTGTTGGCTTTTTATATTACATTCACTCTTCATTGTTGGCTTTTTATCTTACATTCATTCTTCATTGTTGGCTTTTTATATTACATTCACTCTTCATTGTTGGCTTTTTATCTTACATTCACTCTGTTGGCTTTTTATATTACATTTACTCTTCATTGTTGGATTTTTATCTTACATTCACTCTTCATTGTTGGCTTTTTATATTATATTTTTTCTCTTCATTGTTGGCTTTTTATCTTACATTCATTCTTCATTGTTGGCTTTTTATATTATATTTACTCTTCATTGTTGGATTTTTATCTTACATTCATTCTTCATTGTTGGCTTTTTATATTACATTTATCCGAGTGAAAGTTTGCCTAACGAATATTATATATTATGAAGTATAATAAACAATGTTAAAGATTAGTTTTAATTATTAATCAAGATTGTGTGTGAATATGTGAGAAAGATGTAATATCGTTGTTGTTTTCTTGGCCGACTGTTTTACATATGGTATTATCTTAAAATTGCTTGTTTTGAATATTTTTTTAGATTGAGTTGAATGAATTGCTGAATTTTTTTTTTTTTTATATATAAATAAAATTAACTCTGTTGATTTTTTTGTATTTAATCGATAACAGCTAAGTTACGCATGTTAAAACCAGTTCTCCAAGGAAAAAGAAGAAGACCAACCAAATATAACTTATAATCACCAACAAGAAAAAATGCTCACAATGACGACACCAAATGAAGTCAAAGAAGTGATTAAATACTTAGCTAACCACAAAGCTCCTGGCCATGACAATATCACTCCGCAAATGGCCAAGAATCTTCCCATCAAATGGATTGTATTTCTAGCTGGAGTATTCAACGCCGCACTGCACTTGTGTTACTACCCCAAAGTCTGGAAGCATGCTATCATAATTCCAATTCCAAAAAAATCCGCTAAATCCCCTGAAGATCTAAGACCTATCAGCCTCCTCTCCACCATCGGCAAAATTTACGAAAGAATTATTCTACGTAGACTTCATATGTACTTGGACAACTCTAACTTCATCATCCCGCAGCAATTCGAATTTAGAAGGGGGCATTCAACTACTCACCTACTCATTGCAGTTCTGGACTACATCCAGATAAGAAGATCCCACAAGGAAGTGGTAGGTGCTGTCTTTCTAGATTTTGCGAAAGCATTTGATAAAGTTTGGCATAATGGCCTTATAAAGAAACTCACAAAACACCAGTTCCCAAGTGACATTATCAATTTTATGCAGAATTATCTACAGGGTAGGACATTTTCAGTCAAGCAAGGAAATTTTATAACTGAACCAAAGCCAATCCAGACTGGAGTACCTCAAGGCTCTATCCTCGGACCCTACCTTTTCAATATTTACATTAATGACATCCCACTGCACTCTAAATGTAAACTTAAGCTCTTCGCAGATGACACAGCAATTTTATTCAACTCTAAATCAGTCAACCTATTGGTTACTCAGCTTCAGAGTTACCTAAATGACATAATCAAATGGTGCGATGAGTGGAAACTAGACATTAACCCAACTAAGACTCAAGCAATAGTTTTTCCCCCAAGAGATAACAAAAAATTCAAGCCACAAACCAACTTGACAGTAAACTCAAGCACTATAAGTTGGGCCGACCATGCCAAGTATCTTGGTGTCACTTTGGATTCGAAATTAAAATTTAACCTACATGTCCAAAACACCATAAAAATGGCAAAGTTAGCCAAAATATCTCTACAAGCCTGCTTAATTTTAAAAGTAATTTAACAACAAAGCATAAATTCACGTTGTACAAAACCTGTATTCTACCCATCATCACGTACGCACTACCAGTCTGGGCAAATATATCACACCTACGGATAAAAAAAGAATAGATGCCTTCATGAGGATTTGCTTACGAACCACTATAGGAGCCCCATTCAATCTTTCAAACGAAATTCTCAGAGAAGATCTCAACCAGCCTAATATAGAAGAGATTTATCAAGACTCTGCTACAAGACTATTCTCGCAATTTCAAAAATCCTCAAATCCAACTATACAAGAAATTTTTCAAAACCAAGGTGACCTCAGCCACCGAATCCGACGACCTGGACCCAATGGCTAGCTGACAGCCAAACACCCAACAACTGCCCTCCTGTAAGGTTCGGGGGGCCACTCCAGCATCACAACTCGCCATGTGTAAATAATCTGGACAAGGTGACTCGCGAGCCGTGCTCGAATGTAACACCTGCAAATTGAGATGAAATAAATAAATAAATAAATACGCATGTTAATGTTAGGGGAAAATATTTTGATGTTAAGCAAAACCTGCTCCATCTCGTTTTACATAAATGTTGAAAATTTGGTTGAAATTGATGCATTGTAACGAAAGTTTTTAGTGATGTCCTCTTATGAAATTTGCATTTTATTATTTTTTTATAAGTTTTTAGAGAATTGTTTTAACATATGTTCGCTAGACAAATCTTTACTCGGGTAAAACCCCGTGCGAAGCCGAGTACGTTTTATAAGTTTAAAGAGAATTGTTCTAACAAATGTTCGTTAGACAAACATTCACTCGGGTGAAACCCGGGCGAAGCCGGGCACATCCGCTAGTCTATATATATAAAAATGAATGTATGTGTGTGTGTGGTCTGTTTGTCCTTTATGCCTGACCAAACCACTCATTGGAACGCCATGAAACTTTGGGAAGTTATTTAGTATAGTACTGGGAAGGTTTCTAGTCTATATATATAAAATTGAATGTCTGTCTGTTTGTTTGTTTGTTTGTTTGTACTCTATAGATTCAAAAACCATACATCCAATCGCCGTGAAATTTTGGGATATTATTAGGTATATCACCGGGAAGGTTTTTGAAAAATAATTTCATGAATATCTTGAATATCCTTAGAGTTATTTGCAGATTTGTAGATTTAACTCGCAAGCAGCGCCCCCATTGTGACGATGATAACAAGTTTTCTTATCACTAAGTTTGTTATCTTAAATATTATTTATCAAAAGTAAGATTATCTCAGGATGACATGGCAATGTGACACAGGAGTAAATATAATATAAAAAGCCAACAATGAAGAATGAATGTAAGATAAAAAGCCAACAATGAAGAGTAAATATAATATAAAAAGCCAACAATGAAGAGTGAATGTAAAATAAAAAGCCAACAATGAAGAGTAAATGTAATATAAAAAGCCAACAATGAAGAGTGAATGTAAGAAAAAAATCCAACAATGAAGAGTAATAAATCTATATTAATAAAATGCAAATTTCATAAGTGTACATCACTAAAAACTTTCGTTACAATGCATCAATTTCAACCAAATTTTCAACATTTATGTAAAACGAGATGGAGCAGGTTTTGCTTAACATCAAAATATTTTTCCCTAACATTAACATGCGTAACTTCGCTGTTATCGATTAAATACAAAAAAATCAACAGAGTTAATTTTATTTATATATAAATACAAAATTAAATTTCAACAGAGTTAATTTTTTTACATACTAGCTAATAATCTCAATCTAAAAAAATATTCAAAACAAGTAATTTTAAGATAACACCATATGTAAAACAGTCGGCCAAGAAAACAAATAATGTGTAATATATATATAATATAATATATATAATAAAATCTAAAATATTATTTATCAAAAGTAAGATTATCTCAGGATGACACGGCAATTTATTTGAGACAAGAATAATGATACAATTCCAAGGCGAAGATACTATTCCTTTAACTTCCAATTATCGAGGGAACCAATTAATATTGATTTTATTCAACTTATCGAGTATTTTTCAAGGGACCGGAAAAAAATGTTCACTAGATAAATCGATGATTTTGTAATGTAGAAAATTAGGAAAGACAAAATTCAGGATGACACGGCACACAGGGACCGGGAAAAAATGTTCACTTTATCGAGAGATTCAAATTCACAAGTTTCAAATTATCAAAATATATCTTCTTTTTTAAATAAGTTTATAGAGAATTGTTTTAACAAATGTTCGTTAGACAAACCTTTACTCGGGTAAAAACCCGGGCGAAGCCGGGCACATCCGCTAGTGTAATATAAAAAGCCAACGGAGTGAATGTAAGATAAAAAGCCAACAATGAAGAGTGAATGTAATATAAAAAGCCAACAATGAAGAATGAATATAAGATAAAAAGCCAACAATGAAGAGTGAATGTAATATAAAAAGCCAACAATGAAGAATGAATGTAAGATAAAAAGCCAACAATGAAGAATGAATGTAAGATAAAAAGCCAACAATGAAGAGTGAATGTAAGATAAAAAGCCAACAATGAAGAGTAAATGTAATATAAAAAGCCAACAATGAAGAATGAATGTAAGATAAAAAGCCAACAATGAAGAGTAAATATAATATAAAAAGCCAACAATGAAGAGTGAATGTAAGATAAAAAGCCCACAATGAAGAGTGAATGTAAGATAAAAAGCCAACAATGAAGAGGGAATGTAATATAAAAAGCCAACAATGAAGAATCAATGTAAGTTAAAAAGCCAACAATGAAGAGTAAATCTCTATATATATATATAAAAGTCAATTTCTGTCTGTCTTTCTGTTTCGCGATAAACTCAAAAACTACTGAACCAATTGGTACCAAATTTTGCATGTCGCTTTTTATAAACCTGAGGAAAATTTTCGGCTGCGTTTTGATTAGTATTTTTGGCTATTTCTTTTTTTTTTTTTTTTCATTTGAAGAACTTTTTTTTACGCGGTCTAATCCGGAATGGAATGAATATAGCAGGTTGAGGACATGCTAACTGACCTCGACCTTACACCGTTAAATAATGGAGAGAACACCTATCTATCCAAGTCCACAGGAACAGAATCCGCAATAGACATCACAGCGATAAATTACAACATCGCACCCACAACACAATGGAAAATCCTGAAAAGTGCAATCAGTGACCACAGACCAATTTTAACAACCCTAAACTTCAAAATTGAGAATGTCCAACAAAATAAAAGATCATGGAACTTTAGAAAAGCCGACTGGAAAAAATTCACAGAAAAGCTCGAAGAACTGTGCAAAGAAGAATCAAATTACAGAGCGCTTGACAAAAACTTGGAAAAATTCTCTTTGAACATATCCAAAGCTGCAAAAGCATCGATACCTAGAGGCAGACGTAAAGACCTGTGGATACCTTTCTGGAAGGACCACAGCATCGAGGCAATGGTTGCAGAGAGAGACAATATCAATGAACTTCTCAAAACAAATAAAACAGAAGAAAACAGAAAGAAACTCATTGAAATTAGTCACAAAATAGAACAAGAAATTTGGATATGCAAACAAGAAAAATGGGCAGAATTCTGCGAAAAAATGGATCCAAGAAAGGACAGCCAACACTGGAATATAATTAGAGTGTTGGAAAACAATCAAAACCAACACCAATCCTCCAATACTCTAACCGATATGAATAGAACAGCGAGAACGAACAAACAGATGGCTGACATAATTGCTGAATATCTTTCAAGCACTTCCAGACTCAACTACACAAATGAAGACAGGACTCTAAAAAATAATATAAACAAGTTAGTTAAACAAGCAAGAAATTACCATCAACAAGATATTTTTTCGAGAGACTTCACACTGAATGAGCTAAACTCATCAATAGAAAAGTTAGATCCCAAGAGGTCACCAGGAGATGATCTAATCTTTGGTCAAATGATTAAACACTTTGGAGACAAAGCTAAAAATCAACTCCTACAAATACTGAACATTTCATGGCAAACTGGTAAACTACCAAAGAATTGGAAGATATCAATTATAGTGCCAATACTGAAACCAAACAAAGATGCCAAGGAATGCAAGAATTATCGGCCAATTGCTCTCACCAGCATACTTTGTAAAATAACAGAACGAATTATCCACTCTAGGCTCATAGTCTGGCTCACTAACAATAATAAAATAAACTTCTACCAAACTGCCTATAGATCCAGACACTGTACAACTGATCAACTGTTCTACTTCTGCCAATCAATAATAGATTCTTTCCAGGAAAAACCAACAAAGAAGACAACGGCCGTATTCCTGGATATGACCTCAGCTTTTGATCGAGTGTGGAGGGAGAAATTACTTGAAAGGCTGCACAACATCGGAGTAAGAGGAAAAGCCTTAATCTGGATTGCAGACTTCTTAAGGGGAAGAAGGATAAAGGTTCGGGTTAATGGAGCATTTTCCAAGGACAGAAGAACATGGGCTGGTGTACCTCAGGGATCTGTGCTCAGTCCTTTACTCTTCCTGCTATATATTAACGACATCCATCCTTACCTCACTGAAGACCCAAAGGTTGCCTGTTATGCAGATGATATAGCCATATGGCACACAAGTAGCAGTATAGAAAAATCAGAAAAAATACTGAACGCATCAATGAGAGGACTGGAGAAGTGGGCAATGGAACTCAAAATGACCATAAACCCAATAAAAACAAACCTATGCGTCTTCTCCACTGACAGGAAAAACAGGCATAAATTTAATCCCAAAATAAGTATAAACAACCAAATAATTGATAAAATTAGAAATCCAAAATACCTAGGTGTGATACTTGATGAGGAATTGCGTTTTACAGAACACATAATTAGCACCTCAAATAGAGCTACCAGAAAACTAAATATTCTGAGAAGGTTATGTGGAACAAATTGGGGAGCAAAACCCAAAACCCTCAGAACAACATATACCACCTTAATAAGGCCAATAATGGAGTATGCAACACCTGTCTGGGCTCCCTCAAGCTCATCACTAAAAGGAAGACTAGACAGTGTTCAAGCAAAAGCGGCCAAAATAATCACTGGTGCTGTTTCTTCCACCAATAATGAGAAAATTCAAAGAGAATGTGGCCTAGACCTACTCGAAAGCAGAAGACAATTAAAAACAATAAAATTCACAAATAGCTTAAAAAGTAAAAAAGCCGAACACATATCCCATAGAACCTATTTAAACTGGACACAAAAAGAAAGACTTAAAAGATCTTCAACACTTCAGTACGACAACAACATTAGAAAAGGCATAAACATGAAACACAGTGACTTTCAAATTCAAGAAGAACCAACATTTCCTACCACATTACCTTCAAATATCATCATCAATCTCAACCTGAACGAACCCTGCAATAAAAAAGAGAACAAAACCATACTTAAAAAGAAGGGACTTGATACAATTGATTTATATGATCAGAAAAATTATTTATTAGCATACACAGATGGATCATCAGACCTTACTCTGAGTAATGGAGGGGCCGGAATTAACATAATACTCCAAGATGGAACACACATCAAAATCAAAGAAGGAGCAGGAAAGATTTCGTCAAACTTCACTTGTGAACTGACAGCTATCTGGAAAGCCCTTGATGTATGCCTGAACCAACCATCCCTGCATCAAGCAGAAGGAATCATAATATACAGCGACTCCAGATCCGCTCTAGAAGCAATTCAGAAGGGCAATACTAGAATCACGCAGAAAATACACTCATTACTTACCCAACTGGAAACATTGGAGAAGAACTGCATTCTACAATGGATTCCTGCCCATGTTGGGATTGAGGGTAATGAAATGGCAGATGAATTGGCAAAGGAAGCCAGAAAGCTGAGCCAAAGGAAAGAACAAATGTCAGTATTTGACGCTGATGCTTTGGCAAAATACAAGATAATCAAACAAAAAATAAGAAAAGATCAAATATGTGAAATAAACTCTGAGAGAAAACTGACAAAAACCATAACAAGACTTAGAACAAAACACCATAAAGGAATGACAATACATCCAGAAGGCACAAGAACTTATAAAGCGTGCAACAATTGTCCTGGTGTGGAACTAACACCTACTCACATATTCTCATGCCCAGCAATGGCCGCAGCCTTGCAGAAAATCGACTTAGACCCAGAGCAGCAGCTTTACACACCCAAGATAGTGGATATTGCTGCTGCTGTGATGGAGATGCATGGAGACATCTGAGACTCTTCTTTGGACACGACAACAACAATGAATACCTAAATATAGCCATTTTTTAAAGGATCGGTGGTTCAGTGGTAGAATGCTCGCCTGCCACGCGGGCGGCCCAGGTTCGATTCCCGGCTGATGCATTTTTTTTTTTTTACAATTTTTAAAACTCATTTATATTTTATCTTATATATATATAATTGAATGTCTGTCTGTACTCTATAGATTCAAAAACCATACATCCAATCGCCGTGAAATTTTGGGATATTATTAGGTATATCACCGGGAAGGTTTTTGAAAAATAATTTCATGAATATCTTGAATATCCTTAGAGTTATTTGTAGATTTGTAGATTTAACTCGCAAGCAGCGCCCCCATTGTGACGATGTTAACAAGTTTTCTTATCACTAAGTTTGTTATCTTAAATATTATTTATCAAAAGTAAGATTATCTCGGGATGACACGGCAATTTATTTGCGACAAGAATAATGATACAATTCCAAGGCGAATATACTATTCCTTTAACTTCCAATTACCGAGGGAACCAATTAATATTGATTTTATTCAACTTATCCAGTAATTCTCAAGGGACCGGGAAAAAATGTTCACTAGATAAAACTATGATTTTCTAATGTAGAATATTAGGAAAGAGAAAATTCAGGATGACAAGGCACACAGGGACCGGGAAAAAATGTTCACTTTATCGAGAGATTCAAATTTACGAGTTTCAAATTATCAAAATATATCTTTTTTATATTTTTCAATAAGTTTTTAGAGAATTGTTTTAACAAATTTTCGCTAGACAAACCGTTACTCGGGTAAAACCCGGGCGAAGCCGGGCACATCCGCTAGTCTATATATATAAAATTGAATGTCTGTCTGTCTGTCTGTGTGTGTGTGTCCTCTATGGATTCAAAAACCATACATCCAATCGCCGTGAAAATTTGGGATATTATTAGGCATATCCCCGGAAAGGTTTACGAAAAATAATATCTTGAATATCTTTAATATCCTTAGAGTTATTTGCAGATTTGTAGCTTTAACTCGCAAGCAGCGCCACCATTGAGACGGAGATAGGCTTAGGTTTGCTGCTCCTGATGACCTTGGGTCTGCCCCACCCCGTGAGAGAATGGATTCGCCCGGCCGCCGGCCGACAGTCCAAGTACCCACCGACCAATCAGGGCAGAGTTGGTGACACAGCTATGCCAAGTAGACAAGAAAAAAAGCCTCGCGGGAGCTTGCCCAAGATGACCTCCGGGAACTTCGTCCATCTTCCATAAACGACCATGAATTTATTCAACCTTATCGAGTATTTTTCAAGGGACCGGGAAAAAATGTTCACTAGATAAAACGATGATTTTGTATTGTAGAAAATTAGGAAAGACAAAATTCAGAATGACACGGCACACAGGGACCGGGAAAAAATGATCACTTTATCAGTTTCAAATTATCAAAATATATCTATTTCTTTTTATAAGTTTATAGAGAATTGTTTTAACAAATGTTCGTTAGACAGACCTTTACTCGGGTACCGATTAATATTGATTTTATTCAACTTATCGAGTATTTTTCAAGGGACCGGGAAAAATGTTCACTTTATCGAGAGATTCGTTAAACAAACCTTTACTCGGGTAAAACACGGGCGAAGCCGGGTACATCCGCTAGTATATATATAAAAATGAATGTATGTGTGTGTGTCCTTTATGCCTGACCAAACCACTCATTGGAACGCCATGAAACTTTGGGAAGTTATTTAGTATAGTACTGGGAAGGTTTCTAAAAAATAATTTCTTGAATATCTTGAATATCCTTAGAGTTATTTGCATATTTGTAGATTTAACTCGAAAGCAGCGCCCCCATTGCGACGAGGATAACAAGTTTTTTCTATCTATAAGTTTTATTATCACTAAGTTTATTATCTTAAAGATTATTTATCAAAAGTAAGATTTTCTACCTATTAATTGCGCATAAGTCAGTATTTTTCAAGGGACGGGGGAAAAAATGTTCACTAAATAAAACGATGATTTTGTAATGTAGAAAATTAGGAAAGACAAAATTCAGGATGACACGGCAATTTATTTGAGACAAGAATAATGATACAATTCCAAGGCAAGATACTATTCCTTTAACTTCCAATTATCGAGGGAACCAATTAATATTGATTTTTTATTCAACTTATCGAGTATTTTTCAAGGAACCGGGAAAAAATGTTCACTTTATCGAGAGATTCAAATTTACGAGTTTCAAATTATCAAAATATATCTTTTTTTTTATAAGTTTATAGAGAATTGTTTTAACAAATGTTCGTTAGTCAAACCTTTACTCGGGTAAAACCCGGGCGAAGCCGGGTACATCCGCTAGTTATAAATAAAATAAAAGTAGCAATTGAATCAGAAATACGAAATATAAATTAGAAATTAATTGAAAACAATAATACAAAAAGAACGTGTTTTAAAATAAACAATTTGATGATGATAAATAACAAATAAGATAAAAAAACAAATAAGATAAGCAACATTTGAATGCAAAAAATGTACGATTGTAAAATCGAATAAATTAAAAATAAATAAATCTATTAATATTTGGGAAATAAAAATAAAACGGTCATGTGAAGCAAAAAATAACGAAAATTTTGGTATATAGATGGCTATTTATAGTTAAGTATCTTTGGAGGAGATAGCTTCAAACTTTACAACTGAAAACTCTGTTAGACTATTATCTATATAGATTATAGCCTTTTAAATAAATGGCTGTATCATCTTGAAGTTTGTCTTTCCTAATTTTCTACTTGGCAATATCGAGGAGGGTATATGCACGTAAAATATAATTAAAATATTTAGTCTCATACCCAGATTTGTATGATAAGTTCAAGGAAACAAAAATGTAAAATAAAGTAAAAAAGAATATAAAAAGATACATATAATACAAGCATACATAAGCTTTAATCAAGCCTCATTATCTCATACTTTTTTTTTTATTATCCCTATATATAGTACACTTGGTACAAGCCATGATAATCATGGTGAGTAGAGGTTGTCGACTGTTTTTACTGTAAGTGCACCACATGTCTATACATGTGAAAGCGACTTTTGCACTTACAAAAGTACCAGAGCCCTGTTTGGTTACTTGCACTCGCTAGTGGGGTTGGAGTTTTGCAAAAATCGGAGGCCATTGGAGCTTTTTTTTTTTTTTTTAATTAGAAAAAGGTGCCCAATGAGGAATTCGATCCCAGGTCGTAGCGGTCACAAACCAACGGTTTAGACCACCCATCAACCGACCCCCCCTCGTCCCATACTAAAATCCTTCAACCGAAGAGAGAGAGAGAAGGGAGACTTTAAAATTTGTAATTCCTCTTTGCATAGTTTGGCTAGCTTCTTCTATGTGGAAGTGTACGAGGTTCAAAATATAATCATTATTAGAGCTAATTGGTTTCTTTTTATTTGAAAATCTAATTAATTACCACCAATAAGCAGAAGAATTTAAATATTTATTTCTAAGACTTGACTCACAATTAACTATAATAAGGATTCTCTAATTGGGTGGTCGGTGGAAGGATTGCCTAAACCGTTGGTTTTCGACCGCTACGACCCGGGATCGAATACCACATTGGGTACTTTTTTTATAATAATAAAAAAAAATGCTCCATTGTTCCCTTTTCTTGCAAAAGTCCAACCCACCAGCAAGTGCAAGTAATCAAACGGGAATCTGGCACATTTGTAAGTGCAAAGTCGAACTGCTTTTCACATGTGTAGTCATGTTGTACACTTACAATAAAAGCAGTCGCCTAATTCTACCCACCATGATTATCATGGCCACGTGTACTAAAGATAAGCAAAAAAAAAATATTATAATTTCCTATTTTCGCGAATAAATGGTGCTAAATGTAACATTTAAAAATATTGTCTTCTGTGATTCTAAGCATTGATTTTTATAAGTAAACTTTTGAGATATGCTCTTCATCAACTTTTTGATTCTGCTATGATGACCTCTCTAGAGTCAAATCCACCTCATATTCAAACCATTTTAAGATTTGAGAAGAGGAAGTAAAATCGTTTGGAGTTAAGTATTGAGAACATGGCCGTTGTGTGCTGTGGTATTGTGTCTTCGTTTGGATCCATAACTGTCTGCGCAGAATCATCTCAGACGAAAAAATGTCTCTTTCTATTCAATCTCGTTATAGAGCTATCTCACAGAATTTTTAACAGCATAGTTCTCAGAAGGAAAGTGAAATATAACCTGCCTGTAAAGGACAACACCTAATTGCAGAGCCAACGTGTTCTTTAGGGAGTGGTGTCCTCTTACCGGAGAGTTGCAAAATAGTAAAAATGGTAATTTTGTAAATGAAAACTGCCCTTTGTGAAGAGGTTTCCGCTAGAGGGGTGTCCGCTGAAGGGAGGTTCTATTGTATTTAAAAATCAACTCTCCCATGAAAATATATTTTAAGAACCTGCACTATAAGACCATTTGACACATCCATCACAGGTAATGTACAAGCCATCTGTCTAAAATTTTGTTTTCATTCCATACCATAGGTCGACTTTCAACCTCTTATCTTTCTTCTAACTTATAACCGAAATCTTTCCGAGATCCTTATGTAGTTAAGCCGAAATATAGCTCTAAAACTAGATTATTATCGAAAAATTCAATATACAGTAGAACTTGGATAATTCGAACTTCTTTAATTCGAAAACCTCTTTAATTCGAATATTTATATTGGTCCCTAGAATTTCCTATAAATAGAATTTCCGTTTTTAATTCGAATTTTTTTATGGTCCATTGGGGTTCGAATTATCCAAGTTCGACTGTATTGATAAATTAATTTTAATTTTATTTATATTTTAATTATATATTAATTTGTATATTCCCTTCGATTCTTTCAATACAACTTAAAATTGTGACAGCACCATGTAAATATCATTATATTTGCCCGGCTATTTTGTGTCGCCCTAAAACAAACAAGTCTGGCGACATCTGATCAGCTGGATGACAACCGTAACAACTTGACAATAAATCTAATGAGAGACCAGGACAATTGGTAATAAAAAATATTGATAAATTATTGACATTATATTGAGATATTATTTTTAATCACTCTTCAGCGGGCTTAATAGAAAACATCGACTATATCTTTACAAGAAATATTTACAAATACAAACGCACGCAGCGTGGATATTTACAACTGAAAATTTAAACTTTAATAAACCCGTTGAAGAACGATTATCACTTGAAAGCTAGCATTTTAAAATAAAAAGAAACTCAATAGATGGCGTCTAGTTTTGACGTCTATTTTGACGGGAGAGGAGACCTTTGTCTCTTTAGATCACTTTCCTCCCGGCAAAATTCCCATCTAGATAGCACTGTGTAAATATCTAATCAGATTATATTTGTCCTTCATGGTCGTCCTAAAACAGATTAGTCTGGCAATATCTAATCAGCTGGTTGACCAGCACAACAACCAGACAATTCTGAAGACAAACTTAACTACTTACATAAAAGAGGTCTATCAGAAACACCAAATTGTTCCTGCAGAGAAACTGAACAAACTGCTCTTCACCTTATCTACGACTGTCCGAACTTTGTAGAAATGAGACATCGATTGTTCCCTGATCTATATCATTTATCTCTCTTACATCAGCCACTTTGTCTATATAAGTTTTATGAACTGTAAAATAATACATGTAAATTTGTAAATATTTAATTATAAGTTCAAATTTGTTTGTTGCTTCGTTTGTTTTCTCTGTAATAGGCGCAAATATTTCAATATCGCGTCTTGTTGATTAATAAAAATGAAGTAAAATGAAAAAAAAATACTAACCGGATAGTTGGCAAGTTCTGTAAGCTCCAGGAGTTACATACATTTACTAGTTAAAAGACGTCATATTTTGATAACAGTTCTTGTAACCATCAATTTGACCTTGTAGAAGAAAAAATACTCTAAAGTAATCCTGGGCAATTTAGTCAGGAGAATGGACTTAAAACAAACATCCCATCATATAGTGGGTCGAATTTGAAAATATATAATTTATAATGAAGAGTATAAAGAGACCCTAATAGTTTCATTACAGGAAGTGATATAAAAAACTTTGGAAAATAAACATAAGGTAATACCTATATTGTTAGATTATAAACTCAAAAGAAGCTACTTCTATAGAACATGTTTATTTCGCTAGCTTTCGAACGACATCGTTCTTCAACGGGCGTAAAGACAATGTGTGATGTGAGATACCTGCAATTACACATTGTCACACCTTGTCTTTACACCCGTTGAAGAACGATGTCGTTTGAAAGCTAGCGAAATAAACATGTTATATAGAAGAAGCTCCTTTTGAGTTTATAATCTGACAATATAGTTATTACCTTGTGTTTATATTCCAAAGTTTTTTTTATATCACTTCCAATGTCAATTATTTATACATATTTGTATAATATGTTTATAACTGCTTCTTTTTAAAAATGTAAATCGAGGCAATTATCCATAGCCGGGATATCGCGTTTTTTGTGTTGAAATAAATAAATTAACTATTTAATCTGAAGGCTGTCTTTTTATATTGGTCATAAGTTGGTCATTGTAAGAAATATCAGACGCCGTAATGTATGTAAACTTACCAGGGCGAGTTTGCCAAAAATAAAGTCAAGAAACATCGCAGTTTGTCTCTCTTCAACTCCAAATGAATAGACAGTTGACGATTTTAAACTCAACCTTTATAAACAGTATTTTCAGATAATAAAGTAAACCAGGACTACCAAATATGCTATACCAGGACTATCAAGTATGCTATACCAGGACATCCAAATATGCTATACCAGGACTACCAAGTATGCTATACCAGGACTACCAAATATGCTATACCAGGACTACCAAATATGCTATACCAGGACTACCAAGTATGCTATACCAGGACTACCAAGTATGCTATACCAGGACTACCAAATATGCTATACCAGGACTACCAAGTATGCTATACCAGGACTACCAAGTATGCTATACCAGGACTACCAAATATGCTATACCAGGACTACCAAGTATGCTATACCAGGACTACCATGTGTATCTTTTTTAACTAAAGGTTTTTCGAGCTTTCGGGATAACGCCCTTCTACAGGAAAATTTGATACATTGATAGCATAGTTAAGTTTCATTTTGTATCAATTTTCCTGTAGAAGGACGTGTTATCCCGAAAGCTCTATAAACGTTTAATAAAATAAACTCATCCTTAGACGTTTACTTTATTATTTAAAATTGCTAGCAAAGGATTATATTCGAAATAATCAGTATTTATTGATACCACTTTGTAAACAAATGTTTTTATTATTATTATCCCTAGTATACGTTGTACAGGCCATGATAATCATGGTGGGAAGTAGTTAATAACTGCTTTTACTGCAATTGCACCACATGTCTACACGTGTGGAAAATATGTAAAACTAGCGGACGTACCCGGCTTCGCCCGAGGTTTTACCCGAGTAAAGGTTTGTCTAGCGAACTTTTGTTAAAACAATTCTCTAAAAACTTAAAAAAAAAAAAAAGATATATTTTGATAATTTGAAACTCGTAAATTTGAATCTCTCGATAAAGTGAACATTTTTTCCCGGTCCCTGTGTGCCGTGTCATCGTGAATTTTGTCTTTCCTAATTTTCTACATTAGAAAATCATAGTTTTATCTAGTGAACATTTTTTTTTCGGTCCCTTGAAAAATACTCGATAAGTTGAATAAAATCAATATTAATTGGTTCCCTCGGTAATTGGAAGTTAAAGGAATAGTATCTTCGCCTTGGAATTGTATAATTATTCTTGTCTCAAATAAATTGCCGTGTCATCCTGAGATAATCTTACTTTTGATAAATAATATTTAAGATAACAAACTTAGTGATAAGAAAACTTGTTATCATCGTCACAATGGGGGCGCTGCTTGCGAGTTAAATCTACAAATCTGCAAATAACTCTAAGGATATTCAAGATATTCATGAAATTATTTTTCAAAAACCTTCCCGGTGATATACCTAATAATATCCCAAAATTTCACGGCGATTGGATGTATGGTTTTTTGAATCTATAGAGTACAGACAAACAGACAGACATTCAATTTTATATATATAGATTACGAGGGCCTGTCTCAATTTGCCAAAAATGAAGTAAAAGAAAAATCGCAGTTGTCTCTCTTCAATTCCAAATGAATAGACAGTTAACGCTTTTAAACTCAACCTATATAAACACTATTTATTGATATCACTTTGTAAATAAATGTTTTTATTAATATCATCTCTACTACACGCTGTACATATCATTATAATCTTTGTAAATATTATTAGATTTTTATATATTTTTTTGTTTTATATATATAATTTCTCATTATATATATATTTATTTAAAAGATCATAGTCTTTTGTGAGTTAAATATTTGTTTTTTGACTCGTGCTTTAGATGTTGTACAAAATTTCAAATAAGGCGTGAGAACGCCCTTGCAGCCTCGGAATAATTTCTAACGCTTTGCCTAATGTTTTAATTTTTGTTCGCTCCTGACGAGGACAAAAGATTTTTGTCAAAACGTCGAGACAATAAAAATATTTACTGGCCGAAGTATTTGGAGAAACACATCATGATAATCATGGTGGGAGTAGTTAATAAATGCTTTTACTGCTATTTCACCACATGTCTACACATATTGAGGGGGGTTACTCTTTATTCTCAATATAGCTGCTGTCTCTTTACCTTGAGAGACGACCTAGTCCAGCTACTTGACCAGCTCCAAGGAAGAGGCTCTAAGGACGACTATCAATTGCCAAAACTTATCCAGAACTATTTTTTATTGATCAGCACGGTCAATTTATACATTCAAAGAAATTTACATACTTTTTTTTTTCTCTTCGTTTTTAAATTACAAAAATATTTATATCAACAAAGTTGACTACTCTAGTAGACGTAACAACACATGTGAATTTTTACACTTAGAAATGTTCTAAAGCCGGGATTGGACATTTGTAAGAATCGAGGGCTATGTGAAGCAATTTTTTTTTTTTAGAAATAAAGTTCCCAATGCGGGATTCGATCTCTGATTGAGGTTGATAGAAACCGATGGTTATTACTCTGTTTCTTCCAAATAAGTGTAAGCTGCTATTTTTATATATTATATATATCATACGTCATATTTGAATTTTATCCATATTTGCTGCTATACACTGAAGTAAATATCGAAAGTCTCTTTAAAAAGAGCGAAATAACGCATTTTCAAATTATTTTATATCTCATTATTATATTCACGTATATTTACGATGCTTTGTAAGCTAATCACCATTCTCGTTTTTGCCTTTTTTTTCTCATTTTATCAGACTGAACCAATCCCCATTCCTCTTCTTTCTTATCTCCACTCAATCATATTAAGGTATTACGTTTGTAGAAATTATTGATGGTGTATGCTGGGGGTGTGTCTCTTCTTCTTTCTTATCTCCATTCAATCATATCAGGGTATCAAGCTTGTAAAGCTTGTTGATGGTGTCTGTAACTGGGGATAAGCCTCTTCTTTCTTATCTCCACTCAATCATATCAAGGTATCAAGCTAGTAAAGCTTGTTGATGGTGTCTGTAACTGGGGATAAGCCTTTTCTTCTTCTTTCTTATCTCCGCTCAATCATATCAAGGTATCTGCTGGGGGTGAGTAGAGCTCATCAATGAATGAGTCAATACAGTCAATAATGTGTTTTGGTGTTGCAGGCTGAGAATTGCACTTAGTACATAGTGGGAAAACCTTGCAACCATTCTGGAAAGTTATTGTCCGTAGATGACCAGACTTAAGTCTGGATATCAAAGACTGTTGTTCTCTTGCGAGAACTCTTGTCCTCCATTCCTCTTGAATTGTGGAAGTACAATGTTGTCCCAAATGTTCGTAAGCACTTGCAAACATTTGAACTTGCAAAAAATGTGTTATGTATAAAGTAATTGTATTATTGTATTAAAAACGCACACAAAAAAAAGAAACATACAAACAAAAATACAGGAGTCGACATTCCATCATTGGTATCTGAACCAAAAGCCTGAAGGTATTCTAGAATGTGGGATGAACCGACAAGCAGCAACCTGTATTTCCAGGCTCAAAACTGGCCATAAAAGACCACTCCTCTTCCAGGTTGGTTCAAGGAAGACCTTCCCACAATGCACCATCTACAGGACCAAAGAGGCCTCACCAGACCACATCTTGGAATGTATGGGAGCCTCAAGACAGGACCTGTATTCCAACCCTACCAAGATTGTGAATTTGATCAATGAATATAGTCTCCATGACCAACGCGAAAATAGTTTCATTTTAAAAACAACTTCAAAAAAAATCTAACCTATGATAAGCCACAATTTGGATGATTTTTAAAAATTTAATTTTATTATTACAGAAGCACGAAGTCTATCAGACTATTGTGCTATATTAGAATTATTTACGTATTTAATATATATCTTTAATTATTTACACGATGAATTAGTAGTGATTAATAAATCTGTGTACAAATAGCTCTAAACTTGCCAAAGTTTTCATAAGATTGAGTATATACAGAAAGATGATTTGGAATTAAGTCAAAGTAAGCAAGTACAATTTGGTTAGTCAGAGGGCAAGCCAACAAAAGATGCTCTGGTGTTTCAACATCTAGACAGCATTCACATGTTGGATCATTTAAAACACTCAAGTGTGATGATAGAATATAAACACAAGGTAATAATACCAAATCCAAATAAATAAATAGTGTATAGACTGTAAACACAAGCTAATAAGCCCAAATCTAAATAATTTTGTCTGAAGATACTAACAACGCTGTTACACAAACGTCACACACTATTTATTTATTTGGATTTAGTTTTATTACCTTGTGTTTAATATAACCTAATTTAATCTATTGAAGCTAACCTAACTTAGAGTATCGATACACATGGCATAATGTATCTGGGCCCACACAATATTAGGATTCTCTCTTGAAAAAAAAAAAAGAAGTTGCAAACAAACACTTACCTTCATTTGTCTCACTTCCATTTCACGTCACTTTACAAATGATATGATGCCTTTAGGTCGGTTACTGACTGTGTTTTCACAACGCGTGTAAACATTCAAAACTTTGCGGTCATGTGATGTCGCGACGGCTGATAACAAATCTTATTTACATATAAATAATTGAAACCTACTCTGTAAAAATGCATGCATCTTTTTCCAAAATCACTTTATTAGGTACCACTCAAAAAGAGCAACCTAGTTTATGATATTTGCAACAATGAATAATATGTTAAGGTTATTCACATATTAAACAAAATGTTAACGCAGGATTCAATCCCGGTTCATGGCTGTCGGGAGTCGTCTACCGACCAATGCATGCATCAAATCTTCTTCTTTTTTATCTCGTGGATAGTTAGCGACTGCTTAGCAGGTGCCCTACATGTCTATACACGTAGAAAGCATGTTGACTTTTGCACGTACAAGTGTTCCAGAGCCCTGTTTATTTACTTGTGCTCACTAGTGGGTTGTAATTTTGCAAGAATCGGTGACCATTAAAAAAAAAATCTTCAGAAAAAAAAAGCGTCCAAGACAAAAAATAATCTCTCTCTGGAAATTCACCCTAAACCACCCTGGTACACCCACATTCTCTTACTAGGGAAGAACAAACGGCGATTTCAAGATTACGAACAGGACATCTTAGAATGCTAAAATTTAATGGAAAAATCTAAACAATCCCGAAATGCCCCAAATGCGCTTCCCAACCAGCCAGTCCTGAGCATCTATTGAATTGTATCAAATCCTCCAATAAAGACCTCTGGGAAAACCCCAGGACTATAATAGAAAAGCTGAGACAATGGAACCTAATGGAGATCGTTTAAGACTTGTGGAATAAGCAACAACAACAAATGCCCAATGCGAGATTCGATCCCGTGTCATGATTGTCGAAATTCGACAGTATAAATCACAAACTTTCAACAAATCAACCTTTCTTCCCTAGATTTACAGATATTACCATGATTCATTAGCTCGCCATCGGAGAATATGGTTTTACGGGCTACTAACCAAAGTGTATGATAAAAAGTACCGTGACCAGGATCATCTATTATAATAAATTCACATTATTTTTGACGCGTGTATAATATCAAACACACACAAAGCTTTATTAAGACCACCGGTCTTATACAGATTCACCACAGGAAGAAAGGAATCATAGATGGAGCTCCTGTACTCCAGGCAGCGCAGCACCCAACAACAGCCTCCAGGTCCGATACGCGTGTATAATATATTTATTGTTTATATACAGTTGAACCCAGCTAATACGAACCCTCGATATAGCGAACCTTCCCTTATAACGAACCCACGGCGATTCCCAATTCCATTCCATTGAAAATACCATCGTTATAATGAACTTTGCGATTTTTAAAATAACGAACTACCTCTATAACGAATCTATTTTCGGTCCCTAAATGATAAAGTATATTAAAAATATTATGCTTATAACGAACTTAAAATTGTGATTTAAAAAATTTTCAAAACAACAAAATTTTGAGCATGTTTCAACTCAAGGATCGCGATTTCAAAACAAAAAATTAGCGGCATTTTTTGTTTTCATTTCGATTCTATTTTTTCTGTATGTTGTATAAATTTTTACACATTATACTTTTATTTAATAGAATATATTTGCATTCGAGAATTTTGAAATAGAAGAAAAATACAAATGGCTTCCAAAATAAAGAAACAAAGAGTGGCGTTCTAAAAAAAAAAAAAAGTGACAGCATGCCCTTTTAGAAGCGTTCTATATCAAGTTTAACCTAGGCTAAAACATAATTCCAAATAATTTTAAAGCCAGAAATGGTTTGAATAACAGGTTAAAAACAAAATTTAATATACACTTCAGAAGAATATGAGGAAACTGGAATTGGAAGGAGAAAAAAAAAAACAGTTCCTCGTGTCTCATGGATCACAAACAAATCGACTTATAAATTCTCAAAAACTACCACTACAGTTCTATTTTTAGAATGGAATTCTTGTTAGGTATATGAGTCATTCAGAGTTCGCGAATATTCCCCCTGGCCGGCCGTTTTACCACCGAATTTGTGTTTGCAAATTGGCGCTTTTTATTCACAATTTCACCGATCGCGTTATCGTATCAACATGTTTCGCGTCCGATTTTTCTGAATTGGGTACTTTTGATTCATCCTCGATTGATTCAGAATACACGGAGATTTATTCCTTTGGTGGAAATATTGATATTTTAAGACAATTCTGATTTTCAAATTTTACTTTTCACTTTCAAACAACAAGTTATTAGAGTCATTTTTTCAAAAAAATATAGTATTATATTTTTTGAGAAAGTTGTTCTAAAATACTCTAATATCTTTTAAATTTAAATTATTTTTTATAATTTAAATAATACATAGGTTTATATATATAAACATGCATGCTAATGATAAGAAGAACCTATTAACAAATGACTTCTTTTGATATTCAGCATTACTGTAACGAAATAGGTCAATTTAGGGAATTAAAACAAAGTGACCATTATTAAGTGGCCGCCTTTTCCTGTTTGTATGGATGTTTTTTAATTAAATGGTCTAAAAATTTAGAAAGGTTAAAAAAATGGCCAAACCGTGGCTATAGTGAACCAAAAGCTCTGTCCCATTGGGGTTCACTATAGAGCGGTTTTACTGTATATTGATTTCATCTTGAAACTCCGAGAAATTTAAGTTCAGCCTGACAACATCTGATTCAATATATTCACTATAATAAACTGAGTTTGAAATTAAACCTCTCGTTGGAGAGTTGGCGACGTCTCTCTATCTTCGATCACTTCAGAAATAAGAGTCAACTTAGGAAAAAGTCAGGGCCTCTGATGCGGTGAATAGAAAAACCGTACCGACTTTCTATTGAGAATTTCCTGGAACACAGAAAAAATCAGCATTCCGGGCACGGGTACAAGATTAGTAAACTACTGGAAGAAGCCATCGCTAGATGGTCCCCCTTTGTCCGCATATTCTCCATAAGTCTGTCAGAGCTATATTGAGGGATAAATTTTATTGGAAACGAGAAGAGCAGCATGCATTTGAAGCTGTTAAGTCAGCTTTAATTTCCGAACTTGCACTTGAACATTTTGATTATTCATGCCCAACAGAGATGTACACTGATGCAAGCAACTATGAAATAGGTTCAGTCTTAGTTCAGATACAAAATGCAAACGAAAGAACCATTTATTATGCATATAGAAAAATAAACAAGGCAGAACAAAATATTGAACTACTGAAAAAAAATGTCTTTCCGTCATTTGGGCTATCAATAAATTTCGGCCATATGTTTTTGGACGTTTTTTAACTATCGTTACAGACCACCACTCTTTGTGCTGCCTGACCAAAATCAAAGACCCATGTG
Organism: Cordylochernes scorpioides; assembly: GCA_030710605.1. NCBI lineage: Eukaryota > Metazoa > Arthropoda > Arachnida > Pseudoscorpiones > Chernetidae > Cordylochernes > Cordylochernes scorpioides. Next base: position 123,009,765 of record CP092865.1, on the reverse strand, counting down.
GAAAGGTTAGCACGATGAATACTTCAGCTGCAAGAGTTTGGCGTCGCCTTCGTATAAAAGAGCTGAAGGAAAAATCAGAACGCAGATTGCTTATCAAGAAGTCCGTTAAAATACAGTGAAGATATCGAGGAAGATATTCCCAGCATATTGACTTTGCAGAACTTTAGCGAAGAGCAGATGAATGATCAAGCCCTTAGAAAAATCGCTGACCAATTACAAAGTACTCCTAATAATTCCTTTGTAAAAATCGATAACACGCTCTACATAAAAAATTATGATCCAATGGGAAAGCCATGGATTTTGGTGGTTCCTCGCCATTTAAGGCAGGAATTACTGAAAAATTTTCATGATTCACCCACGGCTGGTCACCTCGGATTTACTAATACCTATGACCGAATAAGAAAAAAGTATTACTGGCCCGGAATGTATAGAACGGTTAGAAGGTATGTGTGGTACACTGTTCAGATTGTCAAAGACGTAAACATCAGCCCCAACTCCCCCCAGGGAACTTACAGCCAATACCTGTCCCTGAAGTTGCCTTTGAAAAGGTAGGAATGGATTTCCTGGGGAGATTTCCAACATCAGAAGGTGGCAACCGTTGGATTATTGTATGTAGGGACTACCTAACGAAATATGCGATAACTAAAGCCCTACCCACAATTGAATCTATGGAAGTTTCCAAATTCTTCATTGAAGATGTCATCTTAAAGCACGGTGCGCCGAGGGAATTAATCAGGGATAGAGGAAGGAACTTCACATCTTCAATGATAAGTGACTGTGTTAGCACGTTTTCTTTGATGTTTCTTCTAGAAAGAACGAGCTGACTCAATTCGATTCAATTCGATTTATTTCACACAACAAAAGAGAATTACACTACGATTTAATGCGATTTAGTTGTATTTAACACAAAAGGAAACAGAAGAAGAAAAAAAAAAACAACAAAAAGAATGATGATAAGTAGCACTAAAATTCTATGAATATGAATTATAATTAATTAATAAAATACAATAATAATAATAAAAATAAAACCTAACAAATATGAATTATAATTAATTAATAAAATACAATAATAATAATAATAATAAATAAAACCTAACATACTCCACCCCGGTGGACTAACTTAGTCCTCAACAAAAGGTAATGGTACTATTTTAGAGACAGTTCTAGTAAGGTGTTCTTGGTGCTTGGTCTTCACCTCGACGACTCGAACTTTTCCGTCTGCTCACGGAAAGACTTTGGTGACGCGACCAAGGCTCCAATACATTGCTGGTGGTGATATGGCATCCTTGAGCAAAATGAGGTCACTTTCCTTAATGTTGGGTGAGGATTTTTGCCATTTTAGGCGTTGTTGCAAATTGTTGAGGTATTCTCGATTCCAACGTTTCCAAAATACATTTTTAATTTTTTTATTTAGGCTCCAGCGGTCGAGGTAGTTTATCGGAACATCATCATCATTAGATTCTGGAAGGGCAGTTAAGGGTCTCCCGATTAAGAAGTGTCCTGGTGTAAGAGGATTAAAATCGTCTGAATCTGAACTTAGAGGACAAATAGGTCGTGAATTTAAACAAGCTTCTATTTGAGTTTTCAGAGTACTCAGCTCTTCAAATGTGAGTATCTGAGACTTTAAGCATCTGAGAAGATGAAATTTGAAAGATTTTATTCCAGCCTCCCAGATACCTCCGAAATTTGGGGCGGAAGGAGGTATAAAATGCCAGTTGATTCGTTGATTAGATATGAATTTTTGAATTGTTGAAGCTTTCAATATATCAAACTGCTCTCGGAGAATGTTGTTAGCTCCCCTAAAGTTGGTCCCGTTATCACTAAATATATCAGAAGGTTTTCTTCGAAGAGAAATAAACCGCTTGAGAGCTGCGAGGAAAGCCGCTGAAGATAGGTCTGATACAATTTCTATATGAATTTTGCTTTTGTGCAGAAACATACAAATAAAGCAACATATGATTTTAATTTTACTTTGGATCTTTTGATGTTTGGTTTCATCAAAAACGGTCCTGCAAAGTCGATTCCAGTTTTAGTGAACGGATTTGATTTCACAATTCGGTGCATAGGCAGATCTCCCATGTTTTGCTTGGTAACTTGGCGTTTAGCCCTGAAACACACCATGCATTGGTGGATCAGTTTCTTGACCAAATTTCTGCCTGCAGGAATCCAATATCGTAATCGTATTGCTGACATGGTCAGTTGAAGACCAGAATGTAAATGATCCAGATGACACTGTCGCACTATTAATTCCGTGATAAAATGATCTCTTAGCAATATTATTGGATGCTTTTCATCAAATTGCAAATTTGAATGATGTAATCTTCCTCCAACCCGTAATAGTCTAGATTCATCAATGAAAGGATTCAAAGATAAAAGCCTTGTGTTAGTTGGTAAAGATTTCTTTTGTTTGCAACAGGTAATTTCTGATTGAAATTCAGAACTTTGGATGAAACGAATGATATTGTGAATTGAACTTGTTAATTCGCTTGAAGATAGATGTCCTTTCTTTCTTTCATTGTAAGAACATTGGACATTGAATACAAATCTATAAATCCATGCTGTAATTCTAACAAGTTCGTTGATATTTGAGTATTTGAAAATGAAGTCTGGGAAAAGAAGATTAGTGGAATGAAAAACAGAGAATGTTTTTCGTCTTTCACCTGAAATTTCTTTCGGAAAATCATATTGAGTTTGAATTGGATCTTCAAAGTTCACATCCGAGAGCCAAGTTGGTCCTCGCCAACAAAGAGAGTGATCTACCAGCTCTGAAGGAGTTATACCTCTGGAAGCGCAGTCTGCAGGATTATTTTTCGAAATGACATAATGCCAGGAAGAATGTAAAATCAATCTTTGAATTTCAGCAATCCTATTTCCGACAAATGGTCTCCAATGTCAAGATTCAGATTTAATCCAGCTGAGAACAATTTTGGAATCAGTCCATAAAAATACTCTATCAATTTGTAAGTATAAAGAATTGCGAATAGTATCATATAAAGTTGCGAGAAGAAGAGCAGCGCACAGCTCCAGCCGTGGTATTGAAATCATTTTCAGAGGAGCTACCCTCGTCTTGGAAGCAATCAGAGAAACTTTCACTTGGCCCGATTTGATTTGAGATCTTATATAAAATACTGCCGCATATGCAACTTCTGAAGAGTCACAAAAACCATGAAGTTCAACAGAAAGTAAAGCTCCCCTGCACGAGAAGTATCTAGGAATTTGAATTTTATTTAATATGGATAATTCCTTTTCGATTTTCTTCCATTGAGAGCACAAAGTATCAGGCAAGGGATCATCCCAATTCAACTTCTGTTTCCAAAGTGATTGAAGCAAAATTTTAAGACGAATAATAACTGGTGACCGCCAGCCTATAGGATCAAAGATTCTGGAGATGTGGGACAACAAATGTCTTTTAGAATTCGTTTGTTCTGGAATGTCATTAAAAAGAATCTGAAAAATGTCCAAGGAAAGATTCCAACAAATACCAAGTATTTTGACACATGAATCACTCTCAAAATCCCAAAGATTATGCCTATCTTCAACCTGTTCTGATATTCCAGAAAGGACCTCTGGGACGTTTGATCTCCATTTCCTAAGAGAAAATCCGGCTGAAGAAAGAAGATTATTGATTTCACGAATATGACATGTAGCTTCTTGAATTGTGTCTGCACCAGAAAGCAAGTCATCAACATAAAAATCGGTTTGTACTATTTTTGAGGCCACTGGGAAAGTTGACACCTTGTCCCTTGCAAGTTGATGTAGGGTACGCATGGCGAGATATGGCGCACAAGACAATCCATATGTCACAGTCAGTAGTCTATAATCCAATAAAGGTTCTGATGGGGTTTTTCTCCATAAAATTCTCTGGAAGTCACAATCCCTCGAATCGATTCTTACTTGGCGATACATTTTCTCTATATCTCCTGAAAAAGCTATTGGGCGTGTTCGAAATCTTATCAGAATGTTGAAGATATCCTGTTGTAGTTTTGGTCCTACATGAAGAAAGTCATTTAGAGATTTGCCATTGCTAGTTTTGCAAGATGCATCAAAAACAACTCTCAATTTAGTGGTAGTGCTTTGCTCCTTAAAAACACAATGATGAGGTATATAATAACATTGTCCTGAAGGTGTATCCAGCTCTTCACTGGGAATAAGCTCCATATGATTGATTAAAAGATATTCGTCCATGAAATCACAATATTGTTTTAGGATACTTTAAAATTTTTGTAATTTTCTTTCAAGTGAAAGAAATCGTTTCAGAGCATTGATCCTAGATTCGCCAAGAGTTGGCAATGTTCTAAATGGCAGCCCAACAGAGTACCTTCCATCTTCCAGAATTTTGAGGTTATTAATATATATTTCTTCACACAAAATTTCTTCTCTGGTTAAAGATTTGGCAGAGGGTACTGACTCCAGCTCCCAGAATATTTTTAGAAAATCATCTTGTTCCTCCGACGCGAACATAGTTATATCTTGATTGGAATTTTCACCTGACAGTAATATTTTACCTGTAAGTAACCATCCCAATTTGGATCCGCACGCAGTGGGTCCAGATAAATTTTGGAATCTAACCTTCCCGTTAAATAAGCATGGAGCAAGCTCTGCTCCTATCACTAAATCAATCTGGCTAGATTTGTCAAAATTGGGGTCAGCCAACAGAAGATTTTTCAAATAAGGCCAATTATCCTTTTCTATCAAGAAATTGGGCAATTCTGATGTGATCTTATCAATGACTATAGGATTGGCGTTGAATATTAGGTTTGAGAAATGTGGGCTAAATTGGAGAGAGACCTCACCCATTGATTGTTCTACAAGTTTGTTTCCCAAACCAAAACCTGTAGTTTTACATTCAGCAAGAGGAAGATTTAATTTCTTTCGACAACTATTTGTTATAAGAGACACCTTTGAGAGCCGGTATCTATGAGGGCTCTACATGTTTGTAGAACCCCATTTTCGGATTTGACCTTTATTAAAGCCGTAGAGAGTAATATCCGATGATGACTTTTGTTGTCTGCAAAACATGAGACACTGGCATGGGTCAATGGTGATATGTCCGCAACAGGACCTAACATTTCCGGTTTGAACTGATGCAAAAGAGTATGATGTCTCTTATTACATGATTTGCAATTTTGCGTGAAGACGCATGACGATACTCTATGGTTAGATCTTAGACAGTTGTAACATAGACGATTATCTTTTACAAAAGTCCATCTTTCAGGTAACATCATACCATTAAACTTAGGACATTTTAACAAAAAATGTTCACCTTTACATAAGACGCATGACTTGACTCTGCTATCTATACTAGAGCCAGAGGCAAATGTTGCTGAATGAGTATGAGTGGATTTATTCATTTTGTAGAATTGTTTTGAATTTTCTTTATTCTGAAAACTCCCGAGACTTCCAGCAAATCTTTCCAGGAAAGAAATCATCTTTTCATAAGATGGATATTCTTTCTCAAGCAAACTCATCTCCCATTCCTTTCTTATTGAACGATCAAGTTTTGATTGAATTATATGAATTAAAATCATATCCGATAAAGTATTACGTTCCAATCCGAGGATAGAGAGATTCTGAATGCTTTCGTTACAAGTGTCCAGGAGATCAAGTAAATCTTTAGTCGATTCTTGTTTTACATTTTTTAGATCATACAAATTTTGAATTTGTTTAAAAGCCAATTCACTTTTTTTGTCGAATCTATTGACCAAAGTTTGCCAGGCAATAGGATAATTTTCATCAGAAATATTGAACGCCCTAATAAGTCTAGCGGCATTTCCTTTTAGTGCAGAATTTAAATATTGAAGTTTTTGATAATTTCCCAGTGTTGGATTTTGATCAATAGATCTAATAAAAATTTCCTTAAAACTCAGCCAATCTGAAATATCACCACTAAAGGTGGGCAATTGAAATTTGGGAAGTTCTAAATTCGTTTCACCAGAAAATGTATTTTTATTTAAATTTCCCAGCGATCTATTTATTTTTTATCAGAAAAGAATTGATTTTAGACTTTGCCTCAAAGGATACCTTAAATTTTTCTTCAGCATTAATGCCTTTATATTTTACTAATTTCACATATTGATTATCAAAGCTAGCTTTTAAATTTAACAAGTCTTCTTTATTTTGCATAAGTGTGTATTTATCATTGCCTTCTAAATTATATTCTACATCTGCTTTTATCAATTCTAAACTTTTAATCAGAGATTCAAAAATTAAGATTTCTGTTTCCATATTTTAAAGATTAGTATTCAAAACCTTACCTTTCTTTATTTCTATGGCTTCTAAAAACTTTCTATTTCTTCTACTTCTTTCCCGGGTTCGGCACCAAAAAATGTTAGCACGTTTTCTTTGATGTTTCTTCTAGAAAGAACGAGCTGACTCAATTCGATTCAATTCGATTTATTTCACACTACAAAAAAGAATTACATTACGATTTAATGCGATTTAGTTGTATTTAACACAAAAGAAAACAGAAGAAGAAAAAAAAACAACAAAAAGAATGATGATAAGTAGCACTAAAATTCTATGAATATGAATTATAATTAATTAATAAAATACAATAATAATAATAAAAAATAAAACCTAACAAATATGAATTATAATTAATTAATAAAATACAATAATAATAATAATAATAAATAAAACCTAACAGACTGAACAATCATTGAAGAACAACCCATCGGAAGACGACCGCTTATCACCCCCAGACAAACGGACTCACGGAGAGGTAAAATAAGACCATATAAATCTTTTTTTTTTCTTATTCTTACTGAGAATATGGGCATCGCAGTCAAGATCCATCGCAGTCACTCACTCAACTCAAGCAATTTCAAGGGTTAATACGCTGGGGCGGGTACCTCGGGGAATGGGTGGAAAATCTGCCATCTATTTAAACTATATTGATTTTGAAACAACTAAATGGATTGTAAAAAATAATTAAATCAAATACCCAAACACTTGAATAATACAATTTTTGCCATCACACACACTTTTTCCCTGTGGTTTATGTGTTACTTCTGTATTGCTATTCTATGGCACTTCTACTATTTATTATTGATATACTTTCAGTATAAAGGAAATTGCACTTGGGGGAATTCGTCTAGTATCTTATAAATGTTGATTTTTTTTTTGCCTTAAATAAATTGCCGTGTCATTCTGAAGTTTGCTTTCCTAATTTTCTATGTTACATTTTGGTGGAGATGCTGGGTAGATTAGGAAAGACAAACTGAAGATCGCTGAGAAGACCCGGCGACCTTTGGTGCTGTGATCTATATTTTCCAAGACTGGCTCCAGGATTCCACCGCCGTGTCAAAGTCAAGGCTTCCCTACAAGATCATGTCCTTATTGACGATAGGACGCCGATTGTTTCCAATTGTTTCTGTAATAGAACCAAAAATAAAAGTCAAATGTATAAATATAAGTTATGTAAAACAAATATTTCTTTGACCGTTTTAGTAAAAAATAAATAGCTTTAAAGTACAATAAATGTATTAGTTCAACACAATATTAAAAAAATCACAAATATAAAAGGGTTATAGGTCTAAATATATTAAATAGCTGATACAAAAAAAAAAAGCCCAAACTTATCAAGAAAAAGAGTAATAATGGATGTTGAGAGAGAATTGTCTTTTGTTTGTAGAAATATTTATAACCCAGGGAGCGCAGAACGCCAACTACCCGGGGAGTCCAGCTCACCAGTATGGACTAGTGTTGAGCGCTTTTACTCGCGTCCTGTTTTGATTGCTGAGTTGAATCAGTTGACTAGGAAGTTCCATGCTGAGGTTGAGTCTGGAAATCTGACCATAGACGTAGGATTGAGGTGGGTCAGTCCAAGCAGGATAGCTGTTTGCATCCTATGTCTCAGAAATGCTAAACAGCTGAAGAGGAGATGAGAGAGAGAGAGAGAGACTTATAACCCAGGTTCCTGGAGCGCAGAACGCCAACTACCCGGGAAGTCCAGCTCACTGGTATGGACAATTGCTAAGCCTTTTACTCGCGTCCTGTTTTGATTGCTGAGCTGAACCAGTTGACCAGAAATTTCCATGCTGAGGTTGAGTCTGGGAGGCTGGCCATAGATCTAGGATTGAGGTGGATCAGTCCAAGCAGGATAGCTGTTTGTATCCTATGTCTCAGGAATGCTGGACAGCTAATTTACAATGTTTACGTTTCGTAACTAAATAAAATTAAGTAAATAAAAAGGTATCAATTATGAGATAATTTTTTATTTAATTAATAAAAAATTTAAATAGCTAAGTTTTACATATTTTGATACTACGTGCAAAATATTCTAATCTTGTTTAACATAAGTGTTTAAAATTTGGTTAAAATTAATGCATTCTAACGGAATTTTTAGCAAAGCCCATTTATGAAATTTCGCATAGATTATATTAAATATAAAATTTTAATGCATCGGGTAATGTTCTTTTGCAAAATGTCGAACAGGCCTGCTAGGCAAAATGTAAAATATTAGCTTTAAAAACTTAGTGGCATTAATCAATTAATATTGTAACACAGTATTTATTAAATTTATTATTTTTTATTAACAGGGTGGTCATTTTTATTTTTATATTTTGCTACTCTGTAAATTTTCCTCGTGGCTTATCTTTTGTTTACCATTAATAGTTTGTTCTTGCCTTAAATAAAATTGCTGTCTCATCCCGAAGTTGGTCTTTCCTAATTTTCCACGTGGCAATATTAATACTAATTTTAACGCACAGCTTTATAAAATTACATATAATTCAAAATTATACAAACATATCCTTTACTGCTGTGAATGAAATTGTGTAAAATGAAACTATTATAAAATGGATAATTCACTCCTTACTGTATTACAAACTAAGATTGCAGAGTGAAGTTGGGGGAAGATGGATGGACTCCAGATGTGGGGGATGGCCATGTGTGAGGGAACAGGGGCCAAAAACGGTATTCCATTGTGGGGAGAACAGACAGTCTGGCCAAATCTGCTGTAGGAGAAGAAGCGGAAAGTTGTCTCCGGGCGTGTGGCCGTGTGAATTAACCAGGAAGATGGTTCCAAGAAGAACGAGAAGAATCCTTCATGTGACGGACAATTAGAGCATTTACTATATATAATTATTGCTCGAATTCACGGTCTTCTTTTTGGTTTATATAAATTCTACAAAGCCGCAGTCACCGTTCGGAGGAGATTAATAGAATCGCCGAATGCCGTGGTTCATTTGGATGAGGAAAGTGAAGACTAGAACGCGGCTGATTCCACACTAGCCTGTTCAGTGATTCGCTAACCATGACGTATGCACGAAGGAACGTGTGGCCATTGAACCTGCGTCGGACCTGGAGGCTGTTGTAGGATGCTGCGCTGCCTGGAGTATAGGAGTTGCATCTATGCTTCCTTTCTTCCTGTGGTGAATCTGTATAAGACCGATGGTCTTAATAAAGCTTTGTGTGTGTATATAATTATCGATCACCCTTAAAGTTCTTGCAATAAAGTATTCCGCACTAAGATGTATCCATAACGAACCTGTTGAGAATTCAGGTACAAGAATCTTCACGCCAGGCGGCGCCAGTGTGGCGGTGGGAACCAGCCGAGACTGCAAGACGGTAGTTGAGTTTCGGTTTTTGATGCGCGGGGGCGGACTATCTCCGCTTCAGTGTGTGTGTGTGTGTGTTCTCCTTACATTCTGACACCGGATTTCAAATAAAACCGGTACCAAGGGATCTCCGACGACTCCGGTGGATTATTTAGCAACACAACGGGCACATCACAACACAACCCATATTGTCTTCCTAGAAACCTTGTTCACAAACAACGAACACTTGAAAGCGTGGTAACACTATATATGTGAAGAAATGTCGGGTAATCGTTTCACAAAACACTGATGCGAAATTCGGTAGAAGAATTCGCAGTGATGTTTCTTTTGTGTAGGCTGTTGCAAGGATTTAAATCAGATCACTAAATAGCAGAATGGAGAGGGTAAAAGTCTCCTTCAAACTAACTTTATTCAAAACATCTTAAGAGGATAGAGGAAAACACCCAACTGGGCGGTAGCAGACCAGGCCGTGTTCTCCTCTGTCCTCTTAAGATGTTTTAAATAAAGTTAGTTTGAAGGAGACTTTTACCCTCTCCTTTCTGCCATTTAGTGATCTGATTTAAATCCTTGCAACAGCCCATAAAAAAATCATCACTGCGAATTCTTCTACCGAATTTCGCATCAGTGTTTTGTGAAACGATTACCCGACATTTCTTCACAAAGTGGCGTCCCCGCGGGTGGGCTTCTGACAAGTCAAGATCAAGTGGATTGAACGGTGGAGTACAAGTCAAGACTCAAGATAAGTACCTTTTGTTTTACCTTCTGTTTATAGCTTATTTTGAAAAATGGAAATTTCAAAAAGGCATAGAAATTTACTTAGAAAGCGACTAAATCGCATCTTGAAGACGACAGAAGAGTTTCTGTCAAGTACTCCACCAATACCTGAAGAGGGCATTGAAAATAATAGAAAAGTCATTGAAGAGACTCATAGTGAGCTTCTTGTGATCCAAGGCAAGATAATAGACTTCATGCTAACTTCAGACGTTAGCGAAGAGGAACTAGAGCACGACGATGAGGAAGCCTTGGAATATACCTTCAGATATAGGAAGATATAAAAAAATGTCAGGCTCTTGTTAAACCTAAGGTCGCTGCGTCTAGTTCTACGACCAGTGAAGTGAGCTTCGTTTCTAGCTCACACCATTGAATTAAAACTACCCAGGATCTCGGACTATCTCCCATTGGCCAGGAATCACTTAAACATGTGGTGTTTGGAGGCCATATTAGTGAAAGTGTCAACCAAGAATACAGAGTCACTTTGGGTCATGCATCAGGGAATTTTTAAATGGTCGCGAAGCCTTTTGATCAACAAAATATCTGTGGTAACTTACCAAAACTGAGCCGCGGGCCATGGATGAAAGAACTCAAAGCTCGCAGAATCTGGGTTCCTTATATTGAAAAGAATGACAAGGAAATGGAAATACTTCTAGGATGCGTTGTGTTGGGATTTATTTTCATGATGAAATCTTGTATGATGTCAAATAACTTGACTGCGTCGCAGACGCGTTTTGGATGGACTTCAATGGGAGAATGTCAGCCAGGTAGTGACGTTTCACTCGCTCATCATGTTACAACGATGACAATTTCGGAGAGCAGTATAACCAATCTGTGGAATCTCGATGTTCTTGGCACTATGGATCCTATTGAGGTTAAACAGAGAGATCAGAGAAGCTCACTGGCGCACCAACATTTTCTAAAAACAGTCCAACATTCTGTTTCTGGAAGATATGATGTTTCCCTCCCTTGGACTGTAGAGAAAGCTAATATCGCGGACAACAGGGAGATTGCTATGAAGAGATTAGAACAGACAACTAAGAAATTAATCTCTTTGAATCTTTATGAGGACTATGATGATATTTTCCGAGGCTGGTTGGATGATGGGATAATTGAGAGAGTCCCAGCTGAACAACACGACGCTGAGACCTTCTACCTGCCTCATCGTCCTGTGGTGAAACTCTCCAGTGGGACTACGCCTATCAAGCCTGTTTTTGATGCTCCTAGCAAGGTCTATATATCCTCATCTTCAAATGACTGTCTTGAAAAAGGACCTAACATGATCTCGATGATTTCCAACCTTTTGCTAAGGGTTATAAATGACAAAGTTGAAGTACATATGATGGCGGTTAAGTCTCGAGTCGCGCCTCTCAAGAAACCCACGATACCAAAACTTGAACCTTTAGCCTGTGTTGAAGGAGCGCGGATAAACAAGATGATCTCTGAATTTCTAGATTTGAAAAGTATCACAAATGTATTCAAGTCTGATGCCACAACAGCCCTCGCTTGGATAAAGCGCGATGACCAGTTGGGTACCTTCGTCGGGAATCGCGTGAAAGAGAAAAGCATAGTTAGTGATCCAGGAGATTGGAGATATGTTCCTAGCGAGTGCAATCGAGCTGATTTACCCTCCAGAGGATGCAGCCTCTCCCAACTGTTACAGTCTAGATGGTGGGAGGGCCCTTCCTGGTTAAAACTCTCCGAAGAATATTGGCCTTCCAGGTATAAAGACCTGAATGAAGAAGAAATCTGTGCGGAAAGAAAGAAAATTGCTGTTGTGACAACAGTTAAGAGTACCGATCATTGGTACATGAAATATTTCTCCTCGTTCATAAAAAAATGTGCGGATGATGGCGTGGATTGGAAGATTCATCAACAAACTCCAGTCTTCAACAAAAGTAAAGGGCGAACTTTCTGTGAAGGAGATCGATGAAGCGGAGCTGGCGCTTTTGAAATTAGTTCAGGCCGAGTGTTTCCCTAGCCACTCTATACCTGGCCTGAAGATATTTGACGTAGAAGGAATCCTGCGTGTGAAAACAAAATTAATTTACAGCAGCGACGAATTTGGCTTCCGTTTGTCAGTACTATTACATGGGACTCATCCGTTGATTGAACAAATGATAAGTGATTCACACGTTGTGAATTGCCACGCGGGTGCACAATTTTTGATGAACAAACTTCGGGAAAAATATTGGATAGTAAAAGCTAGACAGACCATTAAGAAAATAGTGAGAAGATGTGTCACATGTCGCCGCTTCTCCGCTAAACCCGTTGTGGTGGAAGACGCTCCATTACCTGCCACTCGAGTACATAACGCCAAGGTATTCGAGGTGGTAGGGATTGATCTGGCGGGCCCGCTCTATCTGAAAGATCGGACCAAGACCTGGGTTGTTCTCTTCACCTGTGCTGTGTACCGCTGTGTACATTTGGAACTGGTAATATCTCTCAGCACAGAAGATTTCCAAATGGCCCTGGAGAGATTCATCAAGAGACGAGGACGTCCATCCACCATCTTCAGCGACAACGGAACAAATTCAGTAGGAGCCAATAACTTCTTTAAACAGATTGAATGGGAACGCGTTTCTAGCGACGGGAAAGTGAAGCGTATTGAATGGAAATTCATCCCGCCCACTGCTGCCTGGTGGGGTGGATGGTGGGAGAGATTGATTCGTTCCCTCAAAGATATACTGAAAAGAATGCTCGGAACATCAACATTGACATATCAACAATTGATGACCCTCATGCAGAGGCAGTGATGAATGGAAGGCCCATGACTTAGGTCAGCGACGATCCGAATGATCTTGTGACAATATCACCTTCCATGTTTCTACAAGAACAGACAGATGTCGAGTTTCCCGAATGCCAGAATATGGGATCTAATCCAACGACCCAAAAACTGCGCTATTTGAACAAGCTGAGGGAGGAATTGAAATCACGATTCAGGAAGGAATATTTGTCCCTCCTGGTCCAGAGAAACAGACGCATTTACAATCCAAAACTCCAGGCTGGGGATGTTGTCCTTGTTGGTATGGACAATAAAAAGCGTAACTTCTGGCCATTAGCAGTGATCGAGGAGACATCATTTGGAAGAGATGGAGTGAATATATTAGTGAAGGTGAAAACCGCAGTAGGAACCTTCCTAAGACCTATTCAGAAAATATATCCCTTGGAAATATCATCAACAGCATCTTCTTCGCGTTTGCTGAACGATAAAGAGAAAAGTGCAAATATTCAGACTAGATCGGGAAGAACCGTTTGTATGCCCAACCGATTTAACGATTATTATTTTTTTCCTATTGTGCCTAGAGGAAAACAGGTGTGAGTATGTGGAATAATGGAGATCCACTTCCGGACGTCGTTCAGACGGCTCGGGTGACTGTAAACAAACAAGCCCCGGCGGCGCAAGCCGCCAACAAAGGACCAGAACACGGCCTGGTTTGCTACCGCCCAGTTGGGTGTTTTCCTCTGTCCTCTTAAGATGTTTTGAATAAAGTTAGTTTTGAAGGAGCTTTTACCTTCTCCTTTATGCTATTTAGTGATCTGATTTAAATCCTTGCAACAGCCCACAAAAGAATCATCACTGCGAATTCTTCTACCGAATTTCGCATCAGTGTTATGTGAAACGATTACCCGACTTTTCTACACAATATATTTAAATTGAAATAAAATAGTACAAATGTGATATTGTACTTGGATAAGGTGCATAAATTATGAAAAAAAAGGCATCTCCTTATCGTGCAACTGAAAGTTTATGATGGCTTGCGCCATCTATCGGAATAAATATAAACTATTCTCGTTAATTTTTAATTATTCCAGAATTAGCCAAATACCCATTCTTGACTAATCAAGAAAAGCTAACCACTTACGCGTTTCGGACTGTTGGCCTTCATCAGCGTGGTGCAAGCTGAATGCAAGCAAGAATGGGTATTTGGCCAATTTTGGAATAATTAAAAATCAACGAGAATAGTTGATATTTATTCCGATAGATGGCGCAAGCCATCAGCAACTTTCAGTTGCACGATAAGGAAATGCCTTTTTTCATACAATATATATTTAAATATATTATAAACAATATTGTAGCGTAGAAATCAAGCCTTGAAATATCCTAAGATGTAAAAAAATTTATTGATGACGTCACAGCGACGAGTCGACAATTATTAACAATTCAGCAAAACTATCTACAGCTAGGGAATCTTAAGCAAGCAAGCACAAAGAAATACTTTAAAGATTATTTTACAAATACAGAATAATATATATTTTATAATCTGTTGAATATTTTCATTGAATAATATTAAATTAAATAATAAAATATTTCTTCGCCACATAGCCTCCTCCTATAAAGAGCATCGACCTGATGCTCAGAAGGAGACTTACATCCTCAGTCTCAAGGCTCGAGAACGGGTGATAGGGCCTGAGATCTCTTCGCGGGTCTGTGGTTGTTGTGTTCGTTCAGTGGGGATGTCTTCCTCCTGGAAGTTTGTCGAATCATCTTCTGAGTCCTCTTCTAGGTGGTCCTCCTGGTCCTCTGGGTTTAAATATGATTTCATCCTACAAATGTGAACTAAATCTTTTGTTTTACGACGACCTTGCTGGTTTCCGAATGTTTCAACTTCATAGGTCACATCAGATATTTTTCGGGTTTCTTTGTATGGGCCGAAGTAGCGTCTCATTAGTTTTTCCGAATATCCCACTTTACGCACAGGGATAAAGATCCATACAAGATCTCCAGGCTGATAAATTATATTTCTGTGACGGGCGTCATAGAGATGTTTATTGCTATCTTGAGATCTCATGGAGTGGATACGTGCCTGTTTTCGTGCTTCTTCGGCTCTTGCCCCTAGAGTTTGGATGAAATCGTCGTCTTCTGGCAATAACTTGGGGAATAACACGTCCAATGGAGTCTCGGCTTCACGCCCGTGTACAAGGAGAAATGGGGTGAACCCAGTAAGGCTCTTGTTTTGCTATGTTGTATGCAAATGTAACGAATGGAAGAATGCTGTCCCAATCTTTCTGGTTGACATCTACATACATGGATAGCATATCTGTTAGGGTCTTATTCAACCTCTCCGTGAGTCTGTTTGTCTGGGGGTGATAGGCGGTCGTCTTCCGATGGGTTATTCTGCACTGGTTGTTCAGATCACTTATCATTGAAGATGTGAAGTTCCTTCCTCTATCCGTGATTAATTCCCTCGACACGCCGTGCTTTAAGATGACATCTTCAATGAAGAATTTGGCAACTTCCATGGATTCACTTGTAGGTAGGACTTTAGTTATCGCATATTTCGTTAGGTAGTCCGTACATACAATAATCCAACGGTTGCCACCTTCTGATGTTGGAAATCTCCCCAGGAGATCCATTCCTACCTTTTCAAAGGCAACTTCAGAAACAGGTATTGGCTGTAAGTGCCCTGAGGGGAGTTGGGGCTGATGTTTACGCCTCTGACAATCTGAACAGTGTGCCACATACCTTCTAACCGTTCTATACATTTCGAGCCAGTAATATTTTTTCTTATTCGGTCATAGGTTTTAGTAAAACCGAGGTGACCAGCCGTGGGTGAATCATGGAAATATTTCAGTAATTCCTGCCTTAAATAAGAGGAACCACCAAAAGCCATGGTTTCCCCATTGGATCATATTTTTTTCTGTAGAGCGTGTTATCGATTTTTACAAAGGAATTATTAGGAGTACTTTGTAATTGGTCAGCGATTTTTCTAAGAGCTTGATCATTCATCTGCTCTTCGCTAAAGTTCTGCAAAGTCACTATGCTTGGAATATCTTCCTCCATATCTTCACTGTATTCTAATGGACTTCTTGATAAGCAGTCTGCGTCCTGATGTTTCCTTCCGCTTTTATACACGACAGTGACGTCAAACTCTTGCAGCCGAAGTGCCCATCTTGCACAAAGAGTGGTGGTCTGCAACAATAGTGAACGGCTGTCCAAAGACATATGGTCGGAATTTATTGATAGCCCAAATGATGGCAAGGCATTCCCTTTCTGTGGTTGAATAATTTTTTCTGCCTTATTTAAGGTTCTGGATGCAAAAGCAATGGCTCTTTCCTTTCCCTTTTGTATCTGCACTAATACTGCTCCTATTCCGTAGTTGCTTGCGTCAGTGTGTATTTCGGTTAGGGATGAGTGATCAAAATGTCCAAGAGCGGGTTCGGAAATTAACGCTGACTTGAGAGCTTCAAATGCATTTTGCTCTTCCTGGTTCCAATTAAATGCTGCGTCTTTCTTCAAAAAGTCATTCAAGGGTTGGGCTACGTGGGCATAATTGGGTATGAAGCGGCGGTAGTAGGATGAAAGGCCAAGAAAACTGCTAACTTCCTTCAATGACCTTGGCGTAGCGAAGTCGCCTACTGCTCGAATCTTTTCTTGGTCGGGACGAATTCCATTTTCACTCACCTCATGTCCAAGAACCGTGATAGTTTTTGCACCAAACTTGCATTTCTTGGAATTGAGACATAATCTGGCTTTCTTAAGGCAATTTAATACAAGTTGAAGGCGTCTTAGATGTTCTTCAAAGTCATCTGAAAAAACGATGATGTCGTCGAGGTAACACAAGCAAATGGTCCACTTAAGACCCTTCAGAAGATTATCTATCAATTGTTCGAAGGTAACTGGATCATTACATAACCCAAATGGCATTACTTTGAACTCGTACAGTCCATCTGGAGTTATAAATGCTGTCTTCTCACGGTCCGATTCTTCTACGTCGATTTGCCAGTAGCCTGATTGGAGGTCCATGGAAGAATAAAATCTAGCCCCGCGTAAGCAGTCTAACGTGTCGTCGATCCTTGGGAGAGGGTAGACATCCTTTTTTTTTATTTTGTTAAGGCGGCGGTTATCGACGCAGAATCTTCAGCTTCCATCCTTTTTTCTTATCAATACTACAGGTGAGGCCCACGGACTTTCAGAGGGCTGAATGATGTCAAGTTTTTCCATCTTGTTTACCTCTCATCCTGAATAATTTGGCGTTCTCTTGGTGCAACTCGGGAAGATCTTTGTTTGGTCGGTAGGTGGTCTCCAGTGTTAATTCGGTGTTTAACATTGACGTCTTGAATTGTTTTCTTTTACTAAATTCGAAAATATCCGTATAGTTTTTTAACAAATTTCTTATTTTTTCTTTTTTTAGATTCATCAAGTGAATCATCTATAAAAAATTCCGAGATTTTTGGGTCTTCAGAATATTCCGCCTCTGTTTCAACTTGGTTACAATCAGCTAGAGTACATAGTTGACTATCTTCGATGACAACACTATCGGCTACATGCATCCCCTGTGGGATTAGGTTCGGATATGGACTCCAATTCACCCCCCAAAGTTTACCTCGGTTACTGGTAAGTGAAATGATAGAGGAGGGAGACGTTAGTTCTCTTTCCAGCAATAGCTCTTTTCGACATTCTGCCACCACAATTGCGTCATTAGGAATGTCACGACTTGCTACTTCTATTAACTGAATAGAGGCGGGTTCGATTTTATATTCCAATTCCGAGTAGAGAGGTGAGCTGTTCTTAGGGGTATTCTCAAAAAGACATTTTTCTAAGAAGAGTGTGTCGTCAGCTGAATCAATTATCGCCCTAGATAACTTCAAAAGGTCCCAACCAAGAATAACTTCGTGACTACAGTCTTCCATAACGACAAATTCAAAGCTTTCCTGTAGTCCATTCAAGTCCAGTTTCAGTGTGCAGCGTCCTTTTGGTCTTACAATTTTACCGTTAGCTACTCGTAATGTGACGTCAGTTTCGGCAAAGATTATTTTTCTTAGTTTGAGTCTGAACCTCTCAGAAATGACAGAATATGAGGCTCCTGAGTCGACGAGGGCACGCTTCATTTTCCCTTCTATTTTAATGTATATGTAATTTTCTTTTAATTCTAATGTAGTCGATAAGGGAGGATTTATAAATTTTGCGGCCTTACCTCCAAAGTAGGACGCATCTTCTAGTTTTCCTGACGGGAACGGCGAGGCGACTGGCTGGGTCTTCTATCAGGAGACGAATGTTGTCCTTTTCGGCCAGTGTAAGGAGAGGGGCTTCGGTAGCGGCGTATATTTTCCCTTGGCAGGTCGTCGTTGGGCTCTTGGCTGCTCCGAAAATTATAGAATGTTCTAGGCTCTTGCCTATCTCTCTGTTTGTAATTCCAAGTTTGTCTTTCTTCATATTCTCTCCTCCTGTCACGGCAGTAGCGCACGACGTGGCCAGGGCGTTCGCAGTGGAAACAGATTGGCTTACCTTCAGTGGTTCGCCATTCGTTGGTATCGCGTCTTCCGTTTACTTGTTTCGGGTGCTGCGGTCTAGGTTGGAAATTTCTGGGCTGAAACTCGTACCTAGGGCTTGGTAATGGCCTTGGCGCTCTATTTTGAGGGAAACTTCTAGAAATTGGCGCAATGGTTTTTTTCAATATCTTGCTGCACCATATGTTCAATTGCAGCAATTTCTGGTTCTTCTCGAGGAGAGGCTAATGCTCGCTGTACCTCCTCGCGAACCATTTGCCTAATCATAGATGACAGATCTGCCCTGTCATCATGATCACTGAGAGACGCCACATTTGGTAGTCGCTCGTACCTGGTTGGGGTCACTCGCTTACAATGTAGCGCTTCAATGCGGCGACACTCGGTGACGAATTGTTCAGTGGTATGTGTATCTCTTGGGAGAAGTGCCTGGTAGAGCTCCTCTGCTATCCCTTTCATCAAATGGGATATTTTATATTCCTCATTTATATGAGGGTCTACCTCTTTGCAGAGGCGCAGGACGTCTTGAATATAAAATTCGGTGCTTTCGCCTTTTAATTGTGCGCGAGTTTTTAAGGTTTTCTCTTTGTAACCTCAAGTTTTCGTTTTTTCCGAAAACTGATTTTAACTGGGACATTAACTCCGTCCATGTCAGGATGTTCTCCTCATTGTTCTTAAACCATTTGAGAGCAGTGCCGGTCAAATAAAAGTAAGCGTTGGCGAGACAAAGGGTTTCATCCCATTGGTTATGCTTCGCCACACGTTCGTACTTTTTCAACCAGTTATGGGGATCTTCAGCACCCTCACCAGAGAACATTGAGGGTTTTCTAGGTAAATGTTGTATAAAAAATGACCCTAGCTGATTTGTTGCTTCTTTCTTGATGTTCATGGTTGTTTCTTCTTGCTCAACCAAATCAAATTTACGTTTTTTTCTGAATGGGTATCGATCCAGCTTCTTCACCAGTTGTAGCGTATAAATCAAGCCTTGAAATATCTTAAGATGTAAAAGTGTTTATTGATGACGTCACAGCGACGAGTCGACAATTATTAACAAGTCAGCAAAACTATCTACAGCTAGGGAATCTTAAGCATGCAAGCAAAGAAATATTTTAAAGATGATTTTACAAATACAGAGTAATATAAATTTTTATAATCTGTTGAATATTTTCATTGAATAATATTAAATTAAATAATAAAATATTTCTTCGCCACAATATTTTTAATAACACTGATAGACAAAACTTAAGGAAGTTGTAACTTATAGCATACTAGTAGAAAAGCCCGTCCAAGGACGGCTAGAGCAGGTGGATTCCTAATTCTATTTCTCACATTCCTTTTTGATACTTAATAATATGTAATCGGAAGCGTTCGAGGTAAAAGGTAAATATGTTAACTTTTCTATTAGTTAAAATGATATTTTATATATTTTATAATTTTTCAAATCGACATCAAAATTGTTATTATAATTCAAAAAGAACTGAGCCAGAGATGAAAAAAATATATTCGCAGTTTTTTTGTTACCAAACAAACCAAATATGACGATAAATATCGAATATAAAGTTATAAGTCAAAAACAATTGAGCTATATATTAATTAATATAATAAAGAGAAACGGTCATTCTTTTTTCTTTATATATATAGGTTTTGCAACTTTAAGACATTTATAAGAGACAACAATAAAAAACAATAATATAAGACAGCACAATTTAATTTTTTTTACTTTAACAACATTTTCATTTTTAGATTTTCTTTGAAACTCTAACATCAATATGTTTTCTTTATTGAAAAACCTTAATTGGAAATAACATTTGTTCGTGTTCGTTTAAAAAAAAGAAAAATAAAGGGTGATCGACTGAAAGGAAAAACAATGGGGGAAATAAATGCACAGAAACACAGTATAACAAAAGGATTTATTTCAAAGATTAAAAACAAAAGGGATAAAAACTATTATACTTATATAAAGAATTAATGGTAAAAAAACAAGAAAAAAGGTTAAGCTAAATTATACTTATATCTATAGAATTATGTATAAAAAAATAAACAAGGTTAAGCAAAAAAGAAAGTAAAAAAATTAACTAATCTCAGGGAAGGGAGATAAAAATAAATGGCGGGGGGGGTGTCGAGCGTTTGTTTACACAGTACCTCTGGTGTGGCAGCACCGTCGCAGGCTTGGCTTGTCTTGTGCGATGTCCAATTGTCACGACTCGTTGGTTGTCTAAGTGTCTTTTTCCGTCCTCAAGTGGCTGCTTGAGGGATCCTCCAAGATGTCTTTCCGTCCACGAGACTCTGCTTGTGGGATATGTCTTCTTAGACTTCTTTCCGTCCACGAGACTCTGCTTGTGGGGTATTTCTTTGGCGCGTCTGCCCCAAGGCAAGGGAACTCAACTGTCCGCCAGATCCGCTGCTAAGAACTGATGAAAGATGCAATATGACGCCCCCGTCGTCCCTCAGAACAACCAATCACATCGCGGTGTCCACGTGATTTTGCCTCCCCGCTGCTGACCTTTGCCCCCTCGTCTCAGCTGGGGCTATCTATAGATATAGATGTCTTGCTCGTTGTCTCCCTTCACCTAAGACCTTCTTTCTATGTACAAAGTAAAAGAACGGTAAAATAGTTTTAACATTCTCCCACATAATTTTGCTCCGAAAGAAGCCAAAATTAAGTATAAGACAAAAGAGCATATATATACACACAAGAGTAGCTATGCCTATTGCATTACATAAAATACACATAAAATAATACACATAAGAGTAGATATGCCTATTACATCACATAAAATACACATAAAAGAATACACATATTACACCTTTTTTTTTCTACAGGTACTTTCACTAGTCCTTCGAGTCATACCTTGAAGGCTTTCTGATTACCCTACCATATCTATTTCTAGAGTCCCTGGATTCAATATTGGGCCTATTTCCTAAAAATGCTTCAGATTGGGGTTCGGTATTTGAATTGTCCATTAGAATCGTCTTAACATTCGAGGATATTTCAAGAGGGTGTAAGCGTTGTAGAGCCCTGATCAAGGTTCCTGTGGATGTTTTAACATGGGCCACTCTCACTATTCCATCTTTTCCTGGTATGAGATTTACTATTCGCCCTTTAGGCCAAAACATTCTTTTAAGATTTTCTTGCCCGATCAGTACAACGTCTCCTACTTTCAACTGTCTTCTATCAATATTTTCGGATTTCTGAATCAGCGCGCCTAAATATTCCTTTAAGAATCTCTGCTTCAATTCTCTCTTCAGTTGACCTAACTCTCTGTATCTAGTGTGCAACATTTCTGGCTTTAAATTTTCAAATTCAGGAAAGCTAGACTCTGGACCATTTTGTAAAAACTCATTAGGAGTTAACGGTTTTAGATCATTGTCGTCTTCAGAGACATAAGTGAGGGTTCGATTATTAATGATAGATTCGATTTCACAAAGGGCAGTCTGCAGTTGTACATATTTCAGCTTCCTGTGACCTAGCATCTTTATCAACATTTCCTTTATTGTCCTAACCATTCTTTCCCAAAATCCTCCCCACCAAGGAGCAGAAGGAGGGATAAAAATCCATTGTATCCTTTTAATTGAGGTTTCCCTTTCAATTCTAGTCCAATCCAATCTCTTGAATATTCTATTAAGTTTTGCGAAATTGGTGCCATTGTCGCTATATATTTTCTCGGGGCGCCCTCTCCGACAAATAAACCTATGGAGGGCCATCATGAAGACTCCTGTCTCTAAACTCTTCACCAACTCCAGATGAATAGCGCGATAGACGGCGCAAGTAAAGGCGGCTACCCACACTTTCCCACCTTCTTTCAAATGAAGAGGGCCTAATAAATCAACTCCTGTAACTTGGAAGGGTTTGCCCAGTCCAATTCTGTTTTCTGGCAAAGCTGCCATTGGTCTTTGCAGAGACTTTTCTTTAATGCACTTACTGATAATTTTCTTTATCGTTTTCCTTCCCCTGATTATCCAAAATTTCTCTCTCAGCTTTGATAAAATGAATTGCACGCCTACATGTCCATTCTTCAGGTGCACCTCCCATATAAGTTGCTCTACGAAGGGATGGTCGCCTGGTAGAATGATAGGAGTTTTAAATTCTTCTGGGACCTGTCCATGTAAAAGTTTGCTTTCTACACACCAAAGTCCGTCAGTGTTTTTTAATATTTTAAAACTCTTGGTTGCATTCGATTTCTCTATGGAGACTTTCTCCTGAATCATTCGGATAAGCTTTTTTTCTGCCAAGTCTAATTCTGAAACTTTCAAAGGTCCTGTTTCAGTTGACTGTTTTTTAAGTTTCCCTAAAAATCTTAAAACATAGGACATTACCCTTATGTTGAGAGAGTAATTAGACCTCCTTGTCAGTAACCAGTCTTTATAATCGATGTTCAAATTAATGTTGGTTTTCATAATGCTTTCTTCAACATTTATTTCTTTTGGATTTATCGAGAACTCTGAATTGGGCCAGAATTCTTTAGGTTTTTTCAACCATTCGGGGCCCTCCCACCATCTGCTTTGCACAAACTGGCTTGGAGGGCAACCTCGAGACAGAAGATCGGCCGGGTTCAACTGACTAGGAACGAACCTCCAATCGTTCAAATTGGTAGTGGCCTGTATTTCTCTGACTCGGTTTCTCACGAAAACTCTCCACTCAATTTCTTTCTTTATCCAACTTAGCGCGGTAGTAGAGTCAGACCAAAGAGTTGTTTCACATTTTCTCTTCAAGGCAGCTTGGATTGCATTGGCTAGTCTAGCTCCTAGTACCATGGCCATTAATTCCAAGCGAGGGATCGTAATACTCTTCATAGGAGCTAATCTGACTTTGCTCCAAATCAAAGTTAGAGTATTTTCTCGTCCCGTTTCGCTCCGTAAATAGGCTACAGCTCCATAGCCTATTTGACTAGCGTCACAAAAGATATGAACTTCTGTAGGGAAAATGAGATCAGTCCACATATATCTCGGTATCTTTATTAACTCTATGCATTTTATTTGATCCAACCAGGTTCGAAATTCCTGGGCCATACTTTCGGGTAGTGGTGTATCCCAACCTAGTTTCAGTCCCCATGATCGCTGCAGTAACAACTTTGGTGGCAAGAATACTGGAGCGCAAAATCCAAGTGGATCAAATATCCGCTGAACCATGGACAGTACCAACCTTTTCGTTAATTTGGGTTGAATACTCAAATTGTCAGGGAGTTCGCATTTTAATGAATCTTCCATTTTATTCCAAACAACACCCAATATTTTTGTACAAGTCCCCTTTTAAGGGTTTTCCTCCAGAGAATATTCCCACTCTCGTAAGTCCATTTTAGCCCTGTCCATAATTTCAATTGCGGCCTTTTGAAATTCCTGCACTTCCTGCTTTGTTTCCAGCGAGGTAATACAATTGTCCATGTAGAAGGATTGAGCTAAAATCTTTGCCCATTGAACAAGTGGGCCTCTTATTGATTGAAGATGGTATTCTATTACGGCGTTCAGCACAAAAGGACTACAGTTTAAGCCAAATACAAGTCTCTTATGCCTGTAAGCTATTAGTTCTCTATCGCTCTCCTTTTCCCACCAAAGGAATCTAAGGTAGTTCCGTTCAGATTCTTCAATCGCCACCATCTGGAATGCTTTTCTTATATCTGCCGTGACTCCAAATTTATTTTCCCGAAATCTTATCATCATTTCAGGGATTCTTTCCAATAAATTCGGTCCCTTTTCTAAACATTGATTCAAAGATAGTCCATTATGACCTAGACAAGAAGCATCGAAAACCGGACGTATGGGCGTCGTTTTAGATTCCATCTTGTACACAGGGCGGTGAGGTAAATAGTAGCCTCTTCTCTCGAGAGGATTTTCCTCGACTCTTTCAATGAGTCCTTCAGTCAGCCAGTCTCTAAAGATCTGACTATATTCGGTCAACTTATTCTGTGAGGTCATTTTCTTAGTGCTTATATCTAACCTTTTTATCGCTATGTCAAGATTGCTGGGGATTGACTCCTTTTCTACCTTCCAAGGTAGACCTACAGAATATCTCTGATCACTTTGTCTTTGAATTTTTTTATAAACTTCTCTTTTATTTCCTGATATCTGGTCTCTTTGGAGCAAGTTTCAACAGGATCCCTAATGCCTAGTACTTCTAGATCCCACAAATCCTTTAAATCGCATCGCGTTGTTAGCAGATTCAAAGTCTGCTGCACATTGTCATTGCTATCAATAATTGGCGAATTGCCCATTAGTGTCCAACCTAATTTCGTTTCCACCGCAGTTAAATCTGCTTCAACTTGAACTATTTTTCCTGTCAAAATCATACCTAGATAGTTAGCACCAATCAATATGTCAATCTCTTGTCCTTTAAAATTGTCCTGAGACAATATTATGCCCTTAATCTTCAATTTTTCTAACCAGTCCCCTTTTGGCAAAGGTGGTATGGCGTCGCAAATTTTACGTTGATCCAGCGCCTCAATATGGATCACATCTCTTTTATTACCTAAATTCTCTAATTCTAACATAAATTTACCGTGCTTTTCTTCACCAATCTTATTACCTCCAAAAAGACTTTTAGCTATGGTTATTTCGCCTTTTCTTTCTATTCCTATACTCCAGACTAACGACTGTTTGATATACGAAAACTGACTTCCACTGTCGAGGAGAATTCTAACCCTTCTAGAGGCATTTGGGCCTCTTAACAGTGCTACCGTGGTCATCAGCAAGACCTGACCTGTGCAGGCTTGACTAGAAAGCGATGCAATGGGTTCAGGTGCATTTTCTTTTAGATTCTCTCTTCCCGGTTTCGTTAACCGGTTAGAAGAATTTCCTTCACATAAAACTTCCAAGTGGTTTCTCCCACAGTTTTTGCACTCCAATTGTTCTCGGCACTGACTCTGTATGTGTCCCTTTCTTAAGCATTTGAAACATAGATGGGCACTACGTATTTTATCATTTCTCTCTCCCGGAGACATTTTCATTATGGAACGGCATTGATGACTCGCATGATTTGTTCTTTCACAAAAGAAGCATTTTATATTAGTTCGCCCTCCGAACAGACTAGACACAGTGGCGGGTCTGAAATTGCTCCTTGTTCTGGTCCCATCATTGTAAGACCTTTTATAGGGTTCCTCCTGCTTAAAGCCTTTTTCCACAAATTTCAGCCGTTGAGCACTCCTTACTTCGGCTTTTAGAAAGTCCAATAATAACCTGAGCCTTTCTTGAGCTCCTCCAACCCCTTTATCTGACTCTTCCCGTTTTGCTAACTCCATACCATAACCTGAAGAAGGATGTCTGTGCCATATTTTCAAAATATCCGAAGGTAATGAAGACTCGACAAGAGGGTATAAAAAAATACCCGACAACTGGGGATCAATGCCCAATGTCTCTAACGACCGGAGGTGACTGCTCAGTTCGTCGTACAGACTGCTTAAATTTCTATTTTCTTTCTTTACATTAGATATAACCGAATTCAATAGACGTCTGACATATAGTTCTGTCAGTATATTCGGGTCACCGAATCGCTCCTGTAGAGCTTGTACTGCCAAAGCATAGTTGGCGCCTGTAACGGGATAGCTTGCTACAACACGATAGGCTTCTGAATTTGGTACAATTGCTTGACGCAAATATAAAAACCGGTCGCTATCGGATAAATTCTTATTTTCGTGAATTTTCGAAAACTGCGCCCACCAGGGCAACCAACCTTCCAGAGAGCCGTCATAGCTTTTTAGGGCTAACTCTGGTAATTTCACATTTATTACAGTGTCCTCGCTAGCAATCGGGATTGTTTCCTCTTTATCGGGATTCCGTAGTACACTGACTTTCTGTTGAATATCAAACTTTTCCTCTTCATATTTATCGCATTCTTGCCATTCCTTATCAATACTTTCCTCTGTAATCCCTTCTTTCACTACCAATAAAGCCTGATATTTTTCGTTTAGATCTACAAGTTTCGTGTAATAAGACTCTAGTCTATTAAACTTAGAATAAATATCATTCTTATCAATTTGAGACTTTTCAAATTCCCCATTTATTTCATTAATAATTCTAGTGAAAGTACCTCTTATGGCTTTTCTGCGCTTTTTAATTGCATCCACCTCCTCCATATTTCCTTTAAATCGATCACGTCCGGCTCACCAAAATGTTCGTGTTCGTTAAAAAAAAAGAAAAATAAAGGGTGATCGACTGAAAGGAAAAACAATGGGGGAAATAAATGCACAGAAACACAGTATAACAAAAGGATTTATTTCAAAGATTAAAAACAAAAGGGATAAAAACTATTATACTTATATAAAGAATTAATGGTAAAAAAAAAACAAGAAAAAAGGTTAAGCTAAATTATACTTATATCTATAGAATTACGTATAAAAAAATAAACAAGGTTAAGCAAAAAAGAAAGTGAAAAAATTAACTAATCTCAGGGAAGGGAGATAAAAATAAATGGCGGGGGGGTGTCGAGCGTTTGTTTACACAGTACCTCTGGTGTGGCAGCACCGTCGCAGGCTTGGCTTGTCTTGTGCGATGTCCAATTGTCACGACTCGTTGGTTGTCTAAGTGTCTTTTTCCGTCCTCAAGTGGCTGCTTGAGGGATCCTCCAAGATGTCTTTCCGTCCACGAGACTCTGCTTGTGGGATATGTCTTCTTAGACTTCTTTCCGTCCACGAGACTCTGCTTGTGGGGTATTTCTTTGGCGCGTCTGCCCCAAGGCAAGGGAACTCAACTGTCCGCCAGATCCGCTGCTAAGAACTGATGAAAGATGCAATATGACGCCCCCGTCGTCCCTCAGAACAACCAATCACATCGCGGTGTCCACGTGATTTTGCCTCCCCGCTGCTGACCTTTGCCCCCTCGTCTCAGCTGGGGCTATCTATAGATATAGATGTCTTGCTCGTTGTCTCCCTTCACCTAAGACCTTCTTTCTATGTACAAAGTAAAAGAACGGTAAAATAGTTTTAACAACATTATTCTTACTATTTTATTTAGTGTGTACTCTCAGTTGTACTCTCACGGCATAATATCAACATTTTATAGTATAGTGTAAAAATGTATAGTGTAAAAATGCAAATAAAAAACGTTACACTATAATATAACACTATATAATATAACAATGTGACATAGATCAATTTTCGATATATATTGAAATTTTATTCTATTTTATTTTGAGCGTCTATTTTGAATATTCACTAAATATCGAAATGAATATTAACTAAATATCGAATAAAGAATATAAATATTTAATAAAATAAAAAATACGCATAGGCATATTTAATATAAGCAATATTAAAATAGCCAATTTCTGGCGTAATTAAATATTGGCGTATAAAATAGAATATTAAGAGAGTAGTTAGGGAACAAACATACATACAGACAAACAGACATTTTATGAAAAATGACCTTAACAAAATAAAAACGGTGCTAAAATGAAAAATGAAAAATTAAAAATGAAAAATGTTATTAAAGTGTAAAATTTACTAAAGATTACTAAGATTTACTAAAATGAAAAATGTCGTCGTTAAAAGTACGCATTTAAATATTTAGACTATAAAAATTAGAAAAGAGAAGGCAAGTATGAAAAGTATTTAAAGTGTAAATTATGAATATTATCAAATATGTGGCTGATGTGGCTAGTGTAAATTACGAATATTTATATAACAAATTATTTCGTTTTATTTCAATCAATGGCCGAGCGTGTCGCTAACGTCGAGCTTAACGTCGAGCTAAATGCGTATTTTTGCTAACTGCGTTATTTTTAAAAGTTTAAATATAATTTTGAAGTTACCTGAATAATTCCGGGACTAAATGTAATATGTATACGAAATATTAAGAGATATTATTAAGAGAGGAGTTAGGGAACAAACAAACATCCAGACATTTTTTGCGCTTTAATAATAAGACTACGTAACTTGAACACGTGACACAGAATGGACCAATCCTATTCGGCTTCAACGAACAAACGCTTTATTATATGTGATATATATCGGGATTCAGAAAATAACTCTGAGAGATATTTTCTGAATCCCGATATATATATGCTATAAGGTACAACTTCCTTAAGTTTTGTCTATCAGTGTAATCTCTCTCTATCCTGATCTACTTATATATTAGGAAATAAAACTCTTCACGTTCACTGAATGCTTTGTTTTAGAATGAGAATTGTAGCAAAGTATTTATTATTTTATTAACAGAGTAACATTTCTGATGTTTATATTTTGCTTTTCTCTAAACTTACCTCATTGCTTATCTTTTGTTTTTATCATTTAAAATTTGTTCTTGCCTTAAATAAATTGCTGTGTCATCCCGAAGTTTGTATTCTCTAATTTTCCACGTGACATTTTGATGGATATGCTGGGTAAGTTAAGGAAGACAAACTTAAGATCGCCGAGAAGACCTTGAAATCATGGGTGCTGTGATCTACATTTTCAGAGACTAACTTTAGGATTCCACCGCCGTGTCAAAGCCAAGATTTTCTTCCAATATTTTACTATAGACGATACGACGACAAAGCCGCTTTTCACGCCGCAAGAAAAACGACACAAAGATACTACTACTTCGGTGGAATCCTTGGCAGAAGCACGTCAGATCCATGTCAGTAACTACAATAATTGCAAGCTGTGGGCCACAGCTCCCATAGGGAAGGAGCTATGTAGCAAAGTATTTATCATTTTATTAACAGAGTATCATTTTGAAGCTTATTTTTGCTACTCTGTAAATACCTCATTGCCTTTCTTTTGTTTTTATCATTCATAATTTGTTCTTGCTTTAAATAAATTTCTGTGTCATCCCGAAGTTTGTCTTTCCTGAATTTCCACGTGGCAATATGATGATGAGAGAAATGTATCTTTGATGAATATGTAGATGTAAAAAGCCAATTTACAATATATAGATAGCATCTTGTGTGGGTTCTTTCAAGTTGAATTAGTGAAACGATTATAGGTATCGGTGAGAGGATGACGAAAGTTGAAGAGAAGGAAAGATAAAGAGCCTGGAGACAAAGTTCAAAAGAAGGAAAGATAAAGAGCCTGGAGACAAAGTTCAAAAGAAGGAAAGATAAAGAGCCTGGAGACAAAGTTCAAAAGAAGGAAAGATCAAGCGTCTGGAGACAAAGTTCAAAAGAAGGAATGATCAAGCGCCTGGAGACAAAGTTCAAAAGAAGGAAAGATCAAGCGCCTGGAGACAAAGTTCAAAAGAAGGAAAGTTGAAGAGCCTGGAGACAAAGTTCAAAAGAAGGAAAGATAAAGAGCCTGGAGACAAAGTTCAAAAGAAGGAAAGATCAAGTGCCTGGAGACAAAGTTCAAAAGAAGGAAAGATCAAGCGCCTGGAGACAAAGTTCAAGAACAAAGACAGAATTTCCAATATAAATGGTTGGACATGTTCATGAACCTTTGTGGAAGCAGACGATTTGTAATATAAGACTTTGTTGCAAACAATTTTACCATGAAGCAAAAGTAAATACAATGGCAATAACGAAGTGGGATCTATTGATTCGTATTGTAACATAGATGACATGGCCAAGATATCAGAGTAAAGTTGGAGAAAGAGGGGTGGACTCCAGCTGCCATGTGGCAGGCGCTAAAAACAGTATTCCTGTGTGGAGGAGGACAGAGTCTGGTGACATCTGCGTCGAGGAGAAGACGTGGCGACTTGCCTCCGGGCGTGTGGATGATCCTGCAAGACGGTGCCAGGAGAGACTGACATCGGAGCGGTCTACAAGGTGTTGTAGTCCAGGCTGGACGTGTATAGTGTGGAGCGGAAGGTTTCACAAGAGGACGTTCACACGGCTCCAAGGATCCTTCTGACGGGGAGATTGAAGGCAAGTTCCACTAATTGTATTCCTTCTGTGAAGTGCGATATATAATAAAGCGATAAATTTAGCTGCATCCCTTCGAACTCACGTGTGTATCTTTGTGGCATACTGAGTAGACAAAGAACACAAACAACGTCTTGGTATGACGTAACAGTATGTTTCCAGTTCATTCTAGACAATAAATCATATTTAACTAATTTTCATTCACGGAAATACGTACATAGTAACTTCTAAACACCTAATCCCCACCATTTTCTATTCCTGTCTACGTCAAATTCATACAATATATATATCACGGTATTTATCCTACATTTTTGCTTGGAGAATCTGTATAAGACTGAAAGGTCTTAATAAAGCTTTTTATTGTTGTTGTATATCACGGTGTGGATAGCTATCTGTCAACGTACTCAGTCGTCCATTGATCCACAAATCGGAACAATAATACCTGTGACAAGAATAGGCTGATTCTGTACAGTAATCAGAACTACAGGAATGATGGTTATGTATTCATTCCAGACCAAACCAGCACCATTATGACCAAGATCGTCACTCAGCACATTGATTCTGAAAACATCACTTTTATAGAGAAATATTTACAACGCAGCAAAGTTTCAGAAGTTCGTTGCATCGAAGTATTTGCCTATACCTCAAGTCGCTGGTCAACTTAAAGACAGGAAAATCGATAAGCTCATTTACAGGATCCATAATTTGTTGCGCAGAGTAGATGATACTATTGTATAAAAGCTAACAATGGATGCCGAGAGAAAACTTGACACTGTTCGACGAAGAGGCGTTATTACAAGATAATTATCAATGCACTGTTCAAAATAGAGTGAACTTCTGTTTAGGGGTCTAAAATATGCGCTTTATAGAAAATTTAGATTGTAGGAGCCTAAAAATGTACTCGTCATAGAGAATTTCCATTGAAGGAGCCTAAAAATGTACTGGTTATAGAGAATTTTCATTGAAGGAGGTGAAAATTTACTCGTTATAGATAATTTCCATTGAAGTGGCTTAGTTGTTCGTTTCAAAGATAGATTTTTCACTATATATGCACAAATTGATAGGTAAAAAATGTATAAATGAAGCATAAGATTAATGATAACAGCATATTTATTAGACTTTATAAAAAAAGAAAAAATACATCATAGATATATTATAGGTCTGTATCAAGTAACATATCATAGGCAGATTAGAAGGTGATTGAGGAAATGTTCATGTCTCCTTCCACCTCGAGATGATCCACACGTGCCATAGGGTGCACGCGGTGTGGCATGGTGCCTACAGGCACTCCATCCACCGTCACTAAGTACCCATGGGGCTCCACAATGATCTCCAGCCTGAACGATGCCCCGTGCCTTAGGGGGAAATAGGGTCCCCGTATCTCAGTACCGTAGGAGTTGCGTTCACGTGTGTTGAGTACAATGGTGTTCTGGTCGAAGCGGCAACTGACATGGAGGCCCAAGTCCGGGGTGTTATGGCGGTTTCCACCACACATCAGATTGACGATACACCTAGAACACACACCACAGGTATCTTAATACAGTATGTATGAAAAAGTGAAAGTTGTATAAGCTTATGATTTTGCTTTGTTTTAAAAATGAATCGATGTTGGTTCCATATGCTTGAATTGAATATTACACTTTAGTTCTATATATTTTATTACTAAAAAGGAACACAACACAAAAATAAATAAAAAGCAAACAACAATTATAAATGATTTGATAAATGAGGAAAAAAACAAAAAAACAATAACCACATTTTTCTGGCAGACATATTCAACTTTTTATCATCATCATTTGATGATGATAAAAGTTTAATATGTCTGCCAAAAAAAATGCTTCTATGAATTAAAAAATAAGAAAAATTACAAAATTAACATATAAACTTCAAACACAGTATTTAATGGCATTATACCAATATGCAAACATGAATAAAATGATATTGTAACAAAGTATTTATTGTTCTATGAAAAATAGACACTTCGGCCGGTTTATTTTTATTTGCTTCTCCTGACGAAGACCAAAGATTTATGTCGAAACGTTGAGAAAATAAAAAACTCTAACTGGCCGAAGTGTCCATTTTTTCATAGAACTATGAATGCCGGCCAGGCAACCTCTATTTTCAGAAAGTATTTATTATTTTATTAACAGAATATCAATTTTGATATTTATATTTTGGTACTCTGTAAACTTCCCTCTTTGCTTATCTTGTATTTTAATCATTCATAGTTTGTGCTTGTGTCTTAAATAAAGTGTTGTGTCATCCTGAAGTTTGTCTTTCCTAATTTTCCACGTGGCATTTTGGTGGAGATGCTGGGTAAATTAGGCAAGACAAACTGAAGATCGCCGAGAGGACCTTGAGGCAATGGGTGCTGTGATCTACATTTTTAGAGACTGGCTCCAGGATTCCACCACCATGTCAAAAGCCAATTTCCCTCCATGATGGCGATGTTTATATAGACGATACGACGACAAAGCCGCTCTTCACTCCGCAAGAAAAAGGTGGCAAAGGTACTAAGGACAACGTTCCAAGATTCCGATGGAATCTTTGGCACAACCACGTAAGCTTATCTTGTATTTTATCATTCATAGTTTGTTCTTGCCTTAAATAAATTGCTGTGTCATCCTGAAGTTTGTCTTTCCTATTTTTCTACGTTACAATATTATTGGATTTGAAAAATGTAAATTGATCAATCTACCCTTTATGACTTGAGGGAAAAATATATGGAAGGTATTTAAAATTATGCTTTTAACAAAATTAATAAGGAGGGTTTGGTAGCTTTTTACAATTCTTTTATATCTCGAGCTTTCGGGCTAACATGCCCTTCTACATCGAGACCCATTGGCTAGAGAAGTAGTACTTCTGGATCTACGTGTTGAAGGGCATGTTAGCCCGAAAGAATAAGAAATAGAAAATTACAAAAAGAAACTAAACTCTAGGTTCTTTATTGATTTTGTAAAAGTTTTAAAGCAGGGAAGAATCTTTATTAGTATTTAATTATATTTTTCATGAAAAAAAAAAAAAGATTATCTCTTTTTAAGCATGAAATGCAAGCTTTCAAGCGAAAATAGATTTTCTACAGACTTATATTGTGACGGTGTTTTGATCCACCGCAAATTTTGAACAGCCCTTCTAACCGCCACCACCTCGGCCGGCCGGGAACGTCAAGTCGGCGCATGCGCGGCGGCGTGGTAATCACTGGAGAGGATACAATGTTTTGAAAAGAGAGCAATCCATAGATAAATCTTTAATTAAAAAGGCATATATTGTATCAAAATATCATTTATTTTACCAATATTTCAGTTGACTGAACGCCAACCTTTATCAAGGTGTTATAACATTTTAAAGTGTGTCAACAACCTGTTGTTGGCTAGAGATAACCGTAGACAACCTGTTGTTGACACACTTTAAAATGTTATAACACCTTGATAAAGGTTGGCGTTCAGCCAACTGAAATATTGGTAAAATAAATGATATTTTGATCCAATATATGCCTTTTTAATTAAGGATACAATGTTTGGACGCCACCAAGGTATAAATAAAAATTGATTAATATAAAATATCCACGCTAAATGCGAGCAGTCCTAGTTAAGAAATGTCGATATTTCTTGACAAATCTGTAGAAAAGAAATTTTTACTCCAAAGCTTGCATTTAAAATAATGAAAGATACTCATGTCTAAAATATTTAATGATATTGTGAAAAAATGGTACAAATGTGACATTGTACTAGGATAAGGTTAATAAATTAAGAAAAAGGCATTTCCTTATCGTGCAACTGAAAGTTGATAATGGCTTGCGCCATCAACAAATTTCAGTTTCACGATAAGGAAATGCCTTTTTCTTAATATAATGATATTGTCAGTGAAAAATTATTGAAAATACTCTGTTGTTAGTTTATCAACTAAAATATTTGTCTCCGTCACTATTCCTTATCTTTCTTTTAGATTATCAATTGTAAAATTATTATCACATTTTGTATTCTATAAATTTTGTTAATAAATTATTTTAACTTTTTTTTCTTATCCCTAGTACACATGGTACAGTAGGATGCTCAAATTTAATAGAAAAATCAAAACATTCCAGAAATGCCTCAAATGCGATTCCCAACCAGCCAGTCCTGAACATCTATTGAATTGTATCAAATCCTCCAAAAAAAGACCTTTGGGAAACCCCCAGGACTATAATAGAAAAGCTGAGACAATGGAACCTAATGGAGATCGTTTAAACGATTTGAGGAATAAACAACAACAACACATGGTACAGGCCATGATAATCATGGTGGGTAGAAGTAGGCGACTACTTTTACTGTAAGTGCACCACATGTGAAAAGCAGTTCGACTTTTGCAGTTACAAATGTGACAAAGCCCCGTTTGGTTACTTTCACTCGCTGGTGAGAATTATTTTAACTTATATTTTGGGAATACTTGTCTTCTCTACCGTGACATTTGGTGGAGATTAAGCTGGATCATCCCTACGTTGCCCAAGCCGTCAGAAGAAGCCGTAGACTTCAAGGACTAGAGAGCCTTTAGAAGAATAAAACTTAGAAAAGTTTGCCTACTCCAAATTACAAACGACTTACACAAGTACAGTAATTAACCTATCACAATAGTCTATTAATTGTTTTGTCCAATTATATTGACAAA
The DNA here is from genome assembly GCA_030710605.1 of Cordylochernes scorpioides. Lineage (NCBI taxonomy): Eukaryota > Metazoa > Arthropoda > Arachnida > Pseudoscorpiones > Chernetidae > Cordylochernes > Cordylochernes scorpioides. The sequence goes on along the minus strand of CP092865.1, from coordinate 122,974,794 downwards.
TATTTGCACTTTTATCTCAGTTTCTATTGGGAGGAATTTTGTTTACGTTTGTTAGTGAACCAATCTCTCCCGCCTTCTCATTGGACGAATGTGGCCATGTTTGTATATAAAAGGAGGCTATGGTATTGCGGGGAGGCCCGTTCACCCCTAGAGTTGAATGTGACTAGACCAAATATTATGCGGGGAGGCCAGTGAGGTTGATTATTGTGTGGAGAAGCTTAAAATGTTCTCTGCGTGCTTTATCCGTGTCTGGTGATCTCCTCGCATACCTGTGTGACCCCGGTCCGATCCCTACCAACGCTACAATAAAGATAAGTACTGTTTTGTTTTTATATAGCAATTCGTGAGTTTTTTTTTTTTTTATCCTTTTCATTGTTGTTGTTATACGCTTTTCTATGTGTTAGTTATTCTTACGGTAGGCCCTAGTTTATTGCAACTTTGTGTGTTAACCCGTAATAGTAACTTTTGCCAGTTTAGCATTTGTTTCTAATAGTTACTATAAATTTATCCTCATTTACTTCTAATTGTATTAAAAAGAAGCATATCCTGACCATGGTTGACTTTTCTTTATTTATCAAGAAATTGGGTTGGCCAAATATCACGGAGCAAGTTAAATAAACGTTTAGTTTATTTTTGTTCCACTAGATGGCGCTCTGCCATCTAGAAAAGCTCATGTGAGCATGGTCAGGATATGCCTCTTTTGTTTTTAATATCAATACCTGACCTTTGTTATATATTTTTATTGTTTTTTCACATCTAATTGTATATAAAATTTAAATAATTCTAATTTTCTAAACAGGTGTGTAGATATTGCATATGTTTGTATATAACCAGTTGATCCATCTAGATTCACACACACACACAAAAGCCTTTATTAAGACACACAGGTCTTACAGAGGATTCTCCTTGGGGTTACAAAACGGAGAAACCTATGAAAGTGGGAAATAAAAAATGGAGAAAGATTATATACATTTGGTAAATATATACAGATTATAAGAAAGAATAAAAAAATAAGAAGAATAAAAAAAATCAAAAAAAGAGAAAAAAAAAATTTTTGGAAATATGGATGGGAGAAGTGGAGAGCGAAAAGAGGAAAGAAAACAGGTATTTACATATGGAACAAGACCATTTAAGCTCTCACACAGCACAGGTGGGCCATGTATTTTTTAAGAAATCTTTAAGAGATTTCCCAGGAAAATCCGCGTGTTCAGGGTTGTAAGGTAAACACCGTTTTATCAGTGTGGGGGTTAACTTATCGTATCTGCCTAAACAAATAATTGGATGTTGGTTCTGTCTTTCTCATCAAACAGAAATTTTTGGTATGTTTGAATGTTCGGTTAAGTCTTTCTTTTTTACAGCATTTTTATGGAAGTTATATAGATTTAGAGCTACTGAACTATTGTCTATAAAGTTGGATAATAAAGAATATAATGTGAAGTGTGTATGGCCTATCTTAGAGAAGAGTATTTTTCTTTCCGTGTCAAGAGGCATGCATTTAAATATATAATGTTCTAATTCATTTTCGGTTCTATTTTTGCATAGTTGGCAATACAAGTCTTCTGTCCTTAGATATTTTATATGGTCTTCTCGATATAAAACAAATAGAATTCTCAATTGCGCAATCAGGCGTTTAGCCGGCAGTGGGAGTTCACTTAGTAGATAGTTCTCTGCTGCGAATGTTTTATGTAAATATTTGTAGTGTGTGTGTAGCTTCGAATTGGTTATTCTTGATTGGTCGGTTTGGATAGACTGTTCTATAGTGATTCTGATAATTTGAGGTATTGCTTTCTGTAGAATATTGGGGTCTGAACAATTCTTTAACCACATGAATCCAGTTGAGTTTAGGATATTCATTAAATTTTCTGTAAAACCTATAAAGGCATTCGTCAGAGTGGACGTTTCCCATAATTGGGCTAGACAGATTGCGGGCAATCTGGATTTTTCCATTTTTAATATTCTTAACCAGAACTTTAGAATTAGTTTGGTTGCTGTGACTCCTCATCTAGATTCATTCTTTAGTTTTTCCTGTAGAAGGGTTGTTAATACCCGAAAGCTTGAAACATAAACATTAAATATAAGTTCTTAAAATTAAAGAAACTTCCGGCCAGTAAATATTTTTTATTGTTCCGACAAAAATCTTTTGTCCTCGTCAGGAGCGAACAAAAATTAAAACATTCGACAAAGCGTTAAAAATTATTCTAAGGCTGCAAGGGCGTTCTCACGCGTTATTTCAAATTTTGTGCAACATTTAAAGCACGAGTCAAAAAACAAATATTTAACTCACAAAAGACTATGATCTTTTAAATAAATTATAATAAATATATATATATATATATATATATATATATATATATATAATAAGAAATTAGAATAAATTTTAACGCTTTGCTAAATGCTTTAATTTTTGTTCGCTCCTGACGAAGACAAAAGATTTTTGTCGAAACGTCGAGACAATAAAAAAGATTTACTGGCCGAAGTATCTTTAATTTGAAGAACTATGAATGCCGGCCAGGCAGCTTCTATCTTTACTATAATTAAATATAAGGAACTCATCCTTGGTGATTTTATTTTTCATTTTCTATTAATTTTCGAAGGATATTAAGTCGATATACAGTAGTAAATCACCTACCTATTGGCATGTCTGGTGGGCATAGCATCAATCCGGATAATGTTGCCGGGCATGACGCCACCGTAGAGTGGGTAGATGAATGGCATAGTCTGGAATGTCAAATTGTAGACAGGTAGACGGGAGGTTGGATGGTCAGACTTACCGGGTTGTATACGGGCTGACGGGAAGACGGAGCGGGGAAACCTCCGGTGGGAGGTACGTAGGGCATGCCTGGGGGCATGAAGCCACCTCCTGGGTTGGCAGGGTACTGCACATGCACGCTATGTTACATATTTACATAATAAATTGAGATTAGGAAAAGTGTGTGGTCTGCTAGTTCCCCCCATCGGGAACCTCTTAGAGTGGCAGATAGGGGAATGCCTCTCTAAGTACTATTTTTCTCATATATAGTCAGTCTACTCTCGATAATTTAAAGCTTAAGGGACCAGAAAGAAAAAAAATTGAATTTATCAAGAGTTCAAAATATCAGGAGTTTATATAAACAACTAAGAGGGAAGGAGGGGAAAATCAAGTAAACAAGAGTTTGAAGTTTTGACAGTTTCAGGATATACATACTATGTTTATATTTTATACTAGATTAAATAAGTGACTTACCGCAAGTTTCTAAACAAGAGTTTGATAAAAATGTGTGATTAATTATTTTATACATTTGTACAGTTATTCACAAATTATCATTATTGGTAAGGTACTATTCCTTCAACTTCAAATTACCGAGGGGATCAATTAATATTGATTTTATTCAACTTATCGAGTATTTTTCAAGGGACCGGGAAAACATTTCAAATTTTCGAGAGATTCAAGTTTGCGAGTTTCAAATTATCGAGAGTCGACTGTATATACCAGGTCTATTAGTATGAAACGCGAAAATGGGCGCCAGAGGCCGCTGTGCAACTTTATTTGAGCCGACGGTGGCGCTGTTGTAGGCTTTTGTTCTTTGACTCATGTGGCATCAGCATGCGTGCAGTTTTAGAAAAATTCAAATCGTGAAAAATTTCTGGAGCCCATGGAAAATGGCGATTTCCGAGCCAAAAAGTGCCCATTTGCGGGAAGTTTTGTTGTTCGCCTTCAACTGGAAGAAAAGTGTCACTGAAGCCCACCGAATGCTCGAGGAGGTTTACAGCGACCACGCTCTGAGCAAATCACAGTGTTACAGGTGGTGTTGAGAAGTGATTGGGAAAAACGGCACTAGATGGCGCGAGTCACGGGATGCGCCGCAAAGTCACCACAGAGTGCGCCCACGTGACTGTTTTTGAACATATAAAAGAGTGTGTGGAGCAAGTAGGGAGGGAGAGAAGTAGTGGTAAGGTGGAAGGTAGACGTGAGACGGCTGTGTGGAAGGTAGACGAGAGACGGCTGTGTGGAAGGTAGACGAGAGTCGGCTGTGTGGAAGGTAGACGAGAGACGGCAAGTAAGGTAGAAGGAAGTAGCGGCAAGTAAGGTAGAAGGAAGTAGCGGCAAGTAAGGTAGAAGGAAGTAGCGGCAAGTAAGGTGGAAGGAAGTAGCGGCAAGTAAGGTGGAAGGAAGTAGACGGCAAGTAAGGTGGAAGGAAGTAGACGGCAAGTAAGGTAGAAGGAAGAAGCGGCAAGTAAGGTAGAAGGAAGAAGCGGCAAGTAAGGTAGAAGGAAGTAGCGGCAAGTACAAGAAATCAAAGAAGATCAAGTTAAAAGACAAAGCAAAGGAAGCGGAAGTAAAACCTGATAAAGTGAATTCTAAAGAATTGGAAATAAGGAAGATAAAGTTGTACATATGTAAATAAGCCTTTGATATTCTCGGATTACCATATTAAGCAATAAAGTTTAATATTATTGAAAAGGTCAAGCCTAATTATTCTCCGGGATCTCAATGACTGTTAGTCATTCTTGGTTATAACACAAAAGACTAAACAGGTGGTTTAAAAAATTCCAAAGTGGCGATTTTGAACTTGATAATGAACCACATGGAAAACCGCCCCAAAAGTTCGAGGACGCTGAACTGCAAGCTTTGTTGGATGAGGACAGTACCCAAATGCAGGAGAAACTCGCAAAACAGCTCCAGGTGTCTCAAGGTGCTGTTTCTCTACGTTTAAACAGCCTCGGAATGACCCAAAAGCTTTCCAGATGGGTCCCCCACGAGTTGAGCGAAAGGCAGCAATAACGGCGTCTGGTAACCTGCGAAGGGCTGCTCGCCAGGCATGAAAAGAAGTCATTTTTGCACCGAATCATAACTTCTGATGAGAAATGGATCCACCTCAGCAATCCTACGCGCCAAAAGTCGTGGGGCCTGCCCAGCCAATTTCCAAAACAGACGCCTAGGCCCAATGGCTTCGGAAAAAAGGCAATGCTTTGCATATGGTGGGACCAGACCGGCGTAGTATATTTCGAGCTCCTGAAACCTGGCAAAATGGTCAATACTAGTCGCTACGAACAACAAATGCACAGTTTGAGAGAGGCGTTGAATGAAAAAAGACCGGAATGGCGTGAAAAGCACAACAGCCTGATACTGCAGCATGACAACGCTTCAGCCCACAACGCTACGATGGTCAAAAACACCATAAAAGACTTGGGCTGGGAACTCTTACCCCACCCGCCGTACTCACCAGACTTAGCGCCGTCGAACTACCACCTTTTCACATCTTTAGGACACGCCCTAAAAAAACAGGAATTTTCGAACTCAGACATACTCCGAAAATGACTTGTTGACTGGTTCGACTCAAAAGGAATAGAAATTTTCAGACAAGGAATTCGAAAATTGCCTGAAAAGTGGTCCGAGTGTATAGCTAATCAGGGCAGTTACTTTGAATAAAAAATCTTTTGTTGTATGGAATTGGTGAACTTTTGAATTCATTGAAAATTTTCGCGTTTCATACTAATAGACCTGGTATATTTTGAAATTAGAGCAATCCATAATAAATTAATATATTTGATTCAAAATATGCCTTTTTAATTAAATATATAGAAATGCTTATTTGACCTGGTCAGGATATGCCTTTATTGTCTTTATAATCAACACCTGACCTTTTTTTTAAGATATTTTTCATTGTTTTTTCAAATGAAAAGGGTATTTACGCTAATTTGGCCTCAAATACCTATTTCTTGATTTCTCAGGAAGCCTCTGGGACCAAATTTGGTTGTAGAGGTACAGTCTGCACCACGCTGACGAGGGTCAACAGCCCGAAACGTCTCTGCCAAAAGTGGCAGAGAGCCATCTAGCAAATTAAAATTAACTAAACCTTGATTTTGGATATTCCTTTGGCTATATTTGGCCAACATACCTTCATGATAAATCAAGAAAAAAGTAAACTACATAGGCATTTCGGGCTGTTGGCTCTCGTCATCGTAATGGAGGCTGTATATCAACGATCAACATTTTGGGCAAGAAACATCCCGAGAAGGGGGGGGGGGTAGTTATGGCTGAATATGGTCTCAAATTCTGTCAAAAGAGATTCACCTAGAGGTGGGATCGGCAAACTGCGGCTCGCGAGCCACCAGCGGCTCTTTGGATGTGAAGTTGCGGCTCTTTATATAGTTCCATGCGTAAATATTTTTTATGCGAGTACTATTTATTGTTGGCAATAAAAAAGTATGTAGCTCTTTAAAAACTTTGAATTTTTGTAAATTGTAATTTTTGACTTTTCCGACTTTAAAGTTTGCCGACCCTTGATCTAGAGAAAGAAGTGCTCGCGAGCCACATGGGGCTCTTTGGATGTGAAGCTGCGGTTCTTTGTATAGTTCCATACGTAAATATTATTTATGCGAGTACTATTTATTGTTGGCAAGAAAAAGTATTCGAAAAATAAAGAATAAATAATATTAAGGTAAAGGGTTCTTTTAATTTTGATTTCGCAAGCTTTCGAGCAAATTTTCTGCTCTTCAACAGGCAAATACTTCAATGTAAAACATAAATATGAACTTTGTACAGATATAATTGAAAAATGTGTTATTGGCATGTGGCTTTTTAAAAACTTTGAAATTCTGTAAATTGTACTCTTCCAACTTAAAAGTTTGTCGACCCCTGACTTAGAGGAAGAAGTGAGGTGTAAGACCCTGGAGTTACATACCCCTCCAGCTGGCGGGCAGATGACAGGTCCCTGAGGGTTAATGTTCACGCTCTGCACTTGGATGCTGCCCTCGATGTTCAGCATGGAGGTGCAGGCTCCTGGGGCATTCCGGTGTTGATAGTTCTTCAGATGGATCCCATTGAGCGTCACAATGTAGGCCGAGGCCGTGCATTGCACAAGCAGGTCGAAATTCTCGCCGTGCCGTAGTCTCAAGTCGGTGCGTTCCTCAGGGCCCCAATCCCCGCCGAACCGCGAGTTGAAGACAATGGCCTGATCGTTGAACCGTGGATTGATATGTAGGGCAATGTCGCCGCCCTGATATTGGCATAGGTTGATCTCAAACCTGCGCACCCACCAGAATGGTCATAAGAATCATCAAAATGGGCTAAAAGAATCATCAAAAGAGTCTTAGGGAATTACCAGAATGGTTTTAGAAAAGTTCCAAAATGGTCTTAGAGAAAGACCAGAAAGGGAGAGAGAGAGAGAATCCTCTTAGAGATTACCAAAATGGCCATTTTAAAGAATCATCAGAATGGTCTAAGAAATTATCAAAACGGTCTTGGAAAATCACCAGAACGGTTTTAATGAATTACCAAAACTGTTTTCTTCTTCAAAAATCACTTTATTAGGTACCGCTCAAAAAGAGCAACCTAGTTTATGATATTTGAAACAATGAATAATATATGAAGGTTATTTACATAGTAAACAAAATGTTAACGCGGGATTCAAACCCGGTTCATGGCTGTCGGTAATCGAGGGTGTTACCCACTTGTCCACCGACTTCTGCGACGAAAAACTTCCAGGTGTTGTACGACACTCAATATTTCAGCATGCCAGCCGGTACCTACCGCTGGGCTCCCCAGGGCACTAGACCGGCCACCCGCACGGCATTGCCGGGGAAGATCCCACCGCCGGTGACGGAGGTCCATAGAGGAATGGGCTACACACACCACACCATTTATTTATTCCAATATCAAACCGCTATATGATATGCAAGGAATACCTAATATGGAAGTCTTCATGTAGATGTAAATATATATATATTAGATCGCAAAATTGGAGAGGAGTGGACTTCAGGAATTGGTTTAACCATGAAGATAAGCACCACCACCACCACATATATATTAGATAATAAAAGGGCATAAATTGGATTGAATAAAATATTTATTTGCCACTATTTCGGTTGGGTGAACGCTAACCTTTATCAAGGCATTACATTTTTGTATGAACAAATTCAGCGCCGAATATATATATATATATATATATATATATATATATATATTGTTGCACCAGGTTGCGGCTTGGCAGACTCTTCAGCCTGGATTCTCTCCTGTGCTGGGTCTTGCATCTTACCAGAGCGTGTTTCAACCATCCTACAAATTTATAAAAGGGAATAACGAGATAAGTCTTCTTTAAGTAGCCACCAGAATCCTTTTTTTTTATTTTCTCGCATCAAAGAGAGCAGTGAAGTCACAGTGTACCTAAATACAAATGATGATAAATTAATAATCTGTTTTAAATAAATATCATAGAATATTTTATATAAAAATAAATAAATATATAATTTAAACTTCAAATATATTAAAACTAATATAAGAAATACGCCATTAATCATGATGTAACACTTCCCCCTCTCCAGAGGTCGTCACGTCCTCGTGATTGACCTCATCAATTCTTTCAAAATAGGGTTTGATTCTTGAGACATGGACAATCAATGGGTCTTGGCCAGGATTATCTTTTGGTTCAATTAAGTAATTTACGTTGGACAGCTTCTCTAATATTCTATATGGGCCAAAATATTTTCTCAGTAGTTTCTCACACTTTCCTATTTTCCTAATTGGTGTCCAAACTGCTACTAATTCTCCTGGTTCGTAGCTTCTTTCCATGTGTTTCTTGTCATAGTTCTTTTTCATTCTTTCTTGAGTCTTTATTGTGTTGTTAATAACTAATTTTCTTGTTCTGTTTATTTTGTCTAAGTGATGTTTTATGTATTCATCATAATCATCTTTGTCAATGTCCACCGAGATATTCCTGTCGTCCAAAAGAGACGTGGGTTC
>CP092865.1:122335686-122365972 GCA_030710605.1 Cordylochernes scorpioides | reverse complement strand
TTGATGTATGAGCGCCATCTAGCGGAATACAATCAGTATTTTTGTTCGTTGATGCACAACCTGCACCAAGCTGAGAAGGGCAACAACCCGAAATGCATACCTGGTTGGCCTTTTTTTTATTTATTATGAAAATGGATGTTCAATTCTATGGAATAATGTTCAAATATATAAGCTTGAGGGATGAGTTTCTTTTGCAAATAAATTATTTCGAGCTTTCGGGCAACGCCCTTCTACAGGAAAATTAAAAATAAATTAAATTAATTATATTACACTGAGATTAAGGGAGGCAAATGTATAACAAACTATAGAAAATAAATATCAGAAACAAACACACGTGAGACTACTCGTGCGTCAGATACAGATGAATAAATCAATAAACTGAAATTTTGATATATGTGTATATATATAGCGAGTTTGAATGTCTAAAATACCAGGTCTATTAGTATGAAACGCGAATATTTTCAGTTAATTCAAAAGTTCACACAATTCCATACAACAAACGATTTTTTATTCAAAGTATTGCCTTGATTAGCTATACACTCGGACCACCTTCAGACAATTTTCGAATTCCTTGTCTAAAAAATTATATTCCTTTTGAGTCGAACCAGTCAACAAGCCCTTTTCGGAGTAGTCTGAGTTCGAAAATCCTGGTTTTTTAGGGCGTGTCTAAAGATGTGAAAAGGTGGTTGTCCGACGACGCTAAGTCTGGTGAGTACGGCGGGTGGGGTAAGAGTTCCCAGCCCAAGTCTTTTATGGTGTTTTGACCACTGTAGCGTTGTGGGCTGGAGCGTTGTCATGCTGCAGTATCAGCTTGTTGTGCTTTTCACGCAATTCCGGCCTTTTTTCATTCAATGCCTCTCTCATATGTGCATTTGTTGTTCGTAGCGACTAGTATTGACCGTTTCGCCAGGTTCAGGAGCTTGAAATATACTACGCCGGTCTGGTCCCACCATACGCAAAGCATTGCCTTTTTTCCTAAGGCGATTGGGCCTAGGCTTCCGTTTTGGAAATTGGCCGAGCAGGCCCCACGACTTTTGGCGCATAGGATTGCTGAAGTGGATCGATTTCTCATCAGAAGTTACGATTTGGTGCAAAAATGACTTCTTTTCATGCCTGGCGAGCAGCCCTTCGCAGGTTACCAGACGCCGTTCTTGCTGCCTTTCGCTCAACTCGTGGGGGACCTATCTGGAAAGCTTTTGGGTCATTCTGAGGCTGTTTAAACGTAGGGAAACAGAACCTTGAGAAATCTGGAGCTGTTTCGCGAGTTTCTCCTGCGTTTGGGTACTGTCGTCATCCAACAAAGCTTGCAGTTCAGCGTCCTCGAACTTTGTTGCGGTTTCCACGTGGTTCATTATCAAGTTCGAAATCGCCACTTTGGAATTTTTTAAACCACCTGTAACACTGTGATTTGCTTAGAGCGTGGTCGCCGTGAACTTCCTCGAGCATTCGGTGGGCTTTAGTGGCACTTTTCTTCCAGTTGAAGGCGAACAACAAACTTCCCGCAAATGGGAACTTTTTGGCTCGGAAATCACCATTTTTCACGGGTTCCAGAAATTTTCCACAATTTGAATTTTTTCTAAAACTCCACACATGCTGATGCCACGTGAGTCAAAAGCAAAATGCCTTCAACAGCGCCACCGTCGGCTCAAATAAAGTTGCACAGCGCCCTCCTGTCAGCCATTTTCGCGTTTTATACTAATAGACCTGGTAAAGCTCGAAATAAATTTATTGCAAAAGAAACTCATCCCTCAAGCTTATAGATTTGAAAATTCTATTAAGGGATTAGCCTATTAACTATGGAATAAAGCTAAATTGATATTTAGTCTATATGGTCACGTATAAAAATTAGGAAAGACAAACTTCAGGCTGACACAGAACATTTATAAAATACAAAGAGAAGCAATGAGAGAGGTATACAGAGTAGCAGTATACAGTAGAACCTCCCTTTAGCGGACACCTCTCCACAAAGGACAGTTTTCATTTACAAAATTACCATTTTTATTATTTAGCAACTCTATGGTAAAAGGACATCTCTCCCTAAAGGACACTTTGGGTCTGTAACTAGGTGTTGTCCTTTACAGGGAAGTTTTTATACTTTATAAATATCTGTATGAAAAAATGAAAGTTGTATAAGCTTATGATTTTGCTTTGTTTTAAAAATGAATCGATGTTGGTTCCATATGTTTGAATTGTATATTACACCTTAGTTCTATATATTTTATTGCTTAAAAAAGAACAAAACAAAAAAGAAACTACAATTGCAAATGATTTGATAACTAACAAAATAAAAAAACAATAATTTAAAAAATGATGATGATAAAATTGAATATGTCTGCCAGAAAAATGCTTCTATGAATTAAAAAAAAAAAAAAAAAGAATAATTACAAACTTAACATATAAACTTTGAATAATATCAAAATTAATAATCTGTTCATAGAAATAAATATTTCTCTACAATATTTATTCCACTCTCAAAAGCTCATTTGAATGTCAGGAAATGCCTCTTTTTTTCATGCAATTATAGAAAATATGAAATATGCAAATATTTAGAGTGTGCGATGCCTGAATGGTTTAAACATAAAATGTGAACGTAGAAAACCAATCACTGTTCAATCCCAGCTAACCGACCAAAATTCCTTCAACAGAAGTTTGGGTTTAAACAACAATCGTCTGTTGTGTTTGGCCGCGGTGTGTTCCATCCAGGGCCGTGGTGTGTTCCTGACGATCCTTGAGAATTCGTCTAAGATAAATATTTAAATCTATAAACATTGTTTTTAAATATTTTAAATTTAATGTTGTATTTAACTGTTCACACAAGAAACTAATAAAGATTTGTCATTGTCTATCTATGCCCCTTTTAAAAAGCATTTGATGAAGTTTTATCGATTTTTGCAGTGATTTAAATATAAAGAAATCTGTGATATAGGAATGATGCCTTTTCGCTGTAGTCCTTTCTTTCAGACTTGATGGATAATGGGTCAGCTATTTTAAAGTTCTTTAATTTTTCAAGTATGCAAGGAGGAAAAAATACCTAACAAAGTAACTGAACTGTGTGGAAATATTTTATTCTTCACAAGATGCAACCATTTACTCAATAATCTACTTCTTCACTGTGTTCTATGCACGATGTATATAGTCGTTTGTACATAGATATTCTTTCCTTCTTTTTCTCTTTTCTGAGCCAGGATTCTTCCCCTGCTTCTCATTTCTTTACATTTCTAACAGGATTCTGTATAAGACAGAATGTCTTAATAAAGGCTTATGTGTGTGTATTGGAATGAGGCTTATATTTTGATTGATGTTAACACAACATTGGTAGGGTATTCTATTTTACAATAAATCTAAACTTTATACAAATCAATTGGGGCCGGATGTGTGAACAGTAAGTTGCTGATGAGATTGGAGGAGGGGGTGTAAACTGGAGAAGTTGGGGTTGTGTTCGAGGGATGTTTTCGATAAGAAATTGTGGAGATTAAAGGGAAATGGCCACGAGGTGCATGAAAGTTGTTTACAAATATTCCAGAGAGTAATAAAGGAAGTTGCAACAAGAACGGTAAAAATTGATTGAGGTGGTTTCTCAGCCTTTAATATACACTCATGGACCAAATTTAAGAAAGTGAAATATCTTTGATGTCGCCGGTCGTCTGTTTTTTTTTTTTTTTCGAAGGAGAAAGAGGCTGTTCACACTTGGTTATCTCGTGTGTCTTCAATAAAGGTCACTGTAATATCTTTAAGAGTTATTGTCTGAATCCTTATATACATGCTGAAAGGTACAACTTCCTTATATTTTGTCCATGAGTGTATCTTTCAGAGTAATTGTCTGAATCCCGATATACATGCTAAAAGTTACAACTTCCTTAAGTTTTGTCCATGAGTGTATCTTTTAGAGTTATTGTCTGAATCCCGATATACATGCTAAAAGGTACAACTTCCTTAAGTTTTGTCCATGAGTGTATCTTTCAGAGTTATTGTATGTATCCCGATATACATGCTAAAAGGTACAACTCCCTTAAGTGTTGTCCATAGTGTATCTTTCAGAATTATTGTCTGAATGCCGATATACATGCCAAAAGGTACAACTGCCTCAAGTTGTGTCCATGAGTGTATCTTTCAGAGTTATTGTATGAATCCCGATATACATGCTAAAAGGTACAACTCCCTTAAGTGTTGTCCATGAGTGTATCTTTCAGAGTTATTGTCTTAATCCCGATATACATGCAAAAGGTACAACTTACTCAAGTTGTGTCCATGAGTGTAAATGGAAAGTATGTTAAAAGGTTACTATAGAAATACGAACTATTTACAGGACATTTTGAATAAATTCTCGACACGAAATGTCCGCACAACTGAGAATTTTGTGGAAAGAGATTCCCGACCAGTCCAACCTTGGCTAACGCAACATTCTGGAAACGGATGCGCGGAGCTTCCCGTTTGACCCCTGCGGACGGAAGTTTCGAGAAGTTTGGTAAACACCCGGCACAGGACAGCGTCCATGTGGTGATTTCACCGGAGGTAGGGCAACTCGCCTGTTATTTATAGCACATCGGTGTGACGCAACAGTGCTACTGACTTTGGTGTCAAAATGTCCTGTAAATAGTTCGTATTTCTATAGTAACCTTTTACATACATTCCATTTACATTCATAGACAAAAGTTAAGGAAGTTGTACCTTTTAACACGTATATCGGGATTACGACAATAACTCTGAAAGATACACTCATGGACAAAACTTAAGGAAGTTGTACCTCTTAGCATGTATATCGGATTAAGAACAATACCTCTGAAAGATACACTCATGGACAAAACTTTAGGAAGTTGTACCTCTTAGCATGTATATCGGGATTAAGACAATACCTCTGAAAGATACACTCTTTGACAAAACTTAAGGAAGTTGTACCTCTTAGCATGTATATCGGGATTAAGACAATACCTCTTAAAGATACACTCATGGACAGAACTTAAGGAAGTTGTACCTCTTAGCATGTATATCGGGATTCAGACAATAACTCTGAAAGATACACTCATGGACAAAACTTAAGGAAGTTGTACCTTTTAGCATGTATATCGGGATTCGTACAATAACTCTAAAAGATACACTCATGGACAAAACTTAAGGTAGTTGTATTTTTTAGCATGTATACGGGATTCAGACAATAACTCTGGAAGATATGCTCATGGACAACACTTAAGGAAGTTGTACCTTTTAGCATGTATATCGGATTCAGAAAATACCTCTGAAAGATATACTCATGGATAACACTTAAGGAAGTTGTACCTTTTAGCATGTATATCGGGATTGAGACAGTAACTCTGAGAGATACACTCCTAGACAACACTTAAGGAAGTTGTACCTTTCAGCATGTATATCGGGATTAAGACAATAACTCTGAAAGATACACTCATGGACAAAACTTAAGGAAGTTGTACCTCTTAGCAGGTATATCGGTATTAAGACAATACCTCTGAAAGATACACTCATGGACAAAACTTAAGGAAGATGTACCTCTTAGCATGTATATCGGGATTAAGACAATTCCTCTGAAAGATACACTCATGGACAAAACTTAAGGAAGTTGTACCTCTTAGAATGTATAGCGGGATTAAGACAATACCTCTGAACGATACACTCATGGACAAAACTTAAGGAAGTTGTACCTCTTAGCATGTATATCGGGATTAAGATAATACCTCTGAAAGATACACTCATGGACAGAACTTAAGGAAGTTGTACCTTTTAGCATGTATATCGGGATTCAGACAATAACTCTGAAAGATACACTCATGGACAACACTTAAGGAAGTTGTACCTTTTAGCATGTATATCGGGATTCAGACAATACCTCTGAAAGATACACTCATGGACAACACTTAAGGAAGTTGTACCTTTTAGCATGTATATCGGGATTGAGACAGTAACTCTGAGAGATACACTCATGGACAACACTTAAGGAAGTTGTACCTTTTAGGCATGTATTTCGGATTCAGACAGTAACTCTGAAGCATACACTCATGGACAAACACTTAAGGAAGTTGTACCTTTTAGCATGTATATCGGGATTCAGACAATAACTCTGAAAGATACACTCACGGACAACACTTAAGGAAGTTTTACCTTTTTAGCATGTATATTTGGCCAGGGCTTCCAGTTTAGCGCTAAAGTGGTGAATCACAACATCGCGTGTGTTATCCGCTCTAGTGTTGTGGCATTGCTGTGACTTCCAACCACAGAGAGTCCAGTATTGTGACATCATTGTGACATCAACAATGTTACGTCCACCCATAGTTCCCAGAATGCCCTGCGCACTATCGCCCATGTGACGCCATGCGATAAAAGGATTACTCTAATCCACGTCCGGCATTCCTGCTCCAGTAGCCCAGGTAGGTCGAGGCCCATCTCCACCAGGATCCAAGTTGGCGGTTTGAAGCGCCATAAAATAACGTTTCATTGTTGCAACAACACGGAAGTTGGTCCAGAAAAAAAACTTCTCTATCCTCATTGGTTTCATTGCTTGGATATTTAGAATCGCCGTTGGTATTTGTCTTGATGAAGATGCATTTCTATTGTTCTTGTTCTATTATAAAACATATTTATATGCAAATATAGGAATGGACAAATTACGATTATAAAATATCAATCAATAGAGCTTCTGATCCTTCGTCCCGTGATGTCTGATGGCAGCGGCGCAGTTAGTTTCATCGTCTAGAAATTTTTGTTTTGTTTTAAAGGGGATCTTGTAATAGTACTGGACTACGCGCTTTGTCAGACATCGTTCTCAATTTTTCCATATTTTACTTTGGAAACAAATTCCAACGAAAGCACTTTATATTGTTTGGTGTTTTAATACCTGATTCTGAGCAACTTTGTTCCTTGCACGTGACGCCCATATTTTACGGTAAATCTTAATTGAAATTTGCCTTTTAGAAATTATCTGATGGTAAACCTGGGTAGACAGAATCACTGAGAATCTGATAGCGGGAGGCGTCATTCCTCTACGATGGAAATTTCTTCGGCGTTTACAGTGTGGAAATTATCTTGTGTTTCCTCTCCCTCTCTTTGTTTAAGATACTGATAACCATTAGTATGTAATTATTCAAATCAATTTATTTTCTAAATAATAAAGAAATTCAAAAATGTACACAGCTGGGAGTAAATTTGGCACTCAGCCTTTCCAGAGATTTGGCAATTTTAGCCAACAGGTCGCAATGTCCATTCTGCTTGTGTAATCTGTCCTTGAAGGTAATATACCTGTCCTTGAAGGCAATATACCTGTCCTTGAAGGCAATATACCTGTTCTTGAAGGTAATATACCTGTCCTTGAAGGTAATATACCTGTCCTTGAAGGCAATATACCTGTCCTTGAAGGTAATATACCTGTCCTTGAAGGCAATATACCTGTCCTTGAAGGTAATATACCTGTCCTTGAAAGTAATATACCTGTCCTTGAAGACAATATACCTGTCCTTGAAGGTAATATGCCTGTCCTTGAAGGCAATATACCTGTCCTTGAAGGCAATATACCTGTCCTTGAAGGTAATATACCTGTCCTTGAAAGTAATATACCTGTCCTTGAAGACAATATACCTGTCCTTGAAGACAATATACCTGTCCTTGAAGGTAATATACCTGTCCTTGAAGGTAATATACCTGTCCTTGAAAGTAATATACCTGTCCTTGAAGACAATATACCTGTCCTTGAAGGTAATATGCCTGTCCTTGAAGGTAATATACCTGTCCTTGAAGGCAATATACCTGTCCTTGAAGGTAATATACCTGTCCTTGAAAGTAATATACCTGTCCTTGAAGACAATATACCTGTCCTTGAAGACAATATACCTGTCCTTGAAGGTAATATACCTGTCCTTGAAGGTAATATACCTGTCCTTGAAAGTAATATACCTGTCCTTGAAGACAATATACCTGTCCTTGAAGGTAATATACCTGTCCTTGAAGGTAATATACCTGTCCTTGAAGGTAATATACCTGTCCTTGAAGACAATATACCTGTCCCTTGAAGTCAATATACCTGTCCTTGAAGGCAATATACCTGTCCTTGAAGACAATATACCTATCCTTGAAGACAATATACCTGTCCTTGAAGACAACATACCTGTCCTTGAATGCAATATACCGTCACTTGAAGGCAATAAATCTGTTTACATCTTCTGTCAGTGAGACACCAATCATTGCCAAAATTTCATAAAGCGGCAACAGACATTGTAATAAATGTAGTGTTTTGACGATAGCCAAGATGGCGTCTCAACCTTCACGCTATTTCCAGATGTTCCCCACTTGAGTTGTGCTAACCTGAACAGCTGAAGGATAAATTATGCTTTGGACCTCCGCGTGGCCTCATCCCTACTGGACGTTTTGGAAAGTGTAGTCCCCTCATGTATGGACTGTTCTTTGGTAATTTTACTTTCACAGATCGCCTCTGACTAGGGAGAATGTTTGTGGAGACAAACTGCTGGTGAGGATTGCCACCGTTACTTTCGTTGAAATGGTTATTGGTGTGAAATACCTGTTGATTGATGTTGGTGCTATGTGATTGAATGTTGGCAATATGTAAAGTTTACTTGTTGCTCTGGTGAAATAACCTCCAGTCACTCTTCTGGTAAGCTCCTTACTGTCCCCCCATCAGTGGTAAGGGTGAGGGAAACTGCCAGATGGAAAAGGATTCCACGGTAATGTGGTTCCCAGAGGGTTTTGAGCGATCAGTGAGCATTGTGCACTCATGGACAAGACTAAAGGAAGCTCTACCTTTTACCATCTATGTATATTTATTATGTTTCATTATATTAATATTTCGTCAATATTAATATCGTTCGAACATACACGGGAAATCCGCCGTTATATATGCAAATAAGGAGTGGTTTATGCATAAGATGTGAAACTTCCTCAAGTTCTGTCTGGGAGTGAAGAGCTGCAGGGGCGAGGTAACGGCGCGCGGGGGCATTCAAAAATATTTGTTGCACAACCTCAGCATCTCCCAAACCTGGAGTGTGTCCGTTTGTAAGTGCAGCCACGAGTTTACGTGCGGAGTTACATGTGCACTTAAAGTACTTGCAGTCGCAGCTTTTCACATAGAATATAGAAACTCCTGCTGCTCCTCATGATGAGCGAGAACGAGTTGCAATATGAGGAAGGAACCAGGCCGCTATCTCCTGCCAGTGTCCCTCACCCAGGAAGTTCCAGCTTATCTCGAACTGCGGGGTTCCCGAGAAACTTCTTCGGTCCGGGGAAATATGTGACGGTCCGAGTGTTATGTCATTATTCCATCGGGCCGTGCACATCTTCTGTCGTGTTGTTTCACCGGGCCGTGCACATCTTCTGTCGTGTTTTTCCACCGGGCCGTGCTCATCTTGTCTCGTGTTGTTCCACCGGGCCGTGCACATCTTCTGTCGTTTTTTTCCATCGGGCCGTGCACATCTTCTGTCGTGTTGTTTCACCGGGCCGTGCACATCTTCTGTCGTGTTTTTCCACCGGGCCGTGCTCATCTTGTCTCGTGTTGTTCCACCGGGCCGTGCACATCTTCTGTCGTTTTTTTCCACCGGGCCGTGCACATCTTGTCTCGTGTTGTTCCACCGGGCCGTGCACATCTTGTCTCGTGTTTTTCCATCGGGCCGTGCTCATCTTGTCTCGTGTTGTTCCACCGGGCCGTGCACATCTTCTGTCGTGTTTTTCCACCGGGCCGTGCTCATCTTGTCTAGTGTTGTTCCACCGGGCCGTGCACATCTTGTCTCGTGTTTTTCCACCGGGCCGTGCTCATCTTGTCTCGTGTTGTTCCACCGGGCCGTGCACATCTTGTCTCGTGTTTTTCCACCGGGCCGTGCTCATCTTGTCTCGTGTTGTTCCACCGGGCCGTGCACATCTTGTCTCGTGTTTTTCCATCGGGCCGTGCTCATCTTGTCTCGTGTTGTTCCACCGGGCCGTGCACATCTTCTGTCGTGTTTTTCCACCGGGCCGTGCACATCTTGTCTCGTGTTGTTCCACCGGGCCGTGCTCATCTTGTCTCGTGTTGTTCCACCGGGCCGTGCACATCTTCTGTCGTGTTTTTCCACCGGGCCGTGCTCATCTTGTCTCGTGTTGTTCCACCGCGGGCCGTGCACATCTTGTCTCGTGTTGTTCCACCGGACATTTACAATAGTCTAAAATAAAGAATACAATGATGTATATACGATTTTTATGTGCAAACGAAGAATATTTTAATAAATCAAGACATAAGTACTGGCTAGAGATATCTATCTGTTCATACTGTTGCGTTTCTGTGGATAAAGGCTCCAGGAACAATCTTCGGTGTTTGCTGTCAATATTTTTATAGTTTAAAATAGATCGCTCTCTGTGTTCAACATCAGTGAATAATATTAATATATAAATCGGGACAACAGACGATCCTGGCTGCTTCTGTGGAAACCAAAACTCAATAATTTATTGATAGAATGCCCGATCTTTCACAGCTACAGAAGTAATCATTTTTATCCCATTGAAGAAATGTGCGAATTTGTATACCTATAAATGTGTATACCTATGTAAAATTCAATAATTTTTGTAAATTAATTTTAGATTTTCTTTTCTGTTTGATAAAACCAACCTTTCAGTTTTAATTTCGTTTTTAGTCTTGTTTATTGAATTGTATATAAAATGAATTGTATATAGTGTTGGATAACTGAATGCTACGACAGCTAGCGCCACACTGGACCTATCATCATCACAACTGTTTGTTTACCTTCTTCTCTATACTTCAATAACTGTTCGCTACCATAACTTTGTCTTTTCTTGCTAAATGGATAATAAAGATTATCATCATATAATCCTCAACGTCCTCATGCCTTCCTACAAGCTGTAAGTACCTAAATCTTACAACAATTAGATTATGAGACTGAATATTGCATGAAATTCAACTAACGAGTTAAGACAAAGAAAAAAGGCTTAGCAAAAATGGCGTCACTCCCGAGCCACGATGTAACCCTAAATAAGCTCGACGGCTATAACTACTCACTATGGTCTTTCAAAATTGAAATGCTCTTGCAAAAGGAAGATCTTTGGGAAGTTGTCACCGAAAATATTCCAGATGAACCTAAAATCGAATGGAAAAAGAAAGACTCAAAAGCTAGAGCTATAATTAATCTAAGCATCGCCGACTCACAAATAGTGCATGTCAAAAACCTACTAACAGCCAAAGCTACCTGGGACACTCTTAAAAATATCTATGAAAGAAAAACACTCTCAGGAAAAATTTATTTGCTAAGGAATCTATACAGCTTAAAACTCGAAGAAGACAAAGACATGCAACAGCACATCACTACCATGATGGAACTTGTTGACAAACTGCGAACCATTGGCGAAACACTAAAGGACTCTCACATCACGGCTATACTGCTTTGCTCGCTTCCAAAGAGCTACTCCAATCTCATCACGATGTTGGAATCAAGGCCTGATGACGAGCTAACGCTTGAATTCACCAAGAACAAACTCCTTGATGAACACACACGCAGAGTAGAAAGCTCGAAAGACGAAAGCACCGAATCAAAAGCCTTAAAAAGCCTCCACAGAGCTTCAAGCCAAAGAAGAGAAAAAGAGAAGAAATTCTGTTCTTTCTGCCACAAACCAAACCACTCCAAAGAAGAATGTTGGCACTATCAAAAGCGAAACAACAGCAACAAAGAGTACAAATATGAAAACTTCAGAAGAGGAAACGTACCAAAGTACACAAATCAGTCGAGTGTCACCCAAGAACAACCAACAAATCAGAGAACAACAAAAGGACCTAACCCAAAAGCTCTCAATTGCACTCAACGAGAAGCAAGTGTACACAACTGGTTCGTCGACTCTGGAGCCACATCTCATATGGCGTACGATGAAAGCTTCTTCACTGAACTTAACAGAGAACAAACACAAAATGTTGTGGTTGCTAATGGCAATAAGCTGCAGGTCAAAGGGATAGGACAAGGAGAAATCAAAGTCATCACACCCCAAGGAAAGACTGACACCTTACTTCTCACAAAAGTTCTCTACATCCCGGAACTAACAGACAACCTTCTGTCAGTGAGTGCGGCCACCTCCAACGGATGTAAAGTAACGTTCAACAGAGATTGGTGTACCATCGAAAGAGACAACACAGCCCTCGCGAACGGTATACTTGACAATGGAATGTACCGACTCCACCTGGATGACAACCCCCAAACTCGCACATTCAAAGCAAATGTTGCAAAACAAAACCACTGCAAGAACAAAAATTGCCTCATGCTCTGGCACGACAGACTAGGACACAGAAATATAGAATCAATTAAGAAGATTCAAAATGAGAACCTAGCAAGAGGACTAAGTCTAAATAACTGTTCGCACAGCACAGACTGCGTTCAGTGCATTCAAGGAAAACTCACCGAAACCCCATTTCCAAAGAAGACAGAGTACAGAGCAACTGAAACGCTTCAACTTGTCCACAGTGATATCTGCGGTCCATTACCAACTAACTCTCTCAGCGGTAAGAGATACTTCATCACCTTCACCGATGACTACAGCAGATACACGAAGATCTACCTCCTGAAAGGAAAAGACGAAGCCTATGAAAAAATAAAAGACTACGTCATCTCAGCACACACGGAATTTGGAAAAAATATCCAAACCATACGGACAGACAACGGTCGTGAGTACGTAAACCGACAAGTCGAAGATTTCCTGAACCAAAGCGGAATCAAACATCAGCTAACAGTCCCCTACTCACCAGCCCAGAACGGAGTAGCCGAAAGGAAAAATCGATCACTAATGGAGATGACAAGATGCATGCTGTTTGACTCAGGACTCCCACAGTCTCTATGGGCGGAAGCGGTTACCACAGCTAATTACCTACACAACCGAATACCCTCGAAAGCTACAGACAAGACTCCTTTTGAACTATGGACCAACAGGAAGCCCAGTCTGAAGCATCTAAAAAGATTCGGATGTAAAGCCTTCGCCTATATTCCCAAGATAAAAAGAAACAAGTTGGATAGCAAAGTTATCGAAGGGATCTTTCTTGGATACGATGATCGAAGCAAAGGATACAGAATCCTGCACGACACAGACAACATCACAATCAGCAGATCCGTAAAATTTCTAGAAAAAGAAAATGGTTTTCACCTCGCTTCCACAAAAACAACTTCACCACAAGTACTAAGTACAGATCTAACTTCCTCCAATCATATTGGTAATGCAGAGGAAAGTCAGGAACCAGGAACACAACCCGAAAACCTCGAGGACTCAGAAAACGAGGATTACCTTCAACCCGGTACTAGCACAGAAACACAAGTGGTCACACAAAGAAGATCCACGAGACCAACAAAGGGAATACCTCCCATAAGAAATGACTACATGCTGTACAAAACTGAAGCTCAAGACATTCAGACACCTACCAACTACTCGGAAGTCCTACAATTACCAAAAATAGAAAGAGAAAAATGGCTACAAGCAATGAACGAAGAACTAAATTCTCTTGAGAAGAACAATGTCTGGGAACTAACCCCTCTACCTAAGGACAAAAAGATCATTGGATGTAAATGGACCTATAAACAGAAACTCAATTCCAAAGGAGAAATAGAGCGGTACAAAAGCCAGACTCGTAGCAAAAGGGTTCAATCAGAAATTTGGCCGAGACTACGAAGAAACCTTTGCACCAATTGTAAAGCATTCTACAATTAGAGCCTTCCTAGCTGCATCAGTCTACAAAGGGATGAAAGTGAACCACCTCGATGTCAAGACAGCGTTCCTACACGGCGACCTAGATAAAGAACTCTACATGGAACTCCCAGAAGGACTCCATACAAAACAAACAAACAAAGTCTGCAAACTAAAGAAGGCAATTTACGGTCTAAAACAAGCTGGAAGATCTTGGAACACAAAAATTGCAAGCACTCTAATTAAAAATAACTTCAAACAGAGCATTGTAGACCCATGCCTATTCACCAAGAATGAAGAAAACCATTCCATCTACTTGATTCTATATGTGGATGACATGCTCCTCGCAACCGATTCCGAAATAATCATCCAAAACACTGTAAAAACTCTCGAAAAAGAATTCGAAATAAAGAACCTTGGAGACCCCACTCAATTCATTGGTATAGAAATCTCCAGGAACAGAGAAGGTGAACTCCTACTGAGCCAAAAGAATAAAATCCAAGAATTAGTTGAAAGGTACAATCTCCAAGAAGCGAAACCTACTTTCACTCCCATGGAAAGCGGATATCCCGGTATATCTGATGAAAAACTTCTACCAAACAACGTCCAATACCAACAACTGATAGGCTCACTATTGTACCTAAGCGTAGTATCCAGACCAGATATCGCAGCTCCAGTCTGCATACTCAGCAGCAGAAACCAGAATCCTAGAAATTGTGACTGGAATGCAGCAAAAAGAATCGTAAGATATCTAAAAACTACTAAAGAACTCGAGCTACGCATATCTAACCAAAAACCTCCCACGCTGGAAGCATACAGTGATGCCACATGGGCAAGCGACAACACCGACAGAAAATCACTAAGCGGAAACTTGTTCCTACTGGGATCAAACCCCATCTCATGGATGACTGGGAAACAAGGTTGCGTATCTCTCTCATCCACCGAAGCGGAACTAATCTCCGCAGCTGAAGCCTCACAAGAACTGTTATGGCTTCTCGACTTGCTAAAGGATCTCGAACTGGAACAGAAAGCTCCAATCTACTTCCACCAAGACAATCAATCATGTCTCAAGATATGTTCATCCGAAAAAGTGTCTTCTAGAACCAAGCACATCGCAACCAAGATCCATCACCTGAAGGATCTTCAGAAGAAGACAGTGATAAAAATGGTCTACTGCCCAACTGGCGACATGAAGGCGGACATTCTGACCAAGCCGCTACCAAGGCCGACATTTGAGAAGTTACGCTACAACCTCGTGATGTCTCCACATTCATGCCGGGGATTTGTTGGATAACTGAATGCTACGACAGCTAGCGCCACACTGGACTTATCATCATCACAACTGTTTGTTTACCTTCTTCTCTATACTTCAATAACTGTTCGCTACCATAACTTTGTCTTTTCTTGCTAAATGGATAATAAAGATTATCATCATATAATCCTCAACGTCCTCATGCCTTCCTACAAGCTGTAAGTACCTAAATCTTACAACATATAGGTTGATAAAATGTATTTAGGCGCAAGTATCCCAAGCTGGGATATCGATATGTCAAATAAAATAAATTATTAATTAATTTTTATGAAGAAATATAGTTAGTTACTACTTTCTCATTTTATCATTAGTGTTATTATATTATAAGATGCAAATCCCATGAAATGAACTTTGCTTCATCTTATAGATAAGTAATATACACCATTTGATAAGTCATCTTTCAATATGATTTATTCCATTTCTAAAGCTCCAGCCATCTGTGACTTCTTTCAGCCATTTCTCTAAATATTAAATTGTATTTAAAGAGAGAGTAAATAGAGAGAAAGGTC
The DNA here is from genome assembly GCA_030710605.1 of Cordylochernes scorpioides. Lineage (NCBI taxonomy): Eukaryota > Metazoa > Arthropoda > Arachnida > Pseudoscorpiones > Chernetidae > Cordylochernes > Cordylochernes scorpioides. The sequence continues at coordinate 122,350,501 of CP092865.1, read as the reverse complement.
GTCTAATCAGTGAGTAATAGAGATTTTTAAAAATCTAATTTGACCTCGAGCCGAAGTGACGTCACGAGAAGTAAAAATGACGTCTGTAATTTATTTAAGATGGCGACCTTGCTAGAGCGGCCTTGCGTCATTACCGTCTGCCGACATCTGGCAACCCGCCAAGCCTGCATTCACTGACAAACTTTTTACATTTTTGACTACAGACAAATTTTGAAAGTTCCTAATGCATATTTTTGTTTGAATTTTGGTCCTCTTATTCTCTCAATCTACATTTGATATCCCAGACTGTGGAGCGGCGCCATGTTAGTTTTTATAGAAAGATTTCATCGTGAAGGAATGGCTCGTCTGCAATGTTTATTTCGAATATTGCGCGGAAACTTCCGCAGGCTCATCTTCGGAGAATAACAAATTTGTTAAATTGAAATTAAATTTTGTGTTAAAAAACGATGGAACTTTTACCGGACGAAATGTTCATCTATTTATAAGGATTATAAAGTGACTTTGAATCCTAATATTAATCTGTAAAGCTCACCTCTCCCTTCAAAACAAACGCTGAAACTAATCATCATCTATTGACCGTCTCTACAAACTAGCGGCCTCAGGTCGGTGACAAAGCCACAACACCAGCTTTGGTAAACTGAGAAGCGTCCACCTAGAGACCATGGTTTCTGGCTAATGGCTCTCTTCAGTCTAGGGCGGACTAATTTATAAATATTTTCCACTTTTTAAATTACACCAAATCATTTTAATGAATTTACAATGATTATGAGAATATTTTGTATTTCAATATTCCATTTCCGTGTTAGTTTGAAATGTGGGCGTGGTATGTCAGGTTCTGCCTAAAAATATCGGTCAGTGTGGCCAGCTTACTTATGCGGATAAAAAATAAAAAATTATAGAAGAAATATACTTTAATACACTCAAAACCTTTCGTTATTTAAAAGACATTACAGAGTAAGAATGACACGCATGGCTTTTGAAAATAAATAAGCTGGAATGCACCCTGAATAGGATTTCAGTGCAAAAACAGACATCCATAAAATACGTATATAAAGATCCCGAATCTTTTTAAATTATTTTTAAAATTTTTCTTTTTATTCTCCATATTTATTTACTTTTCAATTGCTATTATTCAAATCTAGATTAAATTTTTATATTTGTAATAATTTGTTTCGAAAATATGTATTCCTTAATGTCATTTTTGTCCTGAATCTAAAACTTGATCAAGAAAAAAAATGAAGGTAAAAAAAGTACACAATGGTGTTAATTAATATTATACATTTATAATAAAAACTCATTTATATTTATTATTTTTTGCGAGTTAGATGGTTAGCTAATGATATAACTAACTTTAATTCAACACTTCCTTTAATTCAACCGAAAGTTCTGATTCCTCGGGGTGTTAAATCAAAGAGGTTGTAAGACTGTCCACGTGTTCACAGAGCAGCAGGGTGACCAGCCGTGTGTGCAGCATGCCCGAGCAGAGCAACGACTACAGGGTGGTGGTGTTCGGCGCCGGCGGCGTGGGCAAGTCCTCCCTCGTCCTGCGCTTCGTCAAGGGGACGTTCCGGGAGTGCTACATCCCCACCATCGAGGACACCTACCGCCAGGTGTGTTCCTTGTTCCTACTGAGCGATGTATTGGAACATCTACTAGCCGTGTTCCTTGTTCCTACTGAGCGATGTATTGGAACATCTACTAGCCGTGTTCCTTGTTTGTGCTGAGGGATGTATTGGGACATCTACTAGCCGTGTTCCTTTGTTTGTGCTGAGGGATGTATTGGGACATCTACTAGCCGTGTTCCTTGTTTGTAGTGAGGGATGTATTGGACATCTACTAGCCGTGTTCCTTGTTTGTACTGAGGGATGTATTGGGACATCTACTAGCCGTGTTCCTTGTTTGTACTGAGGGGTGTATTGGAACATCTAGTAGCCGTGTTCCTTGTTTGTGCTGAGGGATGTATTGGAACATCTACTGGCCGTGTTCCTTTGTTTGTGCTGAGGGATGTATTAGAACAGTTACTGGCCGTGTTCCTTGTTTGTGCTGAGGGATGTATTGGGACATCTACTAGCCGTGTTCTTTGTTTGTACTGAGGGATGTATTGGAACAGTTACTGCCCGTGTTCCTTGTTTGTACTGAGGGATGTATTGGAACATCTACTAGCCGTGTTACTTGTTTGTGCTGAGGGATGTATTGGAACAGTTACTGGCCGTGTTCCTTGTTTGTACTGAGGGATGTATTGGAACATCTACTAGCCGTTTTCCTTGTTTGTGCTGAGGGGTGTATTGGAACATCTACTAGCTGTGTTCCTTGTTTGTGCTGAGGGATGTATTGGGACATCTACTAGCCGTGTTCCTTTGTTTGTGCTGAGGGATGTATTGGAACAGTTACTGGCCGTGTTCCTTGTTTGTGCTGAGGGATGTATTGGGACATCTACTAGCCGTGTTCCTTGTTTGTACTGAGGGATGTATTGGAACAGCTACTGGCCGTGTTCCTTGTTTGTACTGAGGGATGTATTGGAACATCTACTAGCCGTGTTCCTTTGTTTGTGCTGAGGGATGTATTGGAACAGTTACTGGCCGTGTTCCTTGTTTGTGCTGAGGGATGTATTGGGACATCTACTAGCCGTGTTCTTTGTTTGTACTGAGGGATGTATTGGAACAGTTACTGCCCGTGTTCCTTGTTTGTACTGAGGGATGTATTGGAACATCTTACTAGCCGTGTTACTTGTTTGTGCTGAGGGATGTATTGGAACAGTTACTGGCCGTGTTCCTTGTTTGTACTGAGGGATGTATTGGAACATCTACTAGCCGTTTTCCTTGTTTGTGCTGAGGGGTGTATTGGAACATCTACTAGCTGTGTTCCTTGTTTGTGCTGAGGGATGTATTGGGACATCTACTAGCCGTGTTCCTTTGTTTGTGCTGAGGGATGTATTGGAACATCTACTAGCCGTGTTCCTTTGTTTGTGCTGAGGGATGTATTGGGACATCTACTAGCCGTGTTCCTTGTTTGTACTGAGGGATGTATTGGAACAGCTACTGGCCGTGTTCCTTGTTTGTACTGAGGGATGTATTGGAACAGTTACTGGCCGTGTTCCTTGTTTGTACTGAGGGATGTATTGGAACAGTTAATGGCCGTGTTCCTTTGTTTGTGCTGAGGGATGTATTGGGACATCTACTAGCCGTGTTCCTTGTTTGTACTGAGGGATGTATTGGGACATCTACTAGCCGTGTTCCTTGTTTGTACTGAGGGATGTATTGTAACAGTTACTGGCCGTGTTCCTTGTTTGTGCTGAGGGATGTATTGGAACATCTACTAGCCGTGTTCCTTTGTTTGTGCTGAGGGATGTATTGAACATCTACTAGCCGTGTTCCTTTGTTTGTGCTGAAGGATGTATTGGGACATCTACTAGCCGTGCTCCTTGTTTGTGCTGAGGGATGTATTGGACATCTACTAGCCGTGTTCCTTGTTTGTGCTGAGGGATGTATTGGGACATCTACTAGTCGTGTTCCTTGTTTGTACTGAGGGATGTATTGGGACATCGACTAGCCGTGTTCCTTGTTCGTACTGAGGGATGTATTGGGGCATCTACTAGCCGTGTACCTTGTTTGTACTGAGGGATGTATTGGAACAGTTACTGGCCGTGTTCCTTTGTTTGTGCTGAGGGATGTATTGGGACATCTACTAGCCGTGCTCCTTGTTTGTGCTGAGGGATGTATTGGGACATCTACTAGCCGTGTTCCTTGTTTGTACTGAGGGATGTATTGGAACAGTTACTGGCCGTGTTCCTTTGTTTGTGCTGAGGGATGTATTGGGACATCTACTAGCCGTGTTCCTTGTTTGTACTGAGGGATGTATTGGGACATATACTAGCCGTGTTCCTTGTTTGTACTGAGGGATGTATTGGAACATCTACTGGCTGTCTTCCTTGTTTGTGCTGAGGGATGTATTGGGACATCTACTAGCCGTGTTCCTTGTTTGTACCGAGGGATGTATTGGGACATCTACTAGCCGTGTTCCTTGTTTGTGCTGAGGGATGTATTGGAACAGTTACTGGCCGTGTTCCTTTGTTTGTGCTGAGGGATGTATTGGAACATCTACTAGCCGTGTTCCTTGTTTGTACTGAGGGATGTATTGGAACAGTTACTGGCCGTGTTCCTTGTTTTTTCTTCCGTACCCCCGCCATTCTACCTAACTGTAAACACGATACAATAGCGTCCCGTTAACTGCCTCAAAGTGGCGGGGTGGTGACCCTGGAAGGGACACTATGTCTGGTAGCCAAGGCAATATGTCCAGCTATCCTTCCTACCTACATAAGATGTCCCATCAACAGGAAACATCTAAATACTCCAATGAATTCTGCTCCTCTCTCTAATGCTAATTCTGCATAATGTGAGGTTTTATTTTCTAAATAACTACTGCCCTTATATTGCAATGGTAAAAATATTGGGAGAGCTATAATCATCAGTGGTGAATCCTCACATTGTCCTCAAAGCTTACGTCCATAGTTCGTTTGAAATACCTTTTGCAAATATTTTCCCTTCGGTTCCCGATGTAGCAGCCCAATACAATGTTAGAGCGGTGTGGTAGGTTGAACTGGCAAAAAACCGCTGGGAGAGTTCACCATTGATGGCCAGGCCAGTCCAATATTTTCTACCATTGCAGTAAAGGCAGAAATTTGTTTATTTTTAGAAGAGACGGCTTTATATAGACTATAAACTATCTAATTGTAACGGCAGATCATTTGTTGCTCCGCCAGCTCAACTGTTGCGTTGGTGGCAGGTGATCAGCTGCAACAAGAACATCTGCACCCTGCAGATCACGGACACCACGGGCAGCCACCAGTTCCCGGCCATGCAACGGCTGAACATCTCCAAGGGCCACGCCTTCGTCCTGGTCTACTCGGTCACCAGCCGCCAGTCGCTGGAGGAGCTGAGGGCGATACACGCCGTCATCCGCGAGGTGAAGAGCGACGAGGACATGAGCGACGTCCCACTCATGCTGGTGGGCAACAAGTGCGACGAGGCCGACGCCCGCGAGGTACCTGAGGCCACGGGAGCCGAACTGGCCAAGTCCTGGAAGTGCGGCTTCATGGAAACCTCCGCCAAGACCAACCACAACGTGAAGGAGCTCTTCCAAGAACTCCTGCAGATGGAGAAGCGGAGGTCGATGAGCCTCAACCTTGAATCCAAGAAGACCAGGGCTCAACTGCGCAGGGAGAAATTCCAAGGCAAATGCCTTGTGATGTAGGAACTTCCCGAGAGGCAAAACTGTGCCAACATATGCAGCATCCACTCCCCTCCCCTTGTCCAATTACTTAGAGCGTCTGAGAGAAATGCGCTTTATTTTGCCATTTACTTAGTACCAAACTATTTTTAGAGAGTAACGTTTTATGCGAGTTGGGAAAGATCAAGTTAAATTTATCTCTCTTTAGCCCAACATGTTAGAAATCATACATAAGTGCCATATTCTGATATTTTGAAACAACGACACTTTTGATCTTTGAGTATTCGATTGCATCCATATTGTTCCATGCTTCTATTTATCTCTCTCATCATTATATATTCCTCGTAGAAATTTATTTTTTCCATTGTAGATTCTTAACTTTCACAAAGTTCAGTTGTTATTTATTTTAAAATTATTGTAAATAGTTGTTATATAGATTAAAAAAAAAACTATATAGAAAGTGCATTGATTGTGTAAATATATATTTCACCAAGCCCTTAAATAAACGAAAGTGAGATTTTAACACTCTGAAACTTAGCTGCCCAGCTCTAGCGATTTTAGCATTCATATGTGTGAATACTTTTCACTTAAAAATTAAATTTCTGCGCATTTTTAATACTTATCAAAAGTTTTATTTAGCGTCATTTCCTATATATGACTACTTAATTTTAAATAAATATATTTTTGGCTATAATACTTATATTATGCAAAATATATATTTATACACGGCTTGGCTTATTTAAAATTTTTAGAAGAAAGTTCAACGATTGTCTATATGTTAATTGTTATTTTTGTGAGCACACAAAAGTGATCGAACAATGCAATAATTGCCTAGCTTTAGGCCTATCACGACATTATTTGTGATATTTCTCTATATACAATTATATAAAATCAAAGGTGCATGCAACTTTTAAATTCGACATTTAACGCATTTTACTCTTATTTCATCGTGTGCTATCACTTCCTTCACAAATAACTAATCCTATTTATAGGTTAGAATTTCATATCACACACAGAAGATATTTATAAACATGTATATTCTTGTCATTTTAAAATATATATCATATCCATTTCTTATATCATCAAAAACATCTTAATTTATTTCATTTTCCGTGTAGAGAAAACTAAAAAAATGTGATTATTAAACCAAAGTTTAGATAGGCAATCATTACATCTGAAACTACATAAGACCAATGATTTGTATCTAGCATTTTATTTTATAAAATCGAACGCTGAGAATTAATGTAGTGAGAATGAATATTATACATATATTGCCACAAAAATTTAAAAAACAGAGCTTTATATAACTATTCTTTTTATAGTTTATACAATGTTACAAACAATACTACTTTTTAACAATTTAGGCATTTTTCATAGAATGTTTTGAATATTTAAAATTGACTAAGAGCCGCTGTTATAAGTATTTAGTCAAAACAAACCTTGTATATACTCTGGTGTCCAAAAAATAAGAAACTTTGTTTTTTAATGATATGTTTTAAAATATACAACGCTAAAAGCTAAAAAGTAATTTAATTAGGTATTTTAAGTCGTAGAATTTATTTATCGCAACCATTCGATTCGGTTAAAATTGAAAATATGCAAATTTTTGCTTGTCTTTATAAGTGTGATATTTGGCGTGTCGTTTACCCCATCTAAGAATTGTCCAATTATAATTTTATTTAATCCTTAGTTAATTATGAGTTTACGAAAAATTTTAGCAGATGATTTAAAATGGAGAGCTGTTGGAAGAATGGAGGCAGGGCATTCACAAGTTGAAGTAGCAAAATGGCTAAATGTGAATAAATCTGTGGTCAGTAAAATATGGAAACAGTTCATTGAGACAGGAACCATCAAAAGAAAAGAAGGCTCTGGTAGAAAAAAGAAAAACAGCTACCTCTGAAGACCGTTATCTGGTCGTAACTGCCAAGCGCCATAGGGAGATGACAGCTATTCAACTCTCTAATGAACTCTCAAGTGCTACTGGAAACGAGAATTTCAGACAAACTGTTTACCGAAGGCTTCACGAAGGTGCTCTTTATGCAAGACGACCAATGGTCTGTATCCTTTTAACCTCTGCTTACAGGAGAGCCCGCTTGAATTGGTGCTTGGAACATGCTTGGACTCATGATCAGTGGGCCAATGTTCTCTTCAGTGACGAGTCAAGATTTAGTTTAAACACAGATTCTCGACGAGTTTTTCATCTGGAGGGAGCCTGGAACCCGCTATCATCCCAGTAACATCAGGGAAATAGACAGTTTTAGAGGGGGCAGTCTCTTAGTCTGGCTGGCATCAATTCTAGCAGACGCACACCCCTCCACATTTTTTCTGGGGGCACTTTAACTGCCCAAAGGTACAGGGACGAGATCCTTGAGCCCTATTTAAGACCTTATAGAGATCAAATTGGTCACAATTTAATTTTAATGGACGATAATGCTCGTCCGCATAGGGCTAGGCTAGTCAATGAATATCTCCAGAGTGAGAATATTCGAAAGATGGATTGGCCAGCCAGATCTCCGGACCTGAATCCAATAGAGCATGTGTGGGATGCTCTAGGGAGGCGTATTGGAGCTCGTCACCCCTCTCCCAGAACCCTCGTTGAGCTAAGAACTGCTCTATTGGAGGAGTGGGGTTTACTACCCCTGGACCTCCTCCAAAGCCTGGTAAACAGTATGAGGGCTCGCTGTGAGACCTTGATAGCTGTTAGAGGTGATCATACTCCCTATTGATATCTTATTTCTTTAAGATCTGGAACCTTAGCTTTGGGTATGTTGGTAATAATTTGCATATTTCATAATTTCAAATATATTTTTTATTTCATATAGCTAGTCAAATTCTCCATAGTTTAAACTATTTGTATACTAAATTTTATATTTGTTAATAAATTAGCTTTTGAGAAATTTCAATATTGGTTAAGTTTCTTATTTTTTGGACACCAGTGTATTTAACACACTTGGTTGTAAGTAGGGGTGTGTTAACAGTGCAAATTTTGTTCTTTTTAAAAAGTTCTCTAGTTTTTCTTCATACATTCCTATCACAATTTAGAAAGGTGCAAGGTCTTCTTTCCTTCGAATTCCTCATATCTTCAACGTATGTCTTCACACAATATAGATCCATTAATTCCATTAGTCAATTTTGCTCAAAGCTTTTCAAATTAATTTGGTGCGCTCAATTAATACATTACATTATTGAATACATTTCCTAAAAAATATAGAGAAAGGCACGTCATTTATTATATTATTATAACATATTTGTAGATATTTTAATGATCACACATGTTTTGTTAGTAATATTATTTTTACGCAAACTATATTTATTTAATTTTTATTTTTTATATCAATTATAATTCAATTAAAATAACATTACAAATCTAAATGTATATTGTAGTGATTTATTCAAACAGGCAAATCTATAAAACTTCAAAATAAATTTTAAAATTATAATTATTATTCAAAAAATATATACGAGTTATTAAAGTGTTTCAAAGTTGGCGCTCTATCTTTTAAAAAATATCAATGTAACTAACACCCTTCCCCCAAGTTGAGATTGTTGGAAAAAAGAAGAATAGTAAATCAATGATCTTGAAATACTTTTAGACTGACAACACTGTAATATAAAAAACGAGAACAAAGGAGTGTTGGTTTTGTTTACAAAATTAGTAATTGTAATGTAAATTGTTAAATGTTCTTTTCTCTCTCTCTTTGAAAATAATAAATTTAAAATACTTTCTTAAAAGGTAAAATTGCCTAATTCTTTAAAACCACTTCAGCTGTAAGTAAACTTGTTGTTAGTTGTTTCATTGTCTGAACCATAAGAGATTCCCAACAGAGATAATTTTGACTTTGAAGAAAGTAAAAGGTGAAAATTTTTTTTTTTTTTTTTATGTTAATAAAGATATTCTTGATTTTATTAAGACAGTTTTGTGCATTTTTTTGGGCATTTTTAAGACAACATTAATAACATTTTTAAAGTGTGATAACAACATTTTAAAAATTTAGCAATACATTTTTTAAATACTCAATATTAAAGTATAATGACGGCATTTTAAAGTATAAACAACATTTTCTCGATTTTAATTGAAAATGTTGATATGAAAACTCCTTTTTTATTTTTTAATTACAAACGATCACATCACTCTTTAATCTTATTCTAAGAATAAAATTGGGCAGTTAATATCTAGGTCAAATATATTATGTGAAAACAATTAATTTAATATATTATACAATATGTAAACGATTTTTATGGATTAAACTGGATATCAAAATTTCTAAAAATTCCATAATATGACAATTTTCTATTAAAATTGTAAATGTTTTTATACTTCAAAATGGTAGCGATTCTTGGTAGGCAAGTCACGCCTGTTAGGATGTTCAATATATTTATTTATTGACAAAAATAACTATTCAAAATAAAATTTAAAATATTGAAAGTAAATTATTATCAACAAAAGGTTCATAGAAGAGAGAGAAGCCAAGTTTAGTTTTTCTCTTATTTTTGCCAGCGTATCCAACTCAAACATGTATAGAATCTCTTCGTTATTCAGATTTTATTATTTATTTATTTATTAAATCTCCCTTGTAAATAATAAAATTGAAAAAAAGAGAAATCAATAGTCTGATTGCAGTACAATATTCTTTTGGTAATAAGCTTCAAATCTTCAGATGTGATAAAAACTTGGTTAAAACATCAGCCTCTTGGGAACAAAGATTTGGATGATTATAAATCTTTCTAATTCTATATTTGATAGAGCAACTAATTTCTGTTTTTGACTTTGGCAACAAATCTGATGTATTATAACAAGATAACATGTCCATCTAAATTTCCAGCTAGCATCTGAAGAAGCATTCAAGAGAAAACTTTTGTTCATAAATTCCACACACAGTTTCATGTCTTGAGTATATTCAATATACCTGAGTATTTTCCTCTTATAGCTTTGCAATGTTTCTCTCTGGGAACATGGTTAAATTAGGATAGATTTCCCCCTGAAAGTGCTGAAGCTAGCGTCTGTTGCCAAATACATTATTGAGCGCATAGGATTCCATGTATAGTGTTCTCAATATTGGTTTGTTGTCTTGAAAATCATTGAAATTTTCATCAACAAAGTTACTATCGTCAAACCCCCTTTCTGCTCTAAATCTAAATATCCTTCACTCATTTGAAATCAATGGTGGTTTCCTAGGTTGGGAACAATATGGAGAGTAAACTTGCTTTCTTCATTTAAATTTTCTCTGTCGATCAAATTGTTAGTCAGGATTTCATCACTAACTTCACTGAAGATCATCTTGTTTCCTTTTCAACTCTATAAGGAACTCTCGAGTCATATATGGCATGGCCATCTGGTCAGTTTGCCAAGTTTAAACAACGAATTGATGACCTTATTGTGTGTCCAATGGAGACCAATACTTTCTATTGCTTACCTCTTGTTGACAAGTCTCTCTCTGTTTTCCATATCATACTAATAAGCCGATTCAAAAATCCATTCTTGAGGATTTTACAAATTTCACATTTGTGTAAATAAATCATATTTTTGTTAATTTACACACTGTAGTGTGTTTAGGTAACTTATATTCATTATCAGCTTTCTCATAGACAAATCTTGGTTTTTGCTTTACGTTTATTTTGAGGGTTATGCCAGCATTCCTTTTTCAACTTTGTTTTCCTTTGTTGGTTGTAGAACTGCGAAAGAGGGATGAGCTTCGTTAGGTTTCTCTATTTTCCTTCAGAAATCTATCAGTGTCTATCTTAATTGTGATAATGGCGTTCCTCTACTGGTAATTAAACAAGTTGTAATTGGATTGTCTGTTAGTGGTATATACAATACATCGAACTAATTATCTTTTCTTAAATTGTTGTTTTCTCTCCCTCTCCCCCTTGTTGGGTAATTTCATTGGTTAACCCTTGAGCCATAATGAAATATTGATCAATGTTTATATTTAATTGTTTCTTAAGTTTAGTCAAATCACAAAAATATATATTCATTTTATTTTCCTAGCATTTTTTGTTTCTCTATAAAATAGATTTCTAGGGAAATAGTGAGTATGAACTAACTATAAGCTTCTAACTCTTATCTTTCTACCATTTCTTGAGGACTTTTCTACTATTTTATATCATTTTCTCATCCTTATTTGGTTCATATCTCAAAGGATTGCAGCGCGTTAAACAAACCCTTTGAGTCTAGCAAGGCTTCGAACTGTATTGACCAAGTAGAGCCATTTGCATTTGTTAGAATTCTATTTTGAATTAAATCAAGTCACATTTCGATTTATTTTTAAATAAGAAGACCTTACCCCTTTTATAGACTTGAGAAATCAAAGTAAGGCTATAAAACATTTGACCAAACACTTTGTTCCCAACCACGTTCTGCTACCATATTATTGTATCATAAATCACACAAGATATTGTCACGACAGAGAAGACCAAAAGTTTAAGTTAAAAATAATTTATCAGCAAAATCTATATAATTCAAAACGTGATAATTTCACAAGTGATAATCTACAAGGATGTATGGTAAGGGATAATGACGTAGTCAAATATTTTTGTTGATAAACTAACAACAGAGTATTTACAATAATTATTCAGTGACAATATTAATAAACTTTATTTCAATTTAAAATAAATTAAAGATCTGGCATATAATATTTTAAAATCGAAACAAGCATCCACTAGAATCATATTTGTTAGTGTTTCATTTTCTTCTGGTGTTCTTCGAGCGTATCAACTTGAACATATCTAATTCTGTTGTTGTTTTTAAATTATTTTTGTTAAAAATGTCGCTATTACACTTTATAATATGTTATTATTAACATATAAAATGAATAAAATATATAATTTAAAAAGTAAAATATATAGTTGTGCACAAAAATTATCCTTATTAAAATCAAAACAATTTATATAGATTTATTTAAAAGGCATGGTAATATATAGTTTAATTTTGTTTAAAATATATATATTGAAAACTTTTTCTAAAACATCACATAAAAGTATGACGTAGATTAATGATTATCTGAGAAGCTAAAAAATATATAAAATCATCATCTACAAAATTACGAAAAAAAAAAAAAAATCTTTTTTGTTTCGAAAAATATTTAAAGTATACCTTTTTGATTTTATTAAGGACATTTTTATTATAATCAACACATTTTATATAAATTTTTCTCTCTCAAAAAGGGCATTTTTGATTTTATTAAGGATATTTTTATTAATAATTTATAATAATAAATAAATATTCATTTGTATTTTATGTAAATGGGATTTATATGTATAAAAATTAGTATTAGAAGTCACAAAATTTAGGAAACTTTTAATTAGTATTTTCAACAAAAATTGAAAATGTTGCTAGTGAACTTTAAAACTTTTTTATTAATCTCTAAAGTGCTTTATTGAACTCGAAAATTATTTAAGTACTCAAAAATGCTGGTATGGCACTTTATAAAATGTTGTCTTAAAATTGTATAAATATATTCAAACTGCACAAAATAGAAATATCCAATTTAAATTTTACAATGTGCTTAATAAGATCAAAAGGGTACAAAATGCTTGTGTTGCGAAAAAAAAAGAGACCCGATTATTTAATTTTTTTAAATGATATATTTATATAATTTATAAATAAATCTGGAAGATATGTTTTATAATTTAAATATTTAAAATAATTTAGGAATTCGATTTTAAAATATTGTTTTAATATTTAGGGCAAGAAGAAAGACACCTTTTTAATTTTAAATTTTACGATCTATGTTTATTAAGATCTCTCGTGAAATACAAAAATGACAACAACAGCAATGATGTATATTCTCAACAGGGTTGCCAAACTAGGAGAAGTATTTCCTTTTTTTTTTCACTGAAAAATAACATCTCTAATAAAAATAATATATATTTTAATAATTATAAAGTTAATTTTTATTTTCAAAATTATGTTTAAAATTAGTTTTCTTTTTTAATAACTTTTGTTAGCGATTAAAAACAGTAAAATGCCCTAAATTATTTCTACTTATTCAAATATGCTTATATAAAATTCTTAAAATTGGCTATAACAATGATCCGTTTCAACAAAGATATTTTAAGAAATGTATTGTACATTAACAAAAAAGACCATTATTTAATGAAAGATTTTATTAACATGAATTAAAACAATATTTTTATAATAATCGGATATCTCTAAATAATGACCACAAATATGTGCATTGGTAACAAAATATTTTTGTAACAAATTAAAATTTAGACGATATATGTTATTTTCTTTTGTAAATACACTGTAAAACCTAAGTTGATGCTGGTGAGCTTACATCTACATTTACTTTGTTCATGTATCTACAAAGTCTTTACCTGAACTGCTCTGCTTTGTGCACTACTTTAGTAAATTCCAGCCAAGATAATGCTTGCTTTGGTTCTTGTTGTTGACGAAGTATTAAAGATTTACTTAGAAACCTCTGTGTGTTCATTTTACGGTACAGACATTTCTGTGGTCAACCAAATATAGATCATCCGATCCTACAGAGCATTCTAATAGTTAGCATAACTAACAGGATATATGCCCTGAATATTGGTCTGTTGGAAAGATGAAGACACCCCTTCTGAAGCCAAAGCAATGGATTTATCCAAATTAGTGTCCACCATAATTAACGCAGATGTGTCAACGCAACATTGTATGTGACATTTTTATGTAAGGAGGTTTATAATGCAAAAAAAAATACTGTTAATATTTTATCAAAGGTTTTTCTCATAAAAAGTTAACTGTTTTTAAAATTGAAATCTTTTGGAACTAAGTCAGATGAATAAGAATGGTGTGAATAATGGATATATAAAATATATGTATGTCATATTGTCGCGATGAAAAATAATTAACTAGGCCTTCGAATTACTTTAAATATTTATTTAAAGAGTTGTATGAGAAATTTTAAATATAAAATAAGAGTTACTATTTACATGAGCCAAATCGACCCAGCCGTTAGAGCAAGAGGGGAGAACTGAGATCTTTCCTCCTTTTCCGACGCGCCACTGTTTACCCCGACCGGTCGGTCCAGATAAGAGGGAATACCAGGAAACTCTGACCTCCTGACATCACTCCCTCAACAAGAGAAACAGCGTCCCGCTGTTTACTAGTCGGTCACATGACCCTGGGCAATCTGTTCTTGGACTTCGGGGTCGTGGTAGGGCTTCATTCTCACTACATGGACGATATCTTGGGTTTTTCGTCTTCTCCTAGTATTCGTCACGCCTTCTACTTGATAATTTACACTCGATATTTTTCTGATCACTCGATAGGGTCCGAAATATCTCTTCAATAACTTCTCCGACAAGCCAACGGTACGGACTAAGGTGAACACCCACACCAAATCACCTTTCTTGTACGTCACCTCCTGATGCTTCTTTTCGTAGCGTTCTTTGTCTTTGCTCTGAGCCTGCAGGATGTTAAGACGGGCTAACATCCGTGCGTCCTCCGCGTTGGTCACCAGATGGCCCACATAATATTCTGCAGTTCCTGCCGGCTGGTACGGCAGTATAGAATCCAGCGGTGTTTCAACTTCTCGGCCGTGGACGAGGAAGAACGGCTGTATCCTGTTGTCTCTTGTCGAGCGGTATTGTAAGGCGAGGT